>CM076580.1:78100095-78456157 GCA_034641835.2 Pinus albicaulis
TGTAAGCTCACCACTCGGGTGCTGAGATCCTCTTCGTCCAGAAAGACTTCCTTGATATCGATATTGTGTTTAAAAACCGCGTTCAATCTTTTACGTCGACCACCCCTGTTTCTCCTGCGTTGTCCCGCAAATCCTTTTGATTCAGCTTCGGGAAAAGTTGAAAAGGCCTGTCGAATAATGAATTCATCAATCTCCTAGTCCTAGCTTTTGTTCAGAACTTCCTGTCTTGTAACAACGTGATTCCCTGAATCCATCGTAGATATTTGGACCCCCTAACCCTATAATCTGACACTGGTAGGTGGCGGAAAGCAGAAGGATATGGACTTCTGAATACACGGAGTACATCAATAAAAATGGCCTTTATGAGATAATAGATGTGACCTTACAAGTATTCTCAGCTTACTCAAAAAGGAGCCTCCTATGCTTCGTAAAAAACTGCTATTTTTGTGAATTATCACCCTACACCCGACACCTGCCTCTAAGAAACATGAGAGAATTTCGAGGGAGGATCTGGAAGATCTCCGGATGGATGACTACAAATGGATAGTAGCAGAAGATCATCAATGGGACCATCCAATCCAATTCATAAAAGCTTCGAAGGCACTCTTCCAGGAACCCGATGCTAGTACCAAAACATAAATAGGAAATCGCCCTGCAATCTTTATCTACCAACTCATCTGTAGACTCTTTTATGAGGCCTCAACATTCGAAATCTGATAAATAAAAAACTCACAATCTTCAGCAATCGTACATAGGGACACCTTGAGAGTTGTCGACCATAAATGTGATTACCTTGTCATGGCTGGAACGAATGTCATTACCCTGGAAAATGACAGGGAACGTTGATTTGATCATCCCCTGAGGAAACTTTCTGAAGAAAACTTTTGAAAAAGAGCCGGATTTTATGGAAACGGCTAATCGGAAAGATCAAACCACTTTCAGGTTTGGCAACAGCAGCAACAGTGATAACCAGGGATAGCCCACCACCCCCTGCATAGACGGATCCCACAACTATTACACGGTTGAGTAATATAGAATGATTCAGCCCAACATTTCCTTATGTAATGCCACCAATTCTGTAGGGATCCAGACTCCTGTAGAAGTTCCAAAGACTGTTTTGGTCCCGATATTTCCCCCCTATGGAAAATGCTTTGAAAAAATTTAATTATTTTCTCCATTCCATGTTCCAAAACACCACTGTGAGAGCATTATAATGAGGAAATCCTGCGAGTTGTTCACTTTTCACAGCAACGTGCTCAGACTTATGTGAATTGGAAAGAGTCCTAACTACTCCTAGCATCCGTATAAACATCAGCCCATAAGATTCAACAACAGCCACCAAAGGCAGCAACTCATTGTCCAACTTGGGTTCCAGTTATTGGCTTTCAGCATAGCCACCAAAGACCACCTAAAACTGTCGACAATGGGTTCCAGCTTAAATAAACTCAACAATAACCACCAACAGCAACAAACAGTTGTTCACTTTGGGTACCAGCTCTGTAAATCATAGACCAACTTCTACAGATACTCATTAATCCCTACCTCGTAAACATTTCCTGAAACGACAATAGCCACCAGAGGCAGCCTCACATTGTCCATACATGGGTACCAGTTAGAAGCACACATCAATAGCCATCAAGAGCGACGACAAATTGTCGACATTGAGTTCCAGCTAAATGTTCAGCAATAACCACCATAAGCAACAACATAAAGTTCACTATGGGTTCTAGCTCTGTACATCAGAAGAGTTTACCTCGATCCCGTGCATGGTCTATCCTATCCATCGATCAGAAACACCAGTGAAATCCATCTCTGGCAGATAGGTAGAGATTTGGCAGCTTCCTTAACAAGGGAATGCACATACAGATCAGCATTTACATTCATCAGTTGTCCAGTAACAAGTGTCCATTAATGAATTCTGATCGATTCCTTATCCTAACCCTGTTTGTTATATCCCTTCCGCACAACGAAACCTATATACGAGACTAAATTCTCTGCATTTAGAAAAATCAAAGAAACAAGATCCTCCTCCTCTAGTTAGCAGGATCTATTACCTGAACGCCAAAGATGTTCAGGTTCTCCAAAGTAATGCAAATCGACACGGTAAATAGTACACCAAATTGGTGGCTTTTTCTGCCTACCTATGGAAGTTATTGATCCTTAGTCAAGAGATCCACAGTGATAAAAAATGTGGTTTAGGTGTGGTAATAGATGGTCGTACTCATTTAACAAACTTGGGAATGACCTCTAGTTTCTTTGGCAATGTATTATTACTACCTTTTGTCGAAGCTCAGGCATCAAATATTAAAAACAAACCCCTTAGTTGGACTGCTAAGCTAATTCATAATGTTATACACACTGTTGCAAATGAGGAACATTTTCAAAGCTTAATTGATTGGGTCGAGATGATACGACTCGATAGTTGCTTAGATACTATTTATTGTAGACGAGACATTGCACTATCCATTGGTCCAAGTATTTTGGTTTCTTCTGGTTTTCATTTTCCTTTGTCCAATATGGATTATGGATGGGGCAAACCTTGTTTTGGAAGCTACCATTTTCCTTGGGGTGGGGAAGCCAGTTATGTAATGCCACTGCCAAGTTCTCTAGGGGATGGAAGCTGGGTGGTATACATGCATCTCCCTCTCAATCAATTAGAGGCCATTGAGTCGCATGTTGATTGCCTATTCAATCGTATTACATCAAACTTCATAGGATTGTAATGATTTACAATAAAATAAGACATTTTATCACTATCATTTTTTTCATGATTTGAATTGGTGATTGAAATAACCTTTTTCTCTGGGTTATTTTAAGGTATCTCATGATGTTGAAGGTTACAATTATGTTAAGGTTTTGTTTAATTTTTATTATTATATATTGATTGATAATATATTAAAAAATTTATGTTTTTTTTGGTAATATTTAATTAATTAATTATTTAATTGTTATTCTAAATATATTATTATTTTTGAGTGAGTATTTATTTATTTAATTTAATTTCAATTTTTTTATTAAATATGTGAATATATATTTATTTACATTTAAGATATAAATATCATGAAGATTCAAACTCTACAAAATTAAACATTTATACCATATTTTATGTTATTACTTCTTCATAAAATATGTACATTCTCAAATTTTTTGAGAGACAATATAAAAATGGGATATTTAGATGTTGAGCATTAAATTGATGGTCATGTTATATATATATATATATATATAATTTAAAATTTTTAAAATTAAATATTTTATTTTAAAAAATTATATTATATTTTATGTTTGTATTCTTCATCAAAGAATCTAATCAAAGAATTTAATGTAGATGTATAGTTTCATATTTATTGAGAGTGAAAATAGAAATGAGATATTTATATGTACCATATAAAATTTATTGAGTGAGGAGGGTCAAAAGGATATTTAGATATATTGTACAAAATCTATTGCATGACAGGTAAATTTATGAGTAAAATATCAAAACTGGATTTTTAAAATATTATTGTTATAATTGTTTCTTTTTAGTTTTTAAAAAAGTTTTTAGTTAAAATATATTATCATATCTAACCACCATCACTCTAAGATTTTGTTTTGCTATAGTGAATAATATAAGAGATTACACACATATCATGTGAAATTGGTAAGTGAGTTGAAACTATGAAACATTGTTTGCAATGTGTAAAAGGAGACATTCACGAGAGGGGAGACAAGAGCGAGTATTTCAAAGCAAGTAATAGTAATAACCTAAGAGAGATACACTATAGAAATAAAATATTTGTTAGTTATCTATCGAAATAGTTCACATAGACACAATGATCATTATGGAAAATACAACATACATTCAACAAGATAAACACTGAAGCAAATGAAGTAGTTCAATTTCTTTAGTACATACAAAAATAACATATGCTGCAAACATCCAAGGAATAGTCCTACAATATTCACAATACATGCATGAAAATGTGTTGGTTCAATGAGATTCAATTATTAGGTGAAATATTCAAGTACACATTTACAATGATGATACACAAGTTCCAATAGTAGAACATTAAGCCACTTATTTCTTCCCCAAGGAATGATATTGTCTTGTATATCAAGCTAGAGAAGCTAAAGCTCTCTCGAAAGCCTAAGTCTCTAAAATAATTTTTATTGAGTTATGAGGTTGTTTTATAACAAGAGGAATGTCCTTACGTATCCCCATGACTCTTTAGTTACCCTCATGATTTTTGGACTTCTATTATGACCTTTGGACTTCTAAAAAACTCTTTAACTTCTAAGTGATTTTTGGACATCCCTATGTGACTTTTGTCCATATATGACTATGTGACTCTGCATATTCCACATATGAATCTTGGAATTCCACAAATTACATTTTTTAATTACATCATTACACTCCACATGATGTGCCATGACACATGGACACACTTGACATTTTGATAACACTTACATAACTCACAACTTGACAATGGCGACATGGAATTTTTGATGAGATGATAATGCCAACTTGTTCTCCTTGCTGCATTCTCCTTGTCTTCATGATAAATATCATATGTTCTTCACATTCACCCTCCTAAGGGTACTAAACAATATTGGAATCTTCTTACTACTCATGGAATGTATTCATTCTGTATTAATCCAAGTTTCTCTTGATGTATTCATGATGGTTCTCCTATGTGCTTCTTATTTGCAAGTTTGTTTTCTTATTCATATTCTTCCTATATTCCTCCTAGATCACCTTGTCATGCTGAGAAGTTACTCCTTCCAATGAGTATCATGCATGAAAAAATAAATCAGTATTCAAATCATCTATCTTATCCCTACTAGCTCCTGGAAGAAGTCACATAATATAGGCCTTTGTGAGGGCTGAAAGGGGATGGCACAATTGAGCTCAAAAGTGGCTAAGGGGTGCACCAATTTTCATTTTTACTGTTCCATGCACTATGAATAAGGGGCTCTCCTTGCTCCACTGTGTTGAGGAAGCATAAGGTATAAGTTTGATGAGCTTTTTCCTTAAGATTGTACCATGTGACGAGAAATAAAGAGAAGAAGACTAGGAAAGCACAGTTTGACTCGAAAAGGACTAAGAGGAGGCCTAACTGAGCCTTGTTACTATGCCATGCACTAATACAGAGAAGATTGAGAATGTGTTGAGTGCAAAGGGGAAGAATAAGGAGCAAGGATGAAGGCTTGTTTCTTGAGACCGCGCTATGCATTGGAATGAAGAGGAGGCCTTAAGGAAAGTGAAATTTTTCTCAAAAACAGTTCATTATCTCTTGATACTATGCAATGCGTTGAGGGAGGCTTGATAAGACAAGGCTTGAGCATAGAGAGGAACAACAATGATCAAGGGAAGAGATATCATGCCTTGTTACTAGGCCGTGAATTGAGCTTAAGGGGGGTTTTTATGAATTGCAATTTTCTTCAACAAAAACTCATTGTTCATTTGGAATGTGTTTTTCATTTTATGCCAGCAATTTTTTTCTCAAAAATGTCATATTATTCATATTTAATGTGATTTTAACTAAGTGAGACAACAAAATTCTGGGTCACTTAGCCTAGTAGGTGCTTCACATCATTATGGAGGGAGGAGGCCTTTTCCTTGAAATAAATTTTTTTGCAAGGGAATGGAAGGGGGGTTTGCTGTCAGTTGGAAGTACTTTATGTTTCATGAAAGGCAGAGGTGATCAAAACTTAGTGTAGTGAGTTAGTACAAGAAATAATGGTGAAGTGACCATACTTGAAATATTCTTAATTTGTAGGCATTGGTGATAGCTTTGAGAGGGACTTAGTGGAAAAAACTTGGAGGGAAAGGTTGCATCAATGAGACCTATAAATACCATGTGCTCATCACATGGTAAGAGGGATAATTCCTACCCAAATTAAACTAGGAAAGAGGACCAAGAAGAGCTCCAAAATAGCTAAGTGTCAAAACAATAAAGTAAGAGAGTGGAAAGCATCCAAACAAGACATAAACATAGATCACACACAATAATGCCATCAATACAACCTGGGAGAATACATAAGACTCATGAAAAATAGCCACACCTTGCAATGACAACAAAGTGACAGTTATTTCTAGGTGTGACAGTTAAGGTGACGCATCATAACACTTAGAACATAATTTACGGAAAAATTGACAAATGTGACAAAAAGGTATGATAAGTTGTAGGAATGTGTCTAGCATGTATTCTAATGATATGTAGGACCATGTAATGTAGATGGGAATGTTGGAACTAGCTCTATTGATGTTCTAAGTTGTGACACATATAGGAGAGAAAACAACAAAAGAAACACCTGCGACATGAATAAAACATGAAAATGACACTTGCAAATGTGAATGGCATTGAAAGCGGCACATTCCAAATAAAATATAATATGAAAAAGAAACTTATTGAAGTGAAAGAACAAAAAAAGTGAAAGTCGTTAACATGAAATGGACATATTTAAAGGCATAAGAGCACCAAAGGGACAATTGGGAAAACTTGCCAAAATAGAATTACGAACGTGACCAAAGTGAGGGAGAGTGTCAATGAAAGGCCGCACTGACTGTCGACATAGGTTTCTCATTGCAGAAGAACTGTCTTGATGGACTCTTCTATGCTTGTACAAGCTTGCATAAAGGAAACAATCTTATAAATTCATTACAAACTAAGCATGTGTGAGAAAGTGAGTTTGATAGTTATATACTAGGAATAAAGAAGACTTAACCACTTACCACAAAATCGATCGATAATGAATTGACCATAGATGATAGATCATAATATCGTTAGTATGCTCCAAAATTCAATTGTAAGTAAACTTTTGGAGGGTGTTTATCGTAGCGTCGATAGATATTTTTTTTTAATGTAATATAACAATATAATTTTATTAATTTCAAACTATATATATATATAAATATATAAATATATATATATATATAAATATATCTATATATATTATATATATATATATATATATATATATATATATATATATATATATCAGTAAAGTGGATGTTGAAATATTTTTTCTAGACAAAGTGAATATTAAAATATATTACTATATGTTAATTGAAATAAATTTTATTTTATTATTGTCCACGAGATCTTGGACATACAGTGATCGGGTGTTGTGTTAAGGCACTCCTTGATCTGAAGTCATCGATTCAATTTCCCACCCCGATCAAGGTGATATATTGGACATGAAGGAGTTGTAGTCCTACTAAGCTTACAAAAAAGGAAAACCTTTTATTTTATTATTTTATTAATGTTATTTGTCAATTTTCTTTCAAATTCAAAATAGTTACACATTTCTCCCATATAAAATTGGATAATGTTTATTTTTCATATTATTTTAAATATATATTTAATTGCAAATTATCTTGGTTTCATTAAAAAAAATCAAATTAGTTTAAATATATATTTATTTGTATGTTATCTTGGTTTTGATTAAAATAAAAAAATATTTAACTTCTTACAAGGGTGTATTTTAATTATTGGACATTTTTTCTTTCAAAGTTAGAATATTGGGATATAATTTTGTAGTGATTGTTATTTTCAATTATTTTGTGAGTATGCTCCAAAATTCGGTAAAATTTTGGAGGGTGTTTATCGTAGCGACGATAGATATTTTTTTTTAATGTAATATAACAATATAATTTTATTAATTTCAAACTATATATATATATATATATATCAGTAAAGTGGATGTTGAAATATTTTTTCTAGACAAAGTGAATATTAAAATATATTACTGTATGTTAATTGAAATAAATTTTGTTTGATTATTGTCCACGAGATCTTGGACAGACGGTGATCAGGTGTTGTGTTAAGGAACTCCTTGATGTGAAGTCACCGATTCAATTTCCCACCCCGATCAAGGTGATATATTGGACATGAAGGAGTTGTAGTCCTACTAAGCTTACAAAAAAGGAAAACCTTTTATTTTATTATTTTATTAATGTTATTTGTCAATTTTCTTTCAAATTCAAAATAGTTACACATTTCTCCCATATAAAATTGAATACTTTTTATTTTTCATACTATTTTAGATATATATTTAATTGCAAATTATCTTGGTTTCATTAAAAAAAAATCATATTAGTTTAAATATATATTTATTTGTATGTTATCTTGGTTTTGATTAAAATAAAAAAATATTTGACTTCTTACAAGGGTGCATTTTAATTATTGGACATTTTTTCTTTCAAAGTTAGAATATTGGGATATAATTTTGTAGTGATTGTTATTTTCAATTATTTAAAATATATTTTTTGAATGAATATATATGTGTGTGGGTGTGTGTGTGTGTGTATTATTATTATTATTATAAAATCTATGGAAAAGGAACACGAAGAGTACATAATGACGATATTATAACAAAATGTTGTTTACAATCACCGATTTGGTACATATTTTTTTGAGAGCATCATAAAAGATGCTTTTGTAACTAAAATAAAAAAAATTCATAGAGTTGGATGGCCAGGACTAAACAGCAAGAGAAAACCACAAAGTCTAAAGATGTAACAATTTTCTTACACGTTAAAATACAAAATGCATGGAGACTAGAACATGGTACTTAAACTTTGGTGGTGGTGGAATTCTATAGTTTTGAGTTGGTGGAGAGGTCCCCAAGTGGTTTAGTTGATCTTGAAGTAATTGGAGGATCAATAGAAGAAGGGACTATAGAAGATACATGTAAAGGTAAATTGGATTCCCTATGACCACTAACCTTATCACTAGGCAAGAGGGAAATTTTAATTAGCATTAACAAGTTTAAGTAGTGAAATCACTTCCAATAATTCTAATAACCCTTTCAAATAAAGGTGTGAAAATATCCAAACTTAAACACTAAGACCTTCCACTCCACCTGTTGCATCGAGGGCCTAAAATATTTGATTAATTTCTACAATTTCAACTTGGATTTGTTGTAGAACTTATTTTCATTGCTAGATTTGTTTGTGAGTGTGCCATAATAACTATATTCCATTATGTTTTCCAACCAATGTAGATAAGATAGAGATTAGGGTGGAAGTGAAATTGAAGCCCGAAGCTAGAAGACAACGAGGGATAGAACAACCTCCACCCTCTTATGATATTACCTAATCGGAGAACCATCCACCTTCATGACAACCAACCGTTTCCAAGAAATCAAGTCAGGAGAAATCCCACCTGGTTTTTGTGTGACATGACCAAGGTTTTTAATTCCCATGGCATTGTGTAATATTGTCATGAGTGTAATGGGAGTGGTAGCATGATGTTACCTGTTGAAGGAAGAGCCTACATATGTAGGTACGATAGACTACATCATGAGAACAATGAGAACATACACATCATACATAAATAATAACATAGTTCCAAGAAGAAATTCCAACCATATTTCCATTAATATTCATGTATATTTCTACAAAGATTATATGGTTGGAGTGGTTTTACCCATTCTACGAAATAAATTATACATTCAACTCTTAACATTTAGTACAAACATTTATGATATAGGTATGATGACTTACTTAGTTCAAAGAGGCACCTCAATATATCCCCCACCTTAATGCCTTCTCGTCCTGAGAATGGATGAAAAAATTTCCTAGACCTCTACTTCTTGTAGAATTATCCTTAGTGTCCATCTCCCATTTGTATTAATTTGCATAGGTGAATCAAGTGCAACAACTTCTAACCAGATAGGAAGATGCACATACACATGGTTTACTATGAATTCTACTCACTAGGTTACTACGTATTGTAGATCTTCAACCATCAATCATTATTTATAGTCTCTCTAATATAAAGTCTACTACTACTACCAAGAACCATTAGGTAGCACCTCTATAATCTGGGGCCCTCTCTTTCCTCTATACAAATGAGTTGAACATGTGACTATTGTTCCTCGAAGTGATTCATTCATGCATAAAATTAGTGAATTTTTGCACTTCAACTACCATAGTTTTTTTCATTGTCATAATTCAAGTAATACTTTTACAATTTTCATACCATGTGGCTCACTCAATATTGTTTCAATTTGTCATCATATTTTCATTTCGTCTCTTTGTGTTAATGTTATACTTTTTTTGTCACGTTCTTCACTACATCCTTTCGCTCCTCACTCATTGCAAACAATTTTGTCAAAGAGTTATTTTTATTGATCTCATATGCTCGTTTCAATTCTGTATGTTGTTCTGCTACTATTATTGTCACAATGGCTGTAATTAATTTATTTTTTTCCTTCTTCCTCCAATTATCTCATGTTCTATTTCGTAGGATATTTTTTTAATCAATTAAATGTAGCTAGATTACATGGTTACTTCCTTAACAAATTTCTTGATATTTTTCCAAGTCTACAATTAAATTATGAAGAATAACTTTACTTAATTTGACATTCTAATTTTTTTTGTTTGTAAGGATTTTCACATTAAATGCCAACTATTAGAAAATTCTAGTAAGAGGTTGATCTAATCATCTAATTATTGATTAAAGTTACAAAGGAACCTAACATCATTTTCCTTGAACAAGGCTCACGTTTCACACTCCAATGACTTATGACTCGATTGACTAACTGAAAGACTTAGTCCACAATATAACTACATATAGACTTAGATCCTCTAATATTTTTTCTTACACATAACTCAATTACGTAATGATTTATTACTAATTTAAAAAAACTTATTAAGAAAATGATTATATAATATGATAAATAAGTGCATAATTCAATACCATGATCATAAAGCTTAAATCAATAAAATAAAATAAAATATGATAGATTATGGAAATAAACATTATTCTCTTATCGACCAACATCTTGTTTTAGTGCTTGGTCAATTTCTCCACAGTGGGTCAAAGTGGACCTAATTTTCAAAACTTCCTTTGACCTCATTTATTTTTGTTGGCTCCGACCATGACTCGTGGAAAATATGTAGTATGCCTTGAATGCAGCTTAGTTATGGTCATTGGGTAGAAACCCTCACCCAATTATGTTTTAGGTTTCCCCCCTTCGAATATGAGTAGATTGAGCCTAAGATAGTAGTATATTACTCTCACCTCCACATTGGTTGCTTAATTAGTCGAGTAAAAAAAGAACTTGTACCTTAGCCTCAAAATGCCAAAATTAATTTTTAAATTCAACCTCCAGGTTTTAAATTAACATGAAAAACGATATGCACTACTAGTCAGCTTCTTCAGCTTCTAGTTAGTTCAATAAATATGTAACATCACATAGTTTCAAGAATAATTTTGTCATAAAAATAAATATGCGGTCAATTATAATTAACATTTTTGAGTAGTATACTAAGCTTACCAAATCTACCAAGTAGATTTGAGACTCTTCATGTTTGAATCATACCCATAAGACTCTCACCTCTTCCATTTCAAATATTTTGAGCTCAATACACGAATAATCATTTGAAGGGTTTATTGTGCTCAGGTTAAATCAAGGGTAAAATAAGATATGTATAATACATTCTTATTACCATATATATAAAATTTCATTAGTATTGATATATCACACCTCAAACCTTAAATCCAGGTAGTGGTTGACCAAAAAATGAGTGTCGACATGCGAGTTAAAGACACTAGTTGACCTTCATTCTCCTTGAGATTTGAGGAAAATTTTGATTTAGCTCATGATATTTGTTCGATTGATTGATAAAAATATTAATACCATTATTTTTTTTATTATTGTTTCTTCCATGGGATTTTCTTTAGTAAAAAAATGTTCATGAGCACAGTCGATGAATATTTATGCATAAAATCCACATTCTTCGAGTGTTTTGACCATCTTTCCATTGGCATCTTCAGATTAATATTATATTCTGAAAACATTATGCAATATTATTGAGAATTATTCAAGAATTTATGAGCCTTTTGATAGATACATTTTTCTTATAATTTGCAGGCTACAAATTTTCTCTTCCACAAGCCCTAGCATTCATGAACAATTTAATAGGAAACAATTTGTTTTGGGTAACATATGTTGTGCAAGAAATCCTTTTTGCAGACATAAGCAATCCCTCTAGTACTATGGGAGGATATAACAACAAAGGACACAAATATATGAAACCTTTCCTAACTTATGCTAGAAAAACATGAAGTAGGATAGATGTCCTACCTCTTTCGGATGCTAATTCCTATCTTTTGGGTCAAGATTGCTTCATTCACTTCCGCACTCAGGATACCCTCTTTGTTGACATAGATGAATTCCTGCAAGGAAATAAAAATGAAGATAGCTAACATATACAAATAATTATAGTTTCCAATATAGGTTATGTGTTATGAAACAACTTCAGAATTAGAATAAAAAAGAGATCAACACCTTAGAAATAAGCCACTCCGAGGGGGAAACTTTCTTTATTTTACATAAATGAACAATTCTTCGATGATACAAATGAAAAAACCTCCTTTTATATATAAGAGTCCATGGAGTCAAAATATAATCCTAGATAAACTAACAAGAATAATGTAAGGGCACAATAATAACAATATTGGGGTTACAGAGGAACAACAATAATAATAGGGGGTTACACTAACAACAATAAGGGACTACACTAGTAATATAGGGACCTAACATGCCCCTCTCCAAAAAAGTATTGTCCTCAATGCTTGAGTAGCTCTAGATGCTTCTGTATAAAATTCTCATCCTCCCATGTAGAATATTTAGTGGGTAAGTTCTTCCACTTGATGAGATACTCTGAAATTGATCTATTTCGTAGCTTTAGAGTCCTTATTTCCATGACTGTTTCAGGTTCCAATATGATTTTTCCATCCTAATCAAGTTCTGGAAATATTGTTTCAACTAGAATTTTGTCAGCTATAGCCTTATTTAAGCATCAAACATGGAAAATTGGATGCACTCACGAAGAAGCAGGAAGCTCCAATTTGTATGCCATAGTACCAATCTTTTGTAACACATTGTAAGGACCATAGTAATTTTGCAATAATTTATTATCCTTCTTAGCTTGCTTGAGGGACATTTGTTTGTATGGTTATAGTGGTAAAAATACCCAATATCCTACATCAAATTTCTCTCACTGCGATGTTGATATGCATGTTGTTTCATTCGATTTTGTGCCAAATTTAGGTTATCCTTTAAGACTTGGAGAAATTCTTTTTGATGTTCGATGTGATCTTCCACTGATTGAACCTTAGAATTTTCTCTTAAATCTGATGTGATGGACAGTGGATGATATCCATAAAGTGCCATAAATGGGGTCATTTTTTCCGCATTTATGGAAACAATTCAAAAGCTACATGGAAACCCAAAGATTATTGTGAGTGATAGAGATCCCATTTTTACTGGAAATTTTTGGACGAAATTATTTTCTTGTTTGGGTAATCAAGTAGCTCACAGCTCATCTTATCATCCTCAATCCAATGTTAAAAATGAGATAGTGAATAAATGTTATAATCCTATCCAACCTAACAATAATAATGTAAGGGCACAATAATAACAATATTGGGGTTACAAGGGTACACAAATAACAATAAGGGAGTTACACTAACAACAATAAGGGACTACAATAGTAATATAGGTACCTAACATTATGCAGTGTATCAAGGAACCTAGAACACTACAATAAATAGACAATAATTGACATATTTATGGAAAGGAAACACATAATGTATTATTAATAGAATTAAAAAGGGAGAAATACAACCAAAAGCCTTGATGTTAGATGCCTCCTTCAGGTGAGACTCCAAGTCCTAGACTCAACTCTTCAAATAAATTTCTTCACAAATGGGCATCAATTAGGTATGCTTCAAATCATAGGATGGAAACCAACCATCAGTGGTTGGTATGGGTTTCATTTATAAGGGAGGAAAGAGAGTTGAGGATCCATAAAAGGTGGGAGGAGTTCCACATCATAAGGGAAATATCCATGGAAAGAGGAACCATGGCCATGATCGGGAGGTTTCATTCCTATCATCATCTACCTGAAACCACATTGTTTTTCTTGCGCCTTATAGTAAGGGAAGATTCTCCTGCGTTTTGGGAAGAACAACTTGAAAAGGGCCAATAATTATTTCCCTGAAAAAAAATTTGCACTTCCAACGGTAGACATAAGTAGTGAAAAATTTAACAGGCACGAGTCATCAACTATGCAAAACATGTTGGGATTGTAAAACAAGGTTATTGACAAGCTTTTTACAATATTTTCAAGTCAATTCTTCTTCCACTTCTTCAGGGATGTTTTAGACATGTTTCATGGAGAAAATATTTCATGGAACTAGTGGTATGGAGACACAAAGTGGAGTGTGAAAAAATCATTTGTCATAGATGCCCCCTAAAGAATGAAGTCAGAACGAGGAGTGATGGCTGAAGTGCTTTAAAACAAAGGCAAGGACAGAGAGAACCACCATCAAGAGACATTCAAGCCAAAAAAAATACAATATATCTGACATCTTTGATGTAAGTATGCTTAACAATACATCTTGGATCAGACATATAAAAGTACATGGATCCATCTGATTTGAAAGGATCATGTGTGCAATCATGAATACTGAATAACTCCATTCAACCTATATTTATCAAATGAAAGCCAAGATATTAACCAATGTCTCGATCGAACCAAAGTATGGATCTGAAAATGTGAATACATTTGTTGACGTAGAACATGGTAGAAACCACCTGATTACTAGTCAATGATGTAAACCGTTAACATGCATGAGAGAAGCCACCAATGATGACAATGGATCTCAAGGTACAACAAAAAAATACACTAGTGTGAACAATGAATATGAAGTCGAACACTCATAGAAACATTTGATTGATGACCAGTGATGTGAACCTATCATTGAATGCGAAGAACTTCCATTGGGGCATGCAACCTATAAGGTACTGAAAGAGGATTTCTAGATCGTATTTTTTATAATGAGCTGGAGTAAAGAGGAAGTGATCCATCAAAGGAGGGCCATAATGTTTTCCACATCATCGGCATGAAATGTAGGAATTTTCAAAGTTGGCAAGAGTGATTCAGGATTGATGTAGAAAAAGTCAAACTGGGTATAAGTGATTTGAATTTGCAGATGGGACTTGTTATGAGGTCAGCTCCAAAAATAGAATAAAAGAGAGATATATGCCTTAGAAATTAGCCACTTCAAGGGGGAAACCTCCAATACATTACATAAATAAACAATTCTTGGATGATACAAATGACAGAAACTCCTTATATATATAGGAGTCCATGGGGTCACAATATAATCCTAGCCGACCTAACAATAATAATGTAAGGGAACAATAATAACAATATGGGATTTACATGGGTACAACAATAACAATAAGGGGGGCTAACAATAAGGGACTACACTAGTAATATGGGGACCTAACATGCCCCTCTCCTTCAAAAAAGTGTTGTCCTCAATGCTTGAGTAGTTATGGATGCTTCTATATAAAATTATCTTCCTCCCATGTAGAATATTTAGTGGGTAATTCTTCCACTTGATAAAATAGTACAAAATTGATTGATTTCATAGCTATCGAGTTCTTGTTTCCATGATTCTTTCAGGTTCCAATATGATTTTTCCTTCCTCATCAAGTTTTGGCAATATTTTTTGAACTATAAGTTTATCACCTATAACCTTATTTAATCATGAAGCATGGAAAACTGGATGTAATCACGAAGAAGCAGGAAGCTCCAATTTGTATGCCATAGTACCAATATTTTGCAACACCTTGTATGGACCATAGTGTTTTGGCGATAATTTATTATCCTTCTTAGCTTTCTTGAGGGACATTTGTTTGTATGGTTGAAGTTGTAAAAATACCCAGTATCCTACTTCAAGACTTCTCTCGCTACAATGTTGATTTACCTATTGTTTCATTCGATTTTGTGCCAAATTTATGTTATCCTTTAAGAGTTGGAGAACTTGTTGTTGATGTTTGATGTGATCTTCCACTTCTTGCACCTTCGATTTTTTTCTTAAATATGATGTGATGGACGGTGGATGATATCAATAAAGTTCCATAGATGGGGTAATTTTTACTGCAGTATGGAAGGAAGTGTTATATCACCATTCAACCAGAGGTAACCACTTGACCCATTGTGTTTGTTTACCAGATACAAAACAACGAAGATAACCTTCCAAACATTTGTTCACTCTCTTAGTTTGACCATCAGATTGAGGATGATAAGATGAGCTATGAGCTAGTTGAGTACCCAAACAAGAAAATAATTCCGTCCAAAAATTTCTAGTAAAAATGGGATCTCTGTCGCTTACCATAATCTTTGGGTTTCCATGTAGCTTTTGAATTGTTTCCATAAATACAGTAGCGACTGTACTTGCTTTAAATTGATGATATAATGCACAAAAGTGTGCATACTTGGTAGGTCTATCCACTACCACCATGATGACACTCTTTCCTTTGGACATAGGTAAACCTATGATATAATCCATTGAAATATGCTCCCAAAATTGACTTGGAATGGATAAATGCTCTAGAATACCCAAGGTATTAATTTTCTCTACTTTATTTTGCTGGCAAACCAAACATTCTTCTAGAGAATTTTGAATATGAGATCTAAGACCATCCATAAAAAAATCTTTCTTCACCTTGTGGTAAATTTTTAAAACTCCTGAGTGTCCTCCTAAAGGGGAAGTGCATAATTCCAAAATAATATTTTGTTTTAGTTGGGAATTATTACAAATATATAATCTATCTTTGTCCCATGAAGAATCATTTTTCGAACTAAATGTATCATATGCAGTAGGATCTTGCTACAAATTTTGAATGAGTGTCCACACTTCTTCTTCCTTCTTCCATTCATTCCTTGCTTTGGTTATCCAATATGGTTGGATAATAGAAATTGAATAAAGAAATACTTCCACGTATTCATCCTCTCTTGAGAGCACATCTACAACAACATTTAGCTTCCCTTTTTTGTAGATGATTTCAAAGTCATAACCCAATATCTTTGTGACCCATTTTTTATGCTCTTCTGAAGACAGTCTTTGTTCCAAAAAGTATTTAAGTCTATCATGATCGGTTTTTATCTTGAAGTGCCTTCTAATTAGGTAAGGTCGCCATTTCTTTAGTGCATGTAGTATTGCCAACATTTCCTTCTCATAAATAGCTTTCTGTAAATATTTTCCTTTGATTGGATGACTTTCAAAAGAAATGGGTCTTCCTTCTTGCATCAAAATAACACCAATTCCATTTCCTGAGGCATCACATTCCACAATAAAGGTTTTTGTGAAGTCTTGCATAGCTAAGACCAGTGCTATGCACATTTCCTCTTTAAGATGTTCAAAGGCCTTATTTGCTTTAGGAGTTCATAAAAATGCATCTTTGTTCAATAATGTTGTTAGAAGTGCTGTTATTCTCCCATAATTCTTAAAAAACTTGTGATAATACCCTGTTAACGCGATAAATCCTCGCAAGTGCTTTATGGCTATGGGGACTTTACATTCCTTAATGGCTTTAATTTTTTTAGGGTCCACATTAACACCCTCTTGAGATACAATATGACCCATATATTCCACCTCTTGTACTCCAAAGAAACATTTGGATGTTTTTGCATATAATTTTTTCTCCTCCAATATTTTGAGCACCCTGTCAACATGTTGAACATAATCCTTGCAAGACTAGTTGTAGATTAGTATGTCATCAAAAAATACTAACAAAAATTTTCTAAGGAAGGGTTTGAAAATGGATTCATCAACCCTTGAAATGTAGATGGTGCATTGGTAAGGCCAAAATGCATGACCAAAAATTAATAATGACCCTAATGAGTTTGAAATGTTGTTTTCGGAATATATTATTTCTTCATTCCAATTTGATGATATCCTGAACGAAGATCCAACTTGGTAAAATAAATTGCGCCATGTAATTCATCAAATAATTCATCAATCATAGGAATGGTAAATTTATCTTTAATAGTGAGCTTATTGAGCTCCCTATAATCCGGACACATGCACTATCATCCATCGTTCTTGTGTGCCAATACTATTGGAGCAGAGAAAGAACTTTGACTAGGTTGAATTATACCAACCTCTAATATTTCTGCAATCATATGTTCAATTTCTCTCTTTTGGACATAAGGATATCTATAAGGCCTGATGTTTGGACCAACACTTCCTGGAATCAAATGAATAGCATGATCATGATCACGAATAGGTGGGAGTCCTTTGGGAGTATCAAACACCTTGGAATGATTATCCAAGACTTTTTGGAGATATGGAGAAATAGATGATTTTGATGTTGGAACTTCTAGTGAGCATAATTGTGCAATATGCCTTGTTGTTCTTTCTTCAGAATATTTTTCATGACATCAGAGCTTATTATCTTTCCTGGCTTCCCTCTGATACCCCGTAATTCGATTTCCTTTCCTTCCAATTTTTTTTTCAAGAAAATTTCTTGAAGATGAAAAGATATCGTCCCCAAAGATTGTAACCATTGTACCCCTATTACAACATCAGAACCTCCCATTGGAATAGAAAGCATTAGAATATTCAATACATATTCCCCCATGGTTAGCTTGATATTATGGCATTTTCCAGAGCAATTTATAGTTCCTCCTTTGCAACCATCACTTGAAATTCTGGTGATGGGTGTAGGAAACAATTCAATTCCTTGGCTACCTTACAATGAATAAAATTATGGGTACTACCCAAATCAATGAACACTATTACCTTTTTCTTCTTGCATTAGGGACATTTTGAGGTCTAAAATGGGCCTCCTAAGAAAAATGTACAATCAAAATAAACTTTATAAGAACCAATAGGATTCAAGATGATGATATCAACCATGGGGGATGATTCACCATTTTTTTAAGTAAAAGGGTAAAAAGATTAAAAAATAATAAAATAATAAAACTTCTTTTCCATCTCGTATTTTCAACTTACATCCTAAATTTTTTACTCAAATTTTGATTGGGAGTATTCCTTTGACGCAAAATTTAATTCGTCATCCAAGGAGTACCCATGTTGCATACTTTCGATGGACCCTACTATGTGAAAAATGAGAAATACATGAAAAATGTAATTGCAATCACCTTTTTCATGTATTTCTCATTTTTCCTACAGTAGGGGCCATCGAAACTATGCAACATGGGTACTCCTTGGATGAGGAATTAAATTTTTCATTCAACGAGTACTCCCGCTCAAAATTTGAATAAAAACTTTGGGAGATAAGTTGAAAATATGAGTTGAAAAAGTAGTTTTTTTATTTTTTCCCTCTGAAATTTGATGATGTCATCAAATCTTATTTGATTTTTTCCACTATTATATTATAATTTCCTTAGGAGGTATATTTTAAACCTCAAAATTCCCCTATGTCCTTCTATCTTGAGAGTTTGAGGAGTGGTAATTCCTGCCAATGCATTACACGATATAGTCGGACTCATTTCTTCTTCTTTTGTGGTTGGTTCCTAGGGTATATCCTCTTCTTTTGAAGTTTCTTGTTAATTTTATTCCTCCTCTTCACAATCTATGTAAAATAATTTCTTATGAGCACACTTATGACCTTTAGTGTATTTTTTATCACAGCTGTAGAAAATCCCTTTTGTTCTTTTTTATTCAAATTATTGTGGTGTCAACCTTGTAGGTTGTGGATGTCTAGGATTAGCAATATTTCCATATCTATAGATGTGAGTGGTAGGCTTCCTTGTTGCCATAATTTACATTCAATTTTTCTTGCTAACATGAATGCCTTCTCCAATAAATCACGTTCCCAAACATGAAATTTATGTTGGATGTTATCCTTTACAGTCCCTATGAAGACATCAATCCTATGTTGCTATAGAATATCAATTACCCTTATATTCAATTTTTGGAAGTCCTCAACGTGCTACACCACTGAACCCTTTTGTTTGAGATATCAATTGGATAAGGAAGGTGTTGCTCTTTGTATCCTCATAATGTGCTATCATTTCCTCCATAAAAATTGACCAGGTGACAATTTTCTTATGGGAGCAAAGCCATCGATACCATACAAATGTATTTTTTTCTAAATGTAAAGTTGCAATGCTTACATTTTGTGTGTTTTTCACATTATTGAGATCAAAATATTTCTCCATCTGTAGTATCCATGTTATTGGATCATTGCCATCAAGCTTCCTCATATCCATCTTTGGAATATGGTCGTTCTTCCATCCAACGTTAGAGTTTATGAAATCACGATTAACATTTATTTTTTTCTCATCATGATTTTCCTCTACTATATTTTCGCCATTACGAAACATTTCTTGTATCAACTTTGTCAAACCTTATATGTCTGCTTTTAGATCATTCTTCATGTTTTCCATGTTGTATTTCATTTTTTCTTCCATGTCATCCATATTAACTTCCATTCCGGCTTCCATGCCATCCATCTTAGCTTCCACGCCTTTCTTCAAATTATTCATATTATTCTTCAAACTATACATCTTCTCTTCAACACCTTTCTTCAAAACTTCCATTTCATTTTTTGTTGCTCTTTGCGAGAGCGAAATTTGGTGCACTTGATATTATAATTTAGATAGATCATGTTGCAATTATTCATCTTAATGAGTCATAGTAGAGTATTTTGAGGGCTTAATGGGCGTTGAATTCTTTTTAGAGGGGATTTTAGAACCCAATAATGATATATATGCTCAATATGCCCTTGGAATCACTTAAAATTTATTTTTCAATAAGACTTATGCAATTTGAAAAACAATACACACCTTTTTCTTGTTTTAGAAGAGCTCGATATTGAAAATTAATTATCTCTGTAATTGCGGATCTTCAATATCTGAAATTTAAGCTGTAGTATCCCTTTGAATATTCTTTCGATTGCCACAGGCTTGACCTGATTTCGATACTTCAAGGCAAAGTTATGTTAAATCTCCCACAATGACCTAATTATGGACTCATTCAGTAGAGTGCACTTGTATGGCATGACATGTTTCATTGTTTCCTCCTTTGGCTTTGAAATTGATACAAAATAAACTAATCTCTATGTACTTGGGGCCACTTTTAAGAGAATTCCAATCTGATGCTCAAGAGAGAGTTATGACGCTTTTCCCAAGGTCACCTCTTTGATATGAAATTCAGGAGCCTGACAAAACCCTAACTTCCACGGATCATACCTACAAACATATTTTGAACCAATATTTGAAATATTTATAGGACGTTGGTCAGGATTTTAGCTTCGCTCAGTACAAATTTCAGATTCTGAACCTTCGTAGAAACAAAGTTATAGAGAAAATGCCATGATGGCCTGTTTAGGTGAAATTTGCAGTACAAGGAATAGACCCTCTAGCGTATATTTTTGAGGAACCCCACAAAAAAGTACCCTATACATCTATTTCTAGAAGAGGTTACTAGAGGAGGTTGGCGGGTGGATGGTTTTGCCGATGGTTTCCTCTCGGTGCGCTTATCATTACACGTTGCCCTGGTGCACTCAAACCGAGAAAGCACCGGTGTGGGCCAAAAAATTAGCACATCAGACACCATGCAGTTCGTCCACACCCACTCGGTGCGTCTTATTATTCTATAGCACCAGTATGTCAAAGATATTCCACGTCGGTGCATTATAAAACATTGCGACAAAACCAAAACCACCAAGTGCGGTAGAAAGAAACTGCACCATTCCATCATAATACATTGCACCAAAACACCAACAGACTAGTGCGTTTGTAAGAAACAGAACCGGTGCACCTATAAACAATGCGCACCGGTAAAGGGTTATATTAAAAAAAAAATTACGACAAAATAATCTGGATTTTTCAGTTTTCCAATGCTTCTCAGCTCTCAATTATCGGTGCGTGCCATACCATAGAACACACCAGTGTGCACGAGACATTCACACACCAGACAACTTACGTGACGTACACACACATCCAGGGCCTCCTATTATTGTAACGCACTGGTGCTTCACCAGTCTTCCACACCGCTGCATCATAAAACACCGCGCCAAAACAGAAACGCGTTGGTGCGTTCTTGTCCAAGGGCACCGGTGCATTGATAAAACATATGCATGGAAATAGCGTTACATAAAAAAAATTTAAGGCTAAAAAACCGGTGCTTTACGAATATTCTGGACCAGTGCTCTATGGATTTTATGCCCTGGTGCATCATCAAAATTTTACGTTGAAACTGAAACATCCTAGTGTGGTGCTAGGGAACCGCCTCGATGCATTATAAACAACGCACCAAATTTGACACAACCTGGTGCAGTTGTAGTTAAGCATACCAGTGCGCCTATAAAACCCCGCACATCGGAACAGGGTTAAATAAAAAAAACATTTACGACCAAAAAACTTCATTTTTCACTTTCCTCAGTGCTCCAGAGCTGTCAAGAACTGGTGCCATTTCCCCATGTCTAAGCCGCCCCGACATCGGTGCTCTCGTTGCACCCATTGCATGCAATCCTGCTCTGCATTGGCCACCAATCTCCAACTTGCATTTTGAGAAACGTTGGGAAAATTTTCGTTTGCAAATTTTACAGCCAATATGCCTCCTCGATGGTGAAATGTACAAGTATTTTTCTATTTTTTCCATAATTAAGCGTTTTAGCGGATTATAAATTTAAATAACCTTAAAAATAGCCATTTAAAAAAAAAAAATGTCGCACGGTGCACCGTGTCTGTTCGGCTCACACCGGATAGCGGTGCTACCTTTAAAATTTACAGGCCACACCGCTATCGGTGCTAATGCTATCTGCACCATTTCCGGGGCGGTACTGAAAGGCACCTCGAATAATTTTAAAATAAAAAAAATAAAATAAAAGGAAATGTGCTCACTTATGCAGGTGCACCGCTGACCACGGGAATCACAGTGCGGTGTGTTGACGTAATTATCTGCCCTAATGTATGTCAACGCACACCATTCTGGATTCCAAGAGGGTCAACGATGCGGCTGGGTAAAAGACTGCATCGTCAGCTATGTAATTTTCATGAATTCAGTGCACTCACACGACTATCCGCGCTGAGGCGTATATTCCAATCAGCGCACTACTATTCTGAACTTTGATGAAGTTAACGGTGCTTGAAAAATACACAGCTACACTGAGGCTGGTGCATCACTGTTTTTATAATGCACCGACTTGTCCATTTGTTTTTTTTCAAAATAAAAAATAAATGTGTATTCTTGAATACATGTCTGTTTTAATAAAAATAAATATTTTAATATGGAAATGATTCAGAGAGAAGAGGAGGAACAACAACAACAACAAGCTGAACAGTATGACATGATTTGCTAATGGGAGGCCCGAGAGAGGGAGAGAGATGCATACCCTCACCCTATTATTGTATATCACCAGGAGATCCTTAGGCAGGTAGGCCTTCTCAAGTTCTATGAGGAGGCTACTTCCCTAAAGGCGCACAGTGTGATTTTGAGATATCTTATCCACAGGTGGAATGCACACCGACAAGCTTTCCAGGTTGGTCCTGACCAGTGGTACACACACACTGAGGAGGAAATTTATTTTATTACAGGACCATCGAGGACAAGGGTGGATTTTCCCTCATTCCCAGACGTGTCAGCTGGTTGTGCAGCAGGGATTCAGTTAGTTTACTCCTGAAGATACATTGGAGCACATGTACTGTCTCCTTCAGAGTTTCAAGTACCTAGAGGTTAGCTACGTATAGGTGCTTTTGGTAGACAGGACGTGCAGTGCCTTTCACTTATTATTTCGACCATTTCGCACAACACCAGTGATAGGAAACACATTAGTTGCTCACTTTTATATTATGTTGATTCTTTAGTACAACAGCCACGACTTGTCAGATGGTCTGCCATTTTTTTGTGGCAATTTTGTACAGCCTTAAATAGATTCCGTTCTCATGCACAAGGGAGGTTCAACTTGCCTTTTGCTTCAGAGCTGTTTTGTTTATTTTTTGAGAGGTTTCAAGAGATGAGACCTAGTTTTGTTCGACAACGTCGTAGGCCGATGTTTGAGGCCCGGATGCACATGTGGGGGCAGATGATGAATAAAAGGGGAGACACTTTGTTTCTAGCCAGGATATCACATGATTCACTGGACTTACTAGCCAGTTTTGACGGGCTGCATCCCTTCATTTTGGTCCCATGTCCTTATGCTGGCTTAGATTGGCGAGGGTGTCGCAACATCCTCTTGACAACTGATGAGCCACCAAATGATAGAGGTAATATTACTTTTTTATTTAAATTTATTCTAACATGTTCTTAATTAACTTTTTTTTTATTAAATTGTGTAATGAAATTGTCTAATTATTGTTGTGTACTTGTATATATTTTGCAGACATTGACTCTTTTGATGGTGAGGAGATGTCAGGTCCACCACATGATCCAGGTGTGGATCCTGATGATGACAGTCAGGATATGGTTGATGTCGAGCATGATCATGATGAGGATGCGGCCGATGCAATAGAGAGACATGCTCCTGCTCATCATGGTGCACCGGTGCCGCCTTTTGCTAGGCATGGCTGACCTGAGACCAGACATAGGATGGGGTTGGCCAACCAACTCTTTGCATTGATTTTTGATGCAAGCATCAGGTCCACTCAATACAGAGACATACAGGCTGAAGATAGGCTGTTACGGACGTGGAGAGGCATGAAATGTGACATGCACAGCCTGATGTTGTTAAGTGATTTAGGAGCATTGTTCGTAGCTATAGGTGTAGTCGAGCTGCGACACGTGATGGACATGAGTCTGCGAGAAGCAACTCATATGCATCTCATGATCGTTCACCTTGCGGCGCACCTGATGACCATGACGCTCCACTGGAAGCATCTGACAGTCATCATGGAGATGAGTTTGGACCATCGGCCACGTAGAGTCAGCAGCTTGCAGCTACATCCATAAGTACTAGTCATTATGATCATAAGCAGGGTGGATCATCGACCACCGAGGCTGCACTATTCACTGAGTAGTCCTCCACTACTATTTCTCATATTGATGTTGTACTACCACCAGCGAATGCATTCATCAATACTAGTGATCATGATCATGACCAGGCTCGACCATCGACTGTTGAGGTTGCAGCCAACTCTACTGAGCATGCATCCACTTGTAGTACTGCTATTGATGTTTTTATACTTCCACCAGCACCTGATCCATGACATTTATATTACAATTGTATACTTTTAACATTATTCAGTTATATATATATATATATATATATATATATATATATATAGTCCATGTATTTTATGTTCATGTTGCAGTTGTACTTAATTTTCATGTTGGTGATCATGATGATGTGGTGCATATTGTTAAGTCATGTTAGATATGTTCATTTAATGTTTAGCTTGCAGATATATGTCTATATGTGATAACATGAGTTATTTGACATATTGAGATGTATATTTGATGTTTCTGTTGTGATGATCTTAATATATAATGTTATTTTGATGTTTGAATGTGTTTCTTAGTCGAATATGATGTTTGTACGATGGTTAACATCATTGTGATGATGTTTATTAATTAATTTAATATTAAATGACCATGATATTTATTAAGTATTATGTCGTGATTGTAATTGTAATTTAAATTTTAATTGTATGTAAAATTGTATTTGTATTTGTACTTATTGTAATTTAAACTGTAATTGTATGTAAAATATTTATTAATGTAAAATTTTAATTGTAATTGTAATATTTAATTTATTCTGAAATGATTGTAATTGTATATATGAAAAATTGTAAAATTGTAATTGTATGTAAAATTCTAAAATTGTAATTGTAATTGTAATTTTAATTGAATTGTATGTAAAATATTTATAAAATTGTAATTGTAATTGTAAATGTAATTCTATGTAAAATTGTAAATGTAATTGTATATAAAATTCTAAAATTGTAATTGTATTTTTAATTGTAATTTTAATTGAATTGTATGTAAAATATTTGTAAAATTGTAATTGTAATTGTAAATGTAATTCTATGTAGAATTGTAAATGTAATTGTATGTAAAATTCTAGAATTGTAATTGTATTTCTAATTGTAATTTTAATTGAATTGTATGTAAAATATTTGTAAAATTGTAATTGTAATTGTAAATGTAATTCTATGTAAAATTGTAAATGTAATTGTATTTAAAATTAAAAATATAATTGTAATTCTAATCGTAATTCATGTATGTGAAATTAATGTAAAATTGTAATTGCAATTTTAATCCTAATTGTAATTATTGTACTTTTAATTGTAATTGTATGGAAAATATTTCTAAAATTCTAATTCTATTAATGTGAAAATTTTAATTTTGTTAATGTGAAAATTTTAATTGTATTAATGTGAAATGTTTTTATTAAAATATTTAAATTTGTAAACTTGCAAATAATTGTAAAATAACAAATCTAGAATAATACGAATTTTTGTAACATAATAAAGTATAGAAAATAATGAAAATAAATTCATGTAATTTATAATCATCATTATTTTATTATGATCTTACATACAAAAAAAAAAAACTTTATACAGTCCAGTGCTCTTATCATCCTAACACACCCCGATGCGTCGTATAAATAAGACGCACTCGTGCGTCACAAATATTCCGCACCGGTAATGAATAAACACAAATAAAAAAATGCAACTCTATTTTCTTAAGTTAAAAAAAAAAGCAACAATTTGAAAAATGGGCAGAAAAATATTTTTGAAAATCTAATTTCATAAAATAATTCTTTAAATACTAAACAATTTTCATTATTTCACTATTTTTGCTAAAATGTCCAGCCAGATATTTGCAGGAGACAACCTGGAGAAAGAGAGCAGGAGGACACTATGGAGCAGCGAAATACATTCGAACATAAGTATTCATACAATCAGAAACCAAACCTTTGGTGGTTCAAACCCTGTATCATAGAATTTGGAACCATCTTGTGATTAAATTTGATTATTTTTTTTACTTTTTTCTGTAGTTTATCCATTTTTAACCTAAACCCTTCATTTTTTTTTTTTTCCCTTTCTTCTCCCTGTTTCTGTGACTTCAGAATTAGATTTTTTCATTTTAGATTGACGTCCAACCCACGGGACGACTTGCATAGTCGGATCCCAATCCATTCGGCCATTGCATGATTTTTTGAAAAAATGGATTTTTTTATTGGTGCGCCCCTGCGTACTATACTGCATTGGTGCTATGTATTATACAGCGCACCACGAAAGTAATGTAGTAAAAAAAATGATTTTTTTTTTCTAAATCCATTCGCCAAATCTGAAATAGGGCATCGGTGCTCCATTTAACTAGGAAAGCACCGTACGGTGTATTACACCATTTTTGTGGTGTGTTTATAACACCCCATGCACCTTAGGTCTATTACACTTTTTTGCGATGTGTTTACAATACCCAATGCACCATACGGTGTATTATACTGTTTTGCGGTGCGTTGTTAATATCCCCATGCACCGGCGGTGGTGCAGACCTCGTGAAAGGTGCATCAGTACCTTGGGATTTATTTTCTACCTGAAAAGTTGAGAATTTATTTAAAAATATATTAATAAATGATAGGCTATAGGTTTCAGATTGATAAAGAAATGTCTGACAAAATATCAAGTAACAAAAATATTGTTAACACATTAAGAAAAGAAAAAAAGGCAAGTTCTTTGTAAATTCTTTATAAAAAATATTATTTTTGAACTATATGTAAGTTTAAATAATATTTATTTTTTACTATGTATCATGCAGAGACACAAAATGAGGAATCTCGATATGATTATTTTTGATTTAGGACCAGAAGTGCATAAAAGTTTAATGGAAAAATTGCAAAAGGATGAATCAGGTGAATGAAAAAATACTATCAATCCTATATGAGTTTCTTTTTTTAGTTATAATTAATAATATACTTAAAATTATTAGATAACATGTGTCAAACAGTCTACTAATTCACATCTGTTTAATGTTGTATAGGGACCAACAACTGATAAAAGGAATGTTGTTCTAAGAAAAGAAAAAAATAAAACATGCTAATGAAAATCAATTTCTCCTTAGCTCGTCTAGAGTGGTGCTGGAAGTTAACGAAAGGGAAAAAACATTTACAAAAGTTTGAGGGATCTAGTGGAATGAATGTATAGACATTATTTCCAACAACAACAACGTGCTTCAAATGTAATATGTAATCATTGAATTTTTCGATCATTAGGTACAATAAATATACAATTTAGCATTAAATATTAATTTTCAAGAATTTTCTTGTAGAAAAGAAAAGAAAATGGAACCCATTCAGCATATAAAACAGGACGACAAGGAAGAAAATGGTTGATCTCTAAGTTTGTGAGTAATTGTTACTTCCTTATAAGAACTTGACTATATTTCATTTTTGTATTTTTTAAGTTGTTTTACAAAAATCATCATTGAATGTCTTCAAGCAACTGCTAACATACAAAGAAGAACCATCAGATGAATTGATTGAAATTGGGTTAAATATGGGTTGTCAGTATATGTTGGCATATCAGAATTTCATTCTGGAATTTGTAAGCATCTATCGATCTTGTTTTACTTAGCTTTGTCTATAATTAAGAGAACAAAAACATCTTTTATATTAAATATATGATTTTTTATGGGGTATAAAACTTGCAGGAAACAAAGTATGGAGCTGTGCCAACAGATGAAATTTTGAAAGATGGCATGGTACATGGTTTTAGAAGGAGGTGTATAATTTATGAGTCAATTGGTGCTATGGTACGTCATTTTTCTTTTGGATTTACATTGATGTATATTATTTAATATTGTAATTTTCATTATTCTCACCAATGTATATACACTCATTTGATTTTATTTTTATGTTTGTAGATGGAAGGTGAAGAAGAAGAAAACAATTAGCGCCATGAACAAAACATTCATAAAAATAACCCAAGTCATGGAAGTAGCTCTAGCAGTGACAGAAGTTCAAGCGAAGAATGATGATCACTATGTTTGGATATCAAAGAAAGGCATTTTATTTTTTGAAATATATATGTCTATGAAATCAGACATTTTTTTTAATGTAATGGACATAGTGCCCTAATTGAAAGACAAAGGGATACCAATAACTATTCCATTTTGTATGTTAAAGATTGACTTATATATATATATATATATATATATATATATATATATATATATATATATACATATATATATATATATATATACATATATATATATATATATATATACATATATATATATATATAAAATCATAAAATATGTTTTAATTTATTTTATTGCGTTCTCCATTTTCGTTCTCAAATGCACTGATAAAAATTTAATTCATATGAATATTGTTATAAGATATATCTGTGTCGACTTTTGATGAATAATGAATTTTAAAAAAACACAATAATTATGATATGACATAACAAATTAATCCAAACATCACATTCAAATGCATTAATAAAATTGTAATTAATATGAATATTGTTATAAGATGTGTCGACTTTTGAGGAATAATGAATTTAAAACAACCACAATAATTGGACTGTCACAAGTCGATGTTTCTAAAAAATACAACATGAAAACCGGTGTGTCAGCAACTGTACACCGTTGTGTTTATGTGTGTATACACACCGGTGCCATTATACGATCTATGGGCACGACACAAATACCGATACCAATTATCAAAATCGGTGCATTTGTGTGATATTGCACACGGGGGCATTTATGTATCTATAAGCACTGATGCACTTTTACGATCTATGGGCACCGCACTAATACTGATACCAATTATAAATCTTGATGCCTTTTTGTGATATGGTGCACTGGTGCGTTGATACGACCTATGGGAACCACACAAATCTCAAGACCAATTAGAATGGCCCTGTGCATTGTATGACCAATACTACGCCCGGTGCGGTTTTACACCTAAAATTCCCGATGCAATGGACTGACATAGCCCTGGGGCGCTGTCGGAATGTATGCACCAGTGCGTTAAAGGCAGAGTAGTGCACCGATGAAAAAAAATCTGTAATAACCTCCGACCACCCATTTTTTTTTAGTTGTGTTGAATTTTCGTTAAGCGCTTTACCAAAACCTTCGTAACCATAAATGAATGTTGTACCAAATGTCTTTTTCACAATTTTGGCCAAGTTTATAACAATAAAAACCTCCTTTATAACCTCCACTAGAGGGTCTTTTCCTTGTAGTGTCGGGAGGTTGAAAAAACCCTAACTTCCACATATCATATCTCCAAAAATATTACGAACCAAGATATGAAATTTTTACACGACGTTCCTCCAGATCTAGGCTTCACTCTGTAAAACTTTCAGCTTCTGAACCTTTGAAGAAAAAATTTTATAGAGAAAATTCCACAATGAGCTGTTTGGAGTAGTGAAACCCTAGAATCTAAATCTCTGATACCAAATGTTATGAAACCAGCTCCAAGAATAGAAGAAAAGAGAGATCAACGTCTTAGAAATCCACTACTTCGAGGGGGAAACCTCCAATACATTACATAAATGAAAAATTATTTAATGATACAAATAAAAAAACCTCCTTCTATATATAGGAGTCCATTGGGTGAAAATATAATCCTAGCCGAACTAACAATAATAATGTAAGGGAACAATAATAATAATATGGGGGTTACAGGGGTACATAAATAACAATATTTTGGATACACTAATAACAATAAGGGACTACACTAGTAATAAGGGACCTAACAGGACTTATGTTGAACATATCAGCAAGACGACTTCAAAATTTGGCAGCATTTGCCTCAAAATAGGATTAGAGCCCATGATGAAAATATAAAATCAAATGAGAGGAAAATGGATTTCCCAAACCTAGTAAGACAATTGACAAAGTGAGGATGTCCCAAACCTCACATGAGATATAGATAAGTGTCATGTTTAAGAGTGACATACTTCCTTCCACACAAAATATAGGATATATGTCTCCTTCCATTTTCCCCCATTATTTCCAGCAGGTACCTCTTTATTTTTAATCTCAATCTTGAAGAGGATACCATATGATTGTTGTATAAGTTCGTAAGCCGGATGAATCCATCCTAGTATTTTTAATGAGTCCTAGGAAGGAGTAGCTTAGTCTCATCATGGTGACAAGCCCTTCATCATTTCAGTTTTATGTGTCTGAGGGAGGGGTAACTAAACATATTTTTCATGTCTAGGGAGTTTAAAAAAGAGGCGGAAAACAAAAATCTAGATGTCCCTTTTCGTAATTAGTCACTTGAACCCGAAAAGGTAGAAAAAAATATTTAAGAGAACTTATTAGCCATGTTTAACTAAGACATTTCTTTTTTTATCTAGGCTATCTCAATCTAGAAAAGCGTTAACTTATACTCAGTAGAAATCTTTTCATTTACTTTTACCAACTGGAAAGGATAAGTGCTCGACAATATTTTCATATTTTAGGAGTCTGAAAGGAGCTGAAAGAAGAATCCTCCTAGAGGAACGAGTGGTACAAATGGGAGCAACTGATTTATTTCATGATGGAATTGGTCAAAACATGCGAAGGTCAAGAGGGTAGAAAACAAGACCGCTCATCGCAACGGTTCTCGAGGAAATAGTAAAACAACTAAGTGATAGTGTATGATTGGCCAAGAATTTGGTGACGATGGAATGAGAAAACAAAGGATCATCTGGCATAAGAGGCATATAAATGGGAAATCATGATAGTTGTATAGGAATGGTTTCATTTTTACACAATCTTGAAACATGGGAAACTATGCTTGAGAACCCTTGAATATGGTTTCATTTTTACACAAGATTGAAATGGAGACAAACTATGCTTGAGAGTGGTTTAATTTTTAAACAAGCTTGAAACATAGATAAAATATGCTTGGAATATGTTTTCATGCCCCTATCATGATGAATCAATTCGATGTACATGCCACCCAAGCTTCATTTCATTCACATAAATAGACTATTGGTTACTAACATGTGAATGGAATGAAGGTTCATTTACGAGATCAAGTGAAAGACTTGACTGGGAATATACAAGATCTAATAAAAAACTTGATTTGAAAGGGGATTTGTTTCATTTTTAAATGAGTTTGACACAGTAAAATAACTATGCTCATAGGGACCTCTTTCATTTTCTAACGAGGTTGACATAGTAAAAAAAAATTCCTCGTAAGAACAATAAAAGACCTATCCTCATAGGAACCTGTTTCATTTTTTAATGAGGTTGACACAGTAAAATAACTACCCTCACAAGGACCTATTTTCATTTTTTAACAAAGTTGACAAAGTAAAAGAACTATCCTCATAAGGAACCTATTTCATTTTTTAATGAGGTTGGCATAGTAAAAGAACTATCCTTAGGAGAACCTTGATTAATTTTTTAACGAGCTTGACACAAGAACAATGAACTATGATACGAACACCTTATTTCATTTTTTAAGGAGCTTGAAACAAGAAAAGGAACTCTGCTCTGAAAACCTTGTTCATGGCCCATAACAGGGCATGGATTCCAAGAGGTTATCATGATATGGGAGAAAAACACTATGGAAGGGATACATATCAAGGGATCTAATGGAAATATGAAGGTCCAATGCCCCCAATATATGATGTACTATATCTCTAACTAGAGCATTAGTAGATGCAGGTATGGAACAGGTTTCCGCATAATTAACCTATGGCGGGATATATACCACTTGCATATAATTACCATTTAGGGATGTTGGTTGATTGAGATTCAAATTAGGACTAATGAATGAAGGCTAGTCAATGGTAATTATTCTTCCTTCATGTGGGAAACACATCACATGAAAGAGAGATGATACAAGAGCTCCCATGGCATAAAAATATTCACGTCTAAGGAGTAAATTAAAATACAAAGGTCCTTGGAGAACCATTACTTCGATATAGATGATTTTTTCTCGCAAAGTAATGGGAAAATGAGGAAGGATCCCTAACAGTTGATTGGTTTCTGTTAAAAGGAAATATACTCTGGGTAATGGGAACAAGCCACGGAGAACCTAAATCTTACCACATATTGAGGAAAAAATACTAATGGATGTGTCTTAATCTATTATTGTGATAGGTATGACCACATTATAAGCGTTTAATTGTGATCTGAAAGGGAACGGGAGAAGGAAGATGATATCCTTCCAGTCAAATCTAATCAAAAGAAGTTACCAAACTACTTTGAGGGGGTGTCATGGGAACGAGAGAATTTCCCCCCTATGTGACGGGAATGGGAGGATCACCGCCCTATAGCTTGGAAATGAGAGGGTTTCCTTCTAGTTAATTCAAATATGAAGAAACAAGAAGAACATGAGTAGTATGAATTTCACTCTCTATAGGAAAGGTACCATCAACTGAAGTTGGAATTGACTCAAATATTTTCTAAACCAATGGTTGGTCTAGAATAGACTCATAAGATTCACTTTCAGATCGAGTGGGATTGATTTGAGATGAATTTTGATCAATCACATCATCAAATAATTGACGATCGGGGGAAAACTTTCGATAAATCGTTGGAAAACAAGGTTGAGAAGTTGTAAGGTTTTCCAACACTTTTGAGGCATCATCCATGTAAGGAAAAACGTGAATATGATGATTCCATTCACATAGGCTACATGGAAATTTGACATTACACTTTTTCCCTTGGACCTTAGTATCACTAGTCGAGGGTTTATCACCAACATGATCTCTTGAGATCGATGACAAAGCCTAATTTGATCTTGTGGATCACACTTCTGATAGCTTGGGAATACTAGGACACTCTCTAAGAAGGTGGTCACCGTTACATAAATTGCAAGGGAACTTCACTTTACCAGGGTGATTGTAAGGTTTTTCCATAGTAGTTTCATGTGTTGCAATGGTTTCTTAGTTTCCCCTTTGATTATTTGTATTATTCTTCTTCGTGCTTTTCTTCTTCTTCTTACTTTTAGCTTCCTCGTTACTAAAACCAATACTTTCACCAGGAAAATAGGAAGAAATGGATGAAGAAACAAAAGGTGAAGAAGGAAAAGGGTCAAATTTATGATCAACATGAGATTGACATTGTTTAGGTGGAGGTGAACTTGGTTGAGAAGCATTTTGAACATTCAAAACCATAGGGGTCAAGAATAACCAAACTAGAAATCTAATGGTAAATCTATGAAGGGACAACATTTCCATATAAGGAGCACCAATATTTCCAAAATAAGGAAAAGGAATAAGATTCCCATCTGATGGGTTTCCTTGATTGGTAAAATCAGGATCTTTTGCCATTATTCTCAACCTAATATCCACTAAGGAGTTGTTCCATGGGGAGGATGTTATTCTGTGGTCAATTAATTAATTTTATAAATTAAAAACAAAAATGAATGAGAGACCGCTAAATATGGATAAAGGTTTACCAAGCAACCTTGAACTTTAATATACACCTAATGAAGGACTTAATGTATGGAAACCCGTTTCCCTAAATGTTGTGTTTGGTCTATCATAGTACATAAGGCAACTGACTTAGTTACCTATGGATGGAAAGCAACCTATAGGGTACTCCCAAAATATACTTGACAAGACGTGGGAGTGCAATCCGTAATAGTGTTGTCTAATACGTAATCTTTCAATGAAACTGTTCCCATATAAGTTTCATGCATGGATCACCATCCGATATACTTGAAGGAACATAGAGAACGATCCTATACACTTTTTTACATGGAAAAATATTTCACCCCAGGATACAATGCTTAGAAACAACGAAAGCTCCTATGTTTAACGACTTCGTAACACGTCTCTATCCCAGACCTCTTTTTTTTTTTGTTAATGTTCCAAATGATCCTTAGGTTAATTTAGGTAAATTTTAATTTGATCTTGAATTATGTTTCAATTTCAAGTCTCAAAATCGATGTCACCGAAACATACCTATAATGCAACTAATATGAAAGAAAAAACCCTTTTCATGTCAATGAAAGCTATAGAGTGTAGGGAATAAGTGAAAACATTAATGAAATAATCAAAGATGCAACATACAAGAGCTTCCAAACTATATATTTCACTTTAACAGTTCCAACTCAATTCAAAGCATAAAATATGCCAAACCATGTAATGTAATCTATGCACGATTCCCCTGAAAACTGTACAAATGAAATCTATGCACAATTTCCTTTTTAAAATGAATAAGGATGCACTTATCAATTTTGAACACAAAGAAATGTAATCTATTCTCAATCAAAATATCAACAAAAAATCTCCAATGCAATGTGATCTAATGAAATTTTCAGAAGTAAACTTTGAGATGAAGCATAATCAAATGAAAAATGCAATTCTTTCTCGTTTCCAAAAGAACAAGAATGCTCATCAAATAGAAATTCAAGCAGCAAAATAGCAAATTGAATTACCCAAAGAACCTAAGATTCACCTCAAATGGAATTTTCACTACTTGGACATGGAATAATTTTTGCAAACCACAAAGAATCTAAAAAAAATAATTCAAAATGATATGCACACAAAGTAGGAAGAAGACTCTAGAGATCAAGATATCCCAGGATTTTGGTCAAAAACACTAAAAAAATATCACTCGTTTGGTCCAACGCTAGTTTACCTAGAAAAATATGTTTTGAAAAGGCCTTTAGTGCTACTTTACCCAAAATAATCGGTGCTGACAACACTCTTTTTGTCAGAGAAATAGACAGACAGACAATGGAAATCAGAGGTTTAAGCACGACTGTTATCAGTAAAATCCATGTTCATATCACTCTATTTCTTATAGAAAATGTGATGGGAGAGAAAACATAGGAAAATATAATGAAAATAAAAAAGAAATCCATAATTGAAACACTAAAGTGCATACTACTCAAAATGTAGACTTATAATTAATCAAAATGATGGATTATAAATAATTTGGCCAAATTAATCAAAAGAAACAAAAACGCAATGATGTTTGAAGGGTTAATGACTCCCCAGTATGGTCGCCATTTTTTTATGTAGGAAATTGTTTTTGCCGATATAAATGATCCCTCTAGTCCTATGGGAGGATCTAGCAACAAACAAGACAAATATATGAAACCTTTTCTAAGTTATGCTAGAAAGACATGAAGGATAGATGTCCTAACTCTTTCAAATTCTAATGCTGATATTTTGTGTCAGCCTTTCTTGTTTTTCTTCCGTGCTCACGATATCCACTTCTTTGATGTAGATAAGTGCATGAAAGGAAATACATGTGGAGACAAAAGACATACATCAAGCATAATAGTTTCCAATATAAGTTATGCAGCAGATCAAGGAACACTACAGTAAATAGACAATAATTGAAATATTTATAGAAAGGAAACACATAATGTATTATATATATGATGAAAAATATAGAAATACAACCAGAAGCCTTGAAGTTGGACACCTCCTTTAGGTGAGACTCCAAGTCCTAGCCTCAACTCTTCAAACAACTTCCTTCACAAATGGGAAATAATTGGGAGTGCTTCAGCTTGTAGGATGACAACCAACCATTAGTGGATGGTCGGGGTTTCATTTATAGGGAAGAAGAGGGAGTTGAGGATCCATAAAAGGTGGGAGGAGTTCCACATATTAAGGGAAATATCCATGGAAAGAGGATCAATGACCATGAATGGGAGGTCTCGTTCCTGTCATTAACTAAATGAAACCATGTAGTCATTCTAGAGCCTTCTACTAAGGGAAGCTTTTCCTCCATTTTGGGAAGAACTACCTGAAGAGCGCTAACGCGGATTTTCCTAACAAAATTTGTGCTACCAGCACTAGACATAATTAATGAAAAATGTGACAAGCGTGAGTCATCAGCTATCCAGAACATACTAGGATTGTAAAATAAGGTTCTTGACAATATTTTTGGAATCTTTTCAAGTCAAGTATTATTCCACTTCTTCAAGGATATTTTATATATGTTTTATGGATAACATATTTTGCGACACTAGTGGTATGAAAACACAAACTGGATTGTGACAAAATATTGTATAGCAAAATATTGTTGAACATGTAGACTAATCCTCACTATTTTCTTCGTGAAGGTTCATTCTCTTTTTTTTCATCTTCATACCATCCTAATTCAATATTGCTATATTCTCATACTCAAATACCAATGAAAATGGAGCTAGCGTTGAAGTTTTATCCTTCAAATCTAGCCATAACACACTACATCAGGAGAACAAAGAGAACATCACAAGGGCTTCACTGGGGAAGAAATACCATACCACGTGGGTTCATATTGGGGGATATATATTGAGGAAAAAATGACAATATATTGGGGGATGTATGGGGGGTAAATGTTTTTTGAGTTGGAAGGTATAAAAAATGGAGTTCAAATTTAATGAAAAAATATAAAGGTGTATAGAAAATGTTATTGAAAAAATGGATATCCACAATATGTAGTGAAAGTAGGGGTATTTTAAATTAGGATTGTATATTGGTTTTGTATTGGTAGTGGGTTAAATAATGTGATTTTAAGAGGAATTTTCCAATATGTAGTCAGATTAGGTGTATTGTTGAGTATGCCACGAATGGATGTGATATGTTACAGGTTCATTTAGTGAAGCCCCCGTGGAGAACATACACATTATACACAAAGAATAATAGAGTTTTGGGAAGGAATTTGAACGATATTTCCATTAGTTTTCATACATATTTATACATAGATGATATGGTTGGACTAGTTATGCCCACTCTAACCATTAACTCATACATTCACTTTTTACCCTTTATTGCATACATACATCTAATCATATATATATGATGACTTACATAGGCCAAAGAGGCCCCTCAACATTAGTTGAGCCTCTTGTGCAAATTTAATATGCTCTACTGCCTCTTGATAGTTCCTTTGAAGGTGATACTCGGAGTTGTAAAAATTTCATGGAATTGGAATGTTACTACATTTTTCATTAAAATTAAAATTTCCTTTGGCACCAAGGTCGATGCCCAAGCTGGCTTTGGAGCCAACCACATTGTTGTTTAATATTTGGATATGAAACCATCAACGTGGCAGTCTAATGTGGCAATAATTTTTTTAATATAGGAGACTATGGATTCCATTCTAAGGTCTTCTACATGAGTCTTATTCTACATATCACGGTTGATGAATTTTTTTCACCCACGGAATAAATCGCATACTTTTTAATTCATTGAAATCATTGTATACATATTACTATTCAATTACATCTTCCTGAACATGCCTTCCAAAAAAAAAAATTAGTCAATCATAAAAATGGACAATATCCCAATGATTGCATTAGCTTCAATATACACAATTTTTGCTGACATGCTCCGTGAGGACATCAACGAATTTTGCTGTAATCACTAAATGTCCAACAGACTAAAGTAATTCTTCCTTTCATCTTCTATACGCATAAAAATTTTGTTCCCTCTAGATATTTGATGCCTCTATATCCTCAAAAAATTCTTAGGTTTGGCGAATTATTTTTCCCCAAAATTTTAGGGCCAAACTATGTATTGTGTTGATCCCTAAGAACCAACCAATAACCACTCGATAATTACCAAATATTTGTACGCACCTGGCATGCCTACATATTGAAAATTTAAGGACAAGCCAAAGCCCAATTAATTCAAGTTTCTTATTAGATATGGGCCCTAGCACCAAGATAAGAAGTAAATAATGCTGGTTATTTAGTTGAAATACTACTCTTGCTCCAAAAAAATCCTTGACATGACTCTTGGCTCCATTAAAAATTTCCAAGCTTTAGAAGAATCAATTATCGGCCCAATTAGAATTATTTTATTCTTATTTACATCTTATGTGTTGAGTTCCTTCACTATTATTTTTTATTTTTACACCACATGTCATATATCTGGGACATGATTATGAAATGTGGTTTTATTTCATTGTAACCATCTATTCCAAAGGACCAAACCTAAAAGGATGGAAAAATGCTCCAAGTTTGGGATTTTTTTCCACTTTATGCGAAATCCACCTAGAAAATTATCTAATCATGGTTGAAAATTAATAATTTATTGAAAACATAAAAATAAATAATATTATTCGATAGAAAACCTAATTCCTAGAAAATTAGCTTTCTAGAATTCCTCCAACACACACATAGTAATGAACCTCCTCTAACACCATTTGTATTTTTAAGGATATAACTAACTCTTTGGAAACACAATTTTCTTCCAATTATTCACTTTTTCTATAGAGAATCCGTACTTTAATAAACTATATAACTACCTTTTTATTATGATAGGTAGTAAATATTTTGGAATATTGACTTACCACTTCTTCATACTATCGTTTCCTCTAATATTGTATTCTTGTTTCAGATTTTCCCATTATATTTTTATTTGTCTTCTTTACACCCTTATTCATTTAAATTCTCATTTTACTATATTTGGTATCTTGTACCAAGGACTTTTCCTTCTTCAAAGAACTGCATTAATTCCTTGAATTTCTAAGATTGGTATATTGAATTCGAACTTAACCTAAAGCTAGTACTATGGAATTATTGTTTGAATACTAGTCTATAAAACCATTTAGCACTTCTCTAACACACATTTTATTAGTGTATTGTGTTTATATATTAATAGTTCTATTAACTAAAAGAGTTCTTTTTCGATCCTAACATTGTTAGGTTGGTATATATAATAATTCCCTCTTTTCCTCTTACTCTAGTTATGACACATTTATAGACATATTAGTAACATTAACCATGACCCTTTCTGTCTTATTTATATTTGAACATGTTACCATATGCGAGCTATATAAAAATAATCATATGGGTGACATTTAGACTGTGTTGTATTTAGAAACTTGTTAATATTTTATCTCTCCCAAGTCATTATTTCAAAGTGGTATATGTGTGTGTGTTTATGATTCCTATATTCAAATTTGATGTGGGTTATAATATCTAGGTGAGTTTCTCTATATAGTTCCATGATTCGAATGAATTGTATTATTGTGTATATGTGTCATCCTTTTACGCTTACAATATTATCTCCTTAGCCTACCCAAACAACGGCTATAATGAAATATTTTGAAATAAAAAAATATTGGAAGAATCGGTTTTTCCCTTATTTTAGTGAATTTTCCAACAATTTCCTGGCAATTCATTCATTCAACTGTTTGTTTTGTTAGAATTTTCTACTTTGCATCGTGTTTTATATTAGGCAATGACATGTAAGGGAATTATTTTTACATATCTGGAACCACTAGTATCATTACATATTTCAGGAGAAATGTTGATTGCTTAAATTTATGAGGGTTATACTAGACGTAACCCTTCTTTTATGTCTTCACTTTTGTTTTAAATTGTTTCATTGATACACCTCATTAGGGTTTAATTTGTTTGTATACCAACTCTCTTTATCTTTGTTTTGTCTCCTGTTAGAAGAAATATCAAATATGTTTCTATGAATGATGTTTCTATATATCTTTGACTGTTGGCCAAAAAGGATATTCTCAAACTTGTGAATGTCATAATGAGAAATTTCTCATTCTAAGCGATGTTTTACACATTTACACCAAGCAATATCTCTAATATAATATTATAAGATAAAACCTGTGTATAATCCTTGATCTATTTTATAAAATTCACGATAGAGTTTATGGGTATTTCATTTCTACTTCTTTGTATTTATTTACAATTATTCTAAGTCGTATATGTGTTGGAGAAGCCATTGAAACTCTAGAGTTTTCTATTTTTAGTATTTTTTTGAACATATTATCGACCTTCATGTAATATAAATATAATTCTTGTTGTATTTTCTCTATTATATTGTTTCAGCTTCAGAGACATAGTTTCTTTTTATAGTTATAGACATAGTTTCCTTTTTATAGTTATAGTTATCTCGGTAATACATTTTTTATTTCACCCATGTCAATTTGGTCCTTCTAACGCGAAGGTTAGAAACTTTTCAGCCTTTTATGTAATGGCTGGTTTATGTTAAAATTATATTATTTACATTATAGGATTCATTTGGTTCTTATGCTACATTATGATATGTTTTGAGATTATGGTTTTCTCTAACCCTATACATTCCATAACAACATACTAGCTCTCGCTTTGTCAATTTATATTTGAGTTTTCCTTTGACAATTTTTATTTGGAATCGTCTCTATCATTTTATATTTAAGTTCGTCTCTATTAATTTATACTTGACCACACTTTCCAGGGTATTCATTTAGTTTCTTCAAGTAGTTATAGCTCTAAGTATATTTCTCAATATTCTTTGTAATTACACACTTCCTGTGTTGATTTATACCATGTACCTTTCTGAGTTATATTACATAGATATTAACACTACTTCACATACATTTTTTCTAATTTCATTTAATTTTGTGACATGGATGATGTTGTCCCACCTCCCATTTTACAACAATTTTATTTTTTTTTTCTGTTTGGTTGCATCTTTTCCAGTTTAATGCTAATGAGGCATTCTGTCATTTCGTTGTAGGTGTACACAATCATTACGTTGTAGATTTACACAACTTTTCTTTTCAATTGCTATTCATATCTCCACTCTATCTTACCACATTGCAATTTATTTGATTTGTAATAATTATAATTATATAATTATAATTACATCAGACATAACCTAATGTCTTTATTCTATCACCCCACTTCCATATTCAATCTTCGTTTTATATCATAAACCTTTGGACTCTAAATCGATTTATATAGAGGGGGCTTCGATTGGGTTCTACATGAATCACATGTTATTATAGTTCCACGGACATGTGGAAATCCATGCGGTCGTTCGCTCTTACCCTTTGTTGATAACATATAACCTTCGCGAGATTCGACTTACCAACTATGCGAGTCTGGCATTCATCCTGCATTCTCATTTCCGTCTTGTCAACATTTATATGAACTTGGGCGTATTTAATTGGACCTCCACGTAATTATCAATTTAAAATTCTGTTCAATGGAATAGGGAATGGCGACGTCCATCTGTCTTCCACGCTGAGCGTTCGCAAGGTCTTTAATCTCTTCGTAAGGGTTATAGTTGATCTTGTTCCATTTGTGATCACGTGGTGTTGGTTCCACGTAATACTGGATTCATTCTACCAGCTTACTTCGTTCCCAATGCAATATCCACAGCGTGGCCAGATCGATATTCATTTATTTCAATGCTTGTCATATTAAATTTTTTGGGACGGATAGTGTACAGGTCCTATTAACTCTTCGATCCGTGGCTTTTCTCTTAGGATCTCGCCAGGTGGACGACTTAGATGTATCTAGCTATTAGGGATTCGTTGTTTGATTCATAACACATTGATATAAATCGAGCTTGGTATTTTCTCGGCGGTTCTTTTACATCCCTATTCGTTTGGTTCATCGCTTGACAGTGAGTTACAATGCCACGAATGCTGTGCGTGAATCGTTTCAGGCTTCGCCTTATTCCTGTGCGTTAATTTGCTCGGTCGGTAAGATCTTTTATTAGAGTTTTGTAAATTTTCGCTCTAATATTATTTCGCAGGCTTCCCATCTCTGATTGAGAATTTTGCGCATTTCTTCATACCAGTGCTACGATTTTGGATTATCGTTTTCTGTCACCGGTCTAGATTGTGATATATATGATGAGTTGCTAAATTCGTTTTGCAGAGAATGCGTGTTCTTCGCTCCAGGGATTCGAATGGCTTGGTTTTCTTCCCTAGCCTTTACGATTCCTTGTGCATATTCTGAACGCATGCTGTCATGGCTTCATAGCCCAACCCTCTTCTCAATTGAAGGGGGTTACGAGGGTATAAATTCGGCGCTATACGTGGACTATGCTTCCCGGCTCCCTGGATTAGTTAAGTATTTCTTTTGACCAAGTGTAGGACGCAATGGCTATTGTTCGTTCTCTGGAGGTTTATATTTGTTATTCGACTCTTAACTACCAACCTCTATTCATGAAAATTCTATATTTCTACGTAGCAGGTTAAGGATGGAATAGGGGTTTCTCCCTTGCCAGGTACGACGCCCTTCTCAGTCATTATTTTTACTTGGTTCATGTTATTTTTACTCTCCATGTTCGGCGTCTTATTTGTATTGTGCTTTTATCTCTCGCAGGTAAATTCGACTTATGTCGTGTTCTGTTTCGAAACTACAGAGATACGTGACTCCCTTAGACATTAACATTTGTTTACTCGTGCTACTTGCAGGTCAGTATTAACCGAACTATGTCAGAAGAAATCCGTTCTTCTCTACTGTTTATATGGTTTATATTTTGACATTTAGACATTGTAGTGATACAATTGTAATTATTTTGACAACTATAATTAAATCCCAACTCTGAATATTTATTGATCTCTGTTCATGGGACATTATAAGGCTGTTTCCGGATTTGTACTATATATCCATATATACCTCTGTCATTCCTGGGTTTTCATAATACCCATTTTTTATTTCGGTTATTGTTATTATGAGTATGTTCCAGTAGTACTCTCTCCTTGCTCATTTTGACTTGGCTGAAACTTAATACTTAACTTTTGGCATTTTAACTTTTATGTATATTACATATACACATATTCATCATTCTGTGTAGTTTATTGCCTTCGGGCTCTCCAGCCATACAATTGTTAACTATATTCATAATGTGGTGATATTTGAAGGAATAATGTACTGTAATATAGAGTTTCCTATTCCAGGAGAACATAGCTTCTGTGATAGTAAAATTTAAATATCTGAAGGAAATCAATAGTCTTATTGTTCGTCATAACCTTCTCAATTTCTTTCACTAGTTTATTAAGCTGGCCCTAAAGTCCAAATGCCCTTTTCTGGGTAATTTAAATAACCAGAGTGATATGATTATCTATAACAGAATGGCACAGTAGTTCTATGCAGATAATTGAGGAAGAAAGTTGTTATGAATTTTCACAGAATATGTATCCAAAATATCTACAGGGATGAATGCATATGTATTTCTATCTTTATGTTTAGAAGACATTGGGATTTATAATCTACTAATTTACCCTCTAGATTTGGGTTATCATGATAGACTAGGATACATATATTTCAATATGTCAGGCTGTGGTGAATATGCATGTTGGATATTTGCTCAACTTTCTTTTGTGTTTCAATTCTATGCTATAATATTAGAATGGTTCCATAAGATAACTGTCTATGATCAGTCTTTTGTAAATTATTAGTTGCTTTCCTCTGCTATAGTATGTGATGCTTACATGCAACTTTCTTGACCATTAGATTTCTGGTTACATGTGAATGGTATGCTGACCCTGAGGTCAGTTTATAAAATCTCTCCTTCCATTCTTTCATGCACAGTGTAAGTTAAAATTCATTTCCTACTATCTTCCAATATAATACAGGAAATTCAAATTCTCTCTCATGTATGTATATATTAGAATCATGCTAGGAAACAGAAGTAGATTAAAACTAATTCACAAATTTTTCCTGTGAAGAAATAAGTATCCGCAGATTTAAACCAATCACTGGTTTAGAGACTCTGTGGGATTCTAATTCACAGATTTAAATTCTACAACCATATAGAGTTTCAAGCGTAAATTTCTTATGATCAATTCTGTTAAATGTAGAATTTATATTCTAATATACAGTAAAATTTTATATTTAGCCAATTCATACTATATGAAGTAGAACATCAATAAATTTAGAGACATACCACTCATGCAATTGACCAACCTCCCAACCTTAGAGTCCTTCTGTCTCCCAGAACTCACCCCCGAGCTGAGATCATCTCCTTGTAACAGATCAACCTCTAATCTGTACAAGAGCAGCTTATTTAAGCTATTGTTCCCCAAAGCATGTTTCTAATTCTGCGTCCAGAATCTCAGGATGCTTTTCTTCCTGTTTGCCTAGGCTTCCCAATTTAGGGATTCTTTAAAGCTGTTTTATGTTTTTCCTCAGCTTTTCCAGCTTTTTACCTCTTCCCAACTACTTTCCTCATCATTGGGGGAATTCAGATTTTTCCTCAAAAATCTAAATTTAAAAATTAATTTCTTTCAAGGATTTTTGAAAGATTGTGGGGAAATATTTGCCTCATCCATCCTCATGGATTTAGCAAGTGATCTCATAAATCTCATTTTGGTCATTCTGCACCACATTATTTTATTCATTTCCTCAATTAAATTTTTAATTACATTCACAAAATATTTATCCTTTGGGGTCCACTCCCCTTAGGATTAAAGTTCAAATGTCTAACTTTGAAATTCAAACACATGAATTGGGGGTGTTACAGATGTAACACCTGTATGGCTCTGCGTTTTAAAAATTTATTATTTTATGCATTGAATTATTACTAGATTTAATGGTGATGGAATCCAAGAGGAGACATAGGTGACAACGTAATTATTATATTATTATTTAATTGAATTAATTCATTGCTCAGAAATATTCAAGAGGTGGCACTAAAGTTTAGAATACTTCTTCTAAGTTGTTGGTGGTCAAGTACACACGATGGAGCTTCCCTAAAGGTCTTATAAAAAGTCCCAGGAGAAAAACATTAAAATAAATAAAAATAACTTAATGGGAGAGAAATATTATATTAATCACTTAGTTGGAGATAAATAATAAGTGAGGTGGAATAAAGCATGGTGGGAGAGAAATTCATGCTTTAAATAAAAAGAAAATAATATTTTTGGAAAAATAATAGCTAGAACAAAATGTCCTAGCAAAAAAGTTGGCAGATCTAAAATCAGGGTGTTGCTAAAAAAACTGTTGGGAAGAATGTTATAAAAGGAAGGCATTGATGAATCAAAGAGGCTGTTAATTCGGAAGGGAAAGAATATCTTAGATCGGGGGGAGTTGGAAAGGAAATTCATGGTTGGGAGGAATGTGCTCGATTCTTGAGTATTTCCCAGGAATTATCTATGGTTAGATTAACTTACGTTATATTTCACATGTTGGTATGGAAATAAATGAAAAATACATAGAGCTAGAATGCAAAATGAGTATGGATAACATAGAATTTATCTATGATTTTTGGGTTTGCATGTGTGTACTTTAAATTTGGTATCTGAAAATAAACTACGGAAATATATTACTATGGTGGAATACATACACACATACATACATACATACATATATATATATATATATATATATATATATATATATATATATAATGTTGATATTATTTTAAAAAAAATAGATGAAAATGGAGAGTTAAATAGGGACACTATAGTAGCTATATATTAAATAAATTATGGATGCATAGATTTGACATGTGTAATTATACTATGAATTCAGGTCTAGAAATAAAGATAGAAAACAGGATTCATGTATAGCTAAATTATTTCCTATAATTTAAATTTGTGTTAAGAAGGAGAAACACTGAAATAAACTCTATTGGAAATACTAAAATATAAAGATATGATAACAAGAATTAATATATGGAAAATAATAAACTATTATATGAAATTATTTGTAGAAGAAAACTAAATAATTATATATATCAAGGTAGTAGAAATTTTTGTTTCCCTTTTAAAATATTCTCGAGTCTGATGTCTAATCGATTAAATTTTAGTTAATTCATGGAATGATTGGTTGTATAAAATAGTTATGTTATGATTCAGAGTATTGACACATTTTATTATAAGCATGCATATAATCCTATACAAAGACTCAGAATGAGATATTTGACATAAGGGAATATGAATATTAATTTTTAGACAAGGTAAAATGAAATATGAAAATGTTTCTTGTGAACTAAAAGAACTATTTCTTCTAGTTGAGAGTTTGAAAAAAGATGGGTTGTGATTATAGTCTACCAATTTAAATCATGTATTTTCCATCATTTTTAGAATAATTAGAAAATGTTTAGTATTAAATAAACCTAGTAACTGAAATTAATAATCTTAGAAAGAAAGAGTAAAATTGTGGGGTACTTCTATTAGCTATAGTAACCATAGCAAGGAATAAAAAATCAGAATAGAAGTTGAGTGCCACTCTTTGGTATAAATAGTATACTAGAATAAATATATGTATGCGTTGGAAAAATAGTGGAATTAAAGAGAATGGGTAAAACATTAGAGAAAATATATTATACCATCAACAAAACAATTCTAATAAGCTATAAAAAACAAGAAAGATACACTAATTTTTGAATTCAAAGTTAGAAAAAGAAACTAATGTCACATAGAATCTAAATCAACTATATTTTACACATATAGCCTTGAAATGTTATATGAGTGTTTAATATTTGTATGCAAATAGATATATTGAAAGGAATCTTAATAAGCATGCAGTTCATAAATAATCAAAATAGAAGACTTATAAACTTTCAAAAGAGAAAATTATGTTTATATAATGCTAGGCATAGAGCCTAAAAAAGAGCGAGGGTGTTTTGGAAAACATTTTGAAACCTTGTAGGGTTAAATTTAAAACAAAATACAAAATCTAGAACCGCTTATCCAAGCATAGTGACATGCTACATGAGTTCAAATAGAAAGTCGATAATTTTGAGAGTGTCCACTTGTAAACCATCTAAACAAAAATAATTTGAAGTCAAGAATTGAGACTAGTAGGAACACTTGAGGTGACTTAAGTGAATGATATTTTTATTCCTTGAAAAATTTCCTTCACATATGCCAAGAGAACAATAGTCAGAAATCTAATGATTAAAGTAAAAATGGTTAAGGTATCATTTCAGATATTTGAGTATATATATATATATATATATATATATGGAAAATTCCCACAAGGGGAGTAACCTTGTCAAATCCCTTACAAATAAACATAATCCCAATAGAATGATAAAGGATATTCATTATTTTTATCTAGGAGGGAAGTGAATTGAATGTAATACATAATGTATGACTTGAAGAAGTGGATAAATGGTCTCATCCAATTAACCTCGATGGAAAAGGAATATTACCTGGACTCTTTTTTCCATCATGATGAGAGACGGGATTGACTCCTTTGGATTTTCTCCTTTGCTGTAAACAAAAATGTGGGTATGTGGGAATAAGATATTTGAAAAAAATGTAAGAAATATATTCAAAAATAATTTCACCAAAGAATTTGTGCTACCTCATAATGATAGTTCTTAGAAAATTATATATTACAGAGAAATTCAACACATAAAATATACGGAAACACAAACATAGAAAACATATAAAACTAGAGAGACACAGATATACGTGGTTCACCCAGTTTGGGCTATGTCCACCCTGAACAACTAGTCCTTCCTTTCTATTATCCAGCAAAATGAAGAGACACAACCTACAATATATCCACTATAATATCCTTCGTTCTCTCTCACAGTCTCCCTATATGTTTATCGCTCTGAGAATACACATACAATACACAGTCGGAATACAATGCTCTCATATAAAATGACGGGTTGCCTTATAGGGAAAAAAACCCTCAATTAAACATAACTTCTACCGTCATATCATCCACCTAATGAACGACCCAAAATTAAAAGGAATTACAATACTTTTACAAGGAAATTTTACATCTGTTTTTAGCTTTGGGGGCGCCCCCTCCTCGACCCCCCAATTAGTCACCCCCATCAGACCCCCCAGGTAGCATTTAATTATGGGAAATGTTGCTGCCCCATTAAGAACAAGGGTGAAATGATTTGATACCAAATAAAAAAGATAATCAGTCTCCACACCTAACAATCTCCCAATTGGAGACTGATTGTAGAAACTCCACCGCTGCTTCATTTGCTATATAATGACCCCACATTGGACCTGGTCGTTTTTAATCTTCATCTTCATACTTGAAGACCAATTGAAATTGAGCATAATCTCAGTTTCTCCCTGGTTACAACTTTTTTTAGCATATCTGCAAAATTATGGCTAGTGTACATCTCTTCCACCTTCAACTGTTCATCTTCCAACACTGACAGTATGAAATGCTACGTGATATGTGTGTGTTTAGTCCTGGAATGAAATGTTGAGTTCTTTGCAAGGTGAATGGCACTTTGGTTGTCATTGCATAACATGCCCATCTCATATTTCTTACACAATTCATCCATAAACCCTTATAACCAAATAATTTCTTTACTAGCCTCTGTAGCAGCAACATACTTTGCTTCTGTTATTGAAAGTACAACAACACTTTGGATTTTTGAAACCCAACTAACAGTTGTTCCACCTAGAGTAAATACATACCCTATAGTGCTCCTCATGTTATATCTATCACCTGCCATATCTACATCAACATATACCTGTAGAGTAATTTTTGAACAACCAAATCATAATGCTTTATTTGTGGTACCTCTCAAATATCTGAGAATCCATTTCACTGCCATCCAATGTTCTTTTCCTGGATTGTTCATGTACCTGCTTACAACTCCCACTGCATGTGTAATATAAGACCTTGGATAGACCATTGCATACATTAAGCTTCCAAATACTGAGGCATATAGAACTTTAGACATATAATCCATTTATTGTTCGATCTTGGGGCACATCTCCTTCGTAAGTTTGAAATGGCTAGAAAAAGGTGTACTCACTGGTTTTTCATTGTGCATATTAAATCTTTTCAACACCTTTTTTATGTACTCATTCTGAGACAATGTTAATTTGCGATTTTTCCTATCTCTAGTTATTCTCACACAAAGGATTTGTTTTGTAGCTCCCAAATCCTTCATTGCAAATGAATTCTCCAATCGTCCTTTGAGCACATTTATTTCCAGCATGTTAGACCCTGCGACAAGCATGTCATCTACATACAATAACAATATAATATAGCTGTCATCATTTTTATTTTTCATATAAACACAATGATCATAGTGACATATAGTATAACCTTGTTATACATAAACTTGTCAAGTTTTATATACCACTACCTTGGAGCCTGTTTTAAGCCATACAAGCTCTTCTTTAACCTACACACTAATTTTTCATTCCCTTTGACCTCATATCATTATGGTTGCTGCATATAGATCTCTTCCTCCAAATATCCATGGAGAAATGTTTTCTTTACATCTAACTGTTCAAGATGGAAATATTCTGCTGCTACAAGACTTAAAATACTTATGATTGAAGTCATTTTAACAATGGGAGAAAATATTTCATCAAAATCAATACCTTTCTTCTGTGCAAACCCATTCACCACAATTCTAGCTTTGTACCTAAGTTTTCCTCCATATTCTTCCTTTAGCATGTAAACCCATTTATTCTACAATGATGTTTTACCTGGAGGCAACCTGACTAAGTCCCAAGTCTGGCTATGTAGTAATGAGTCCATCTCTTATTTCATTTCTAGCTCCCACTTATTCCTGGTTTCAACCTACATTTATTCTTCATAACATTCGGGCTCACCAAAATCAGTCAACAATAAATAATATAATGAAGGAGAGTATCATTCAGGGGGTATACTTATCCTGGTATATCTTCTCACACCATTTTCAGGTGTTTGAGGTGCCTGTTGTTGTTGTTGTGGTTGTTTATTATTATTATTTTTAGCCACCTTTAATTTTTTTGTGATCTCATCAAGAACTGTGTATTCTTTGTTTTCTTTTTCCTCTTTCTTTTCCTACAACTGATTCTTATACAAGACCTTTTTATTAAATAGTAAATCACTGCTCCTAATGATTTTTTGATTTTCGTAATAACATAAGTGATAACCAAAATCATTAACACCATATCCAATAAAGTTACATTTCTTTGATTTTGCCTCAATCTTTGTTCTATTTTCTTTATTAATATGGACAAAGACCTCACAACCAAAAGGCTTTAAAAAGGAGTATTTTACCTTTTTACCTGTCCATGCCTCCTCTCGAATACCACCATACAAGAAACTTGAAGGCCCTCTGTTTATTAGATAAATATAAGTATCTACAACATCTGCCAAAAATTGTAAAGGAAATCCTGCATGCAATCTCATGCACCTTGTATGCTCCATTATTGTTCTGTTCATCCTTTCTGACACACCATTTTCCTATGGTGTTCTTGGAACTGTCTTCTCTCTATGAATTCCATGCTTTGAACAATACCTATCAAAATCTTTGCTAAAATATTCACCTCCATTATTTGATCTCAGACACTTCAACTTATTTCCTGTATCAATATTAACCAAAGCTTTATATTTCTTGAAAGTATCAGATACATCAGATTTATTCCGAATACAATAAATCCAAGTTTTTTTAGTTGCACCATCAATAAAAGTAACATAATAATGAGAGCCACCAAGAGAAGATACTTGAGTAGGTTCCCATACATCTGTATGAACAAGCTATATTTTTTCTCTCTTATTTTCTTTCCCAACTCTAAGAAATCTGACTCTCTTTTGTTTTCCATAAATACAATTCTCATCAAAATCCAAATCAACATTCTTCAAAACCGACAATAAATTTCTTGAGTGAAGAATCTTCATCCCCTTCTCACTCATGTGTCTGAGCCTATTATTCCATAATGTTGCATCTGCTCCTTTGGAAGTTAAAGTATTAATAGAGTGAGAAATAACATTGCATAAATACAATTTACCAAACTTTTCTCCTTTTTCTATTACCAGGCTCCTTTGCCGACCTTCCAAGTTCTATCTATGAAGGTTGTCACACAACCTTCACTGACTAAGTGCCCTGTTGAAATTAGAATTTTCTTCAGATATGGTACATGCCTTACGTCATTTAATAACCATTGGTTTCCATTCTATCGTTTTACAAGAAATTTACCTATTCCAACGATTTTACAGGGTTTATCATCACCCAAATGAACTTGTCCAAAATCTCCTTGAACATAGTTATGAAAATATTTCTTATTGGGTGTGGCATAGAATGAGGCCCCTAAATCTACCACCTAGGAATTAGTAACATTTTCTAAAAAAAGAATCAAAGAATCTTGTAACACATCACCTATCACATTTTCTTCATGATTTTTTTCTTAATGTGCATCTCCTTCTTTTCCCTTCTGAAATCTACAGTATTTCTTTAGGTGTCCTTTCTTTCCGCATTTCCAACACACTATCCCCGATCTGTACTTGGATCTGCATTTCTTTGATTTACTGCGATATGCTAAGCTCTTTCCTCTTTCCATTTTTCTTCCCCTAGACTCTGCACTCAAATAATTACCCGATGCCTCACTGGAGCTTTTCCATCACATTTCCTCACTAAGGATAGCATCAGAAACATCCTCAAACTTTAAAGTACCAGATCTAGAGATAGAGTTACTAAGGGCCATAACTAAACCATTCCAAATTTCTCACAATGAGCACATAAATAACAGAGCCCTAACTTCATGATCAAATTTTACCACTATATAACTTAACTTACTCGTAACCGTATTAAAATTATTTAAATAGTATGCAACTAATCCACCTTCCGACATCTTCGTATTAAATAAACGTTTCATAAGAAATACCTTGTTTGAGGCTGAGCGTTTTTCATATAATTTTGACAATGCCTTAATCAAACCATCTGTTTTTGTTTCCTTTGAAATATCTAAGGCACAACTGTAACATTCCAAGTGCCTTTCTATTGAGAATATCCCATTATGCATCTGTGATAGTCATCGTCTTCTTTGTTTTTCCGCTTAATGGTAGGTACAGATCTTTCTGATACAGATGATCTTCCATCTACATCTTCCACAATGGGATGTTTTGGCCATTAAATTTCTCAACCCTAAACTTACCATCTTTTGCCATTTCTCCCACTCAAACCAGGAACCCTTCTTTCCTGCGAGTTTATCAGTCAAATAGACCTTTGGCTATGATACAAGTTGCTAGGAAATTATATATTACAGAGAAATTAAATGCATTAAATATGCGGAAACACAAACACAGAAAACATATAAAACCAGAGAGACACAAATATACATGGTTCACCCAGTTTGAGCTATGTCCACCTCGAACAACCAATCCTTCCTTTAAATTATCCAGCAAAATGAAGAGACAAAACCTACAATAGATCCATTGTAATATCCTTCATTCTCTCTCATAGTCTCCCTATATATTTCTTTATTTGAGAATACACATATAATACAAAGCCACAATACAATACTCTCATAGAAAATGAGGGGTTTTCTTATAGGGAAAAAACCCTAAACTAAAAATAACTTCTACCATAAGATCATCCACCTAATGAACAACCTAGATTGACTAGAAATTACAATACTTTTACAAGGAAATTTTAAATCTGGTTTTAGCTTTGGGCATAGCAGTCCCCCCTTAGACCCCTGAGGTAGTGTTTAATTACGGGCAGCATTTCGGCCCCATTCAGAACAAGGGTCCAACACTGTGATACAAAATAAAGAAGATAATCATGCTCCACACCCAACAATAGCCTTACTACACAAACTTGGATCTCCACTTGATATGTGACGTATATACCAACCATACAGTGATTCATGTGAACACATGTGTCAAAAGACGATAGAAATTTGGTATGAAGAATAAGAAAAGTACTGCAAAAATAAAGACCTAAAGACTTGAATTCCAAAGTAACAAAATATACATACTATTGGTGACAATACCTATCCATAGTGGCAGAAGGATGAAGAATCGAGTTCATAAGAATATTTATGACCAAAATCCCCAAAGGTAATTCAGAAAAACATGCCATGACTTGTAGTGTGGTGTCGTGGTCACAAGAAATAGAAGATAGGGGGGAATGGGTCTTCAAATAAAGTTTATGTTTTTGGAATAAACCTAATTCATTTCCACCATTAGATCTAGAGATGAAATCTAAGTCATTGCTGATAAAAATTCCATGAGTCATGTGAAAGGCACATGAAGAGGTATATTGTGGCAATAGTCATATTTCAAGTGTAAATTTAGATTAAAGCTTCATATGAAAGATATTCCAAGTATGATGCTAATTCATATTGGTACCACTTCTATAAACCATTAAACAACACCGTGTGTATGTTAAAATAAATATATTACATATCCAATAAGAGAAATACAAGGATTGACGTTATGGTTTTGAAAATATCGTATGAATAGATGAAGCAAGGGAAAATAGTATTTATTCCTATCATGGACCCTGGGACATAGTTATCATATTATAAAATCCATTTATTGTTGTAACATATAATCTCGTTAAAGTAGGGAACCACTTAATTTAAAATAGTATTGTGGACCACTCCAAACTTTAAATATATTTAAATTTATTCAGAATTGAGTGATCATTTATGTTACATATAAATATGTAATAATATATTTTATATGTAAAGGTATGTAAGTCATTAACATATGTTTCACATGTTGTAAGAAATGTGAGGGAGTAGGAAATGACCCTTATCTCACTTACAAATAGAGTATGGATTGTGGTGTGAAAGTAAACAGGTTGTTGAATGATATAAGAGACCACCTTTTGAGGTGTCCAAGTGAAAAGTGGAAGATTGTAGATGTTCATCCATTCCTTTTAAAACCTTAGAAGAATGTTACGGATGGTATTATTCTATTACGAGACTTTAATTGGATAGATTAGATAAAATTATGATAAAATCAAATAGTTTCTACCTATTTTCTAATTATGGAAAATAAAAAAAAGAGGTATTTTATAGATGGGATCAGAGTTGTAGGTTAAATATTGAGGCCTATCAGCCTCAATATAGTAATGAGTACCATCTAGCTCAGAATTAGGTTTGTATAGAAGATGAATAGCCACCTTCTATAACATGATTTTTGGAACCAGTTAAAGAATGGAAAAAATTTAACTAACCTGTAGTAAAACAATTCATGTAAAGGTGGGGGAAGGGAGATATCAATAATCTAATACTGGCTAGCACTACAACTAGGGTGTGTGAGTTGTATTAAGGTTTGACTATTTAAAAATAAAATTGTATTAAGAGTTCCAGTGTATACTAAAAAAAATATGTATTAGGGTGAAATCCAATAAGAAAAGTAAATTGAGAAAAGACACAGTAATAAAAACACTACACATTTGAAAGAAATGGGAAGAGTGTAGTGGAAAAGGTGTGGGATGGTGATAACTATGGGAAAAAAAGAAGAAGCAATGATACCAAGAAAATAGAGGAACAAGTTATGCTATATATGTACCTTCTCAAATATAAGAAGAATGAAATACCATTACACAATAGATGAAACACTGCAGGAAAAAAGCACATTGGTGAGGGTCATGCTTGTGATGGACCTTTAAGGTCCATCACCAATGTCACATATGGTGAAGGTCCTTAAAAAACCATCACTGTAAGTGTCTATAGTGATCGTCCTTTATGGTCCGTCACCAAATACATTTTCAATGACACTTTTGGTGAGGGTTTTTAAAGGCCCATCACTAATTCTCTCTTTGGTAACACTTCTAGTGACGAAATTTTAATGACCCTCACCAATGCTCTTTTTGTTACTTTTGGTGATAGTCAAAAAATGTTCGTCATCATTGATCATTAAAAAATCGTCACTGTAAGTGTGTATAGTGATGGTCCTTTATGGTCCGTCACCAAAGAAATTTTCAATGACACTTTTGGTGAGGGTCGTTAAATGGCCATCACTAATTCTCTTTTTGGTGACACTTCTAGTGATGAAATTTTAATGACCCTCACCAATGCTCTTTTTGTTACTTTTGGTGACGGTCAAAAAATGCCCATCATCATTGATCATTCCAATGAGTTTTTGATGATGCTATGTGCCTGTTAATATATTTTTTGTCAAAATTTAATGATTTAATACCATTATTTTGGAGTATTTTTTATAATATGTCCAAGGCCATAGTGGTTAGGGTCAGTCAATTTTTTAGAAGTAATTAGTGTGTATCATTTCCCTCAATTAATAACTAGCCAAATAGAGATTTCCTATGAGTCAACACATGATTCATATATATTAAGTTTATTATCTAGAAAATTCCCTTTAGATAAAGTTCCACTATTGTGTGTAGGAAATATATTATTTAATACATAATCAAGCTTTGAAAATTCTATTAATGAGAAAGACCTAATGATCCTCACCAATCTGCGCATGCCTTAAATTAATGCTTTGGCACACACTAACATTTCTTAGCACCCCACATGTATTGGAACATCTTTGTACCTAGAACATCTTGTGATGACACTGACGCCCAAGCACATGGTGGCATGCGCTAACCCAACATTGAACTCTCCTAACATGTTTTGGCATGCTGCATATAGTCCCTAGCATGCCCTGGAACACCTTGGTTGAATGCATTGACATACATTATCACTTGGCACACAATTCCACTTGGCATGTATTGGGAGCTATTATTAGTGTGCCTAGCATGCCCCTTTTCAAAATGATAAAGTATTGACTTATTAACCCTCTTATTGATTCTTCCTTTTGTTGCCTTGACACATATTGACATACGCTATCACCCTGCACCACATCCTTAGCACCTAGCATGATATGACTTTTGTTGCCTTGACACATATTGACATACCCTAGCACCCTGCACCACATCCTTAGCACCTAGCATGTATTGGAATATCTTGGCACTTTTAGTTGTCACATGATATAATTAGCACACCTTGGAACTCCCAGACACACTTTGGGAATTCTTGAAATGCCTTGATATTCCCTAGCATGCCTTACCAATGCTTAACATAACTTGTCAGTCCCTCCTTGGCATGAAAACTAAAACTCATTAACACTAGTCTTTGGCACACGTTCCTCATATTCATTAACTTCCATGAATTTTTACCTAGTGCTCCCTTAATTTTTTTTCCTAGTAATCCTTAACACTCATGAACATGCATTATAACTCTCTAGCACACCTTAGCACTCTTCAACATTCCCTTCCACTTCATAACATGAATAACACTAGTCTCTAACACATATTGGCACTTGGCATGTGTTGGTGCTTGGAAAGTCTTAGCATGTATGGAATACGTTGAGATGCCTTGGTATGATTTAACATGGTTTAATATTAAATTTAATTGTGATTATCAATTGTTGGAAAGTAGATGAGAAGCAACAAAGGAATACTTAGCACTTAGAATGTACTAAGACTTTTCACTTGGCACCTATTGCTACCTAGTGTTGGTGTGCCTAGCATGCCCCTCTTGGAAAAGGTAAATTGATGACTTATTAACCCTCTTATGTGTTCATTTCCTTGTAGTTTAATTTTTTTCTCCCTTTTTTTGGTCTGGATAGTCCCTGACATGCATTGACACACCCTTGCACATCTTGGCATGCCCTATCACTTGGCACATATTAGCATGTTTGACATGTATTCCCACTATCTAGCACATCAAGGGGGTGAAGAGAGATGTAGTCCTAAAGTAGGTCGAGTACGAGGGCGAGTAAGGGTTGCTAAAGAAGTTCATGACCATCCTCCAAGAGCAATATCATCATGTGAGGGTTCAGAAGAATGTTGCATACCTTAAGGGTTGGTTTGGGCTAGGAAGTAGGATGGCATAATGTTGGTTCTCTTCTGGAAGATCGAGCATAAGAGAGGTGTCTCATGAGAATCTGGGCATGTGATTTCAATGGTGTCTTTCTGTGAAGGGCGCATCAAATTCTGAAATGTTGAAATTTTCAACAAGAAACAGTGAGATTGGAAACTAGAAAGGACAAAAAAAAATGCACCCACATTGGTGAGGAATTTTGATGCACCAAGAGTGAGGAATGTGGGGCGTCTAATTTATTTTTCCCTTAAATAAATTGGACTATAAATTTTAATTTCATCTCATAAAAACTTGTGTCAGTTAATTAAGTCATGATGACCAAGTTAGCTCAAGAAATTCAAGTACTTGAGGGTCTGAGATGAGGCATCTAGAGGGATTTTAATGTTTTTGGGGTCCAGTTGAAGTTGATGCATTAGTGGGGTGCAAGTGTAATTAACTCAATTAAATGTGTTAAAATCAGTTTAACTGGTTCTAACTGAGTGATGAGCTAGTGAGAGGTCCAGTGAATTAAATTAGATTTAATTCACAATGACTGATCAATCATATAACTGATAATTCACTATCAATAGTTGCATGCATGTCAGTTTCGAGGAATACCCAGTTGAGATAGAGGTTAAAGGGAACATAACTATTAGTTGTATTCAGAGAAAATTTCCCATGTGAAATTATAAAGTCATTGGGATTCCATGATGGATTGCACAATCAAGGAAGACTGATTTTCCTAATTAATAAGAATTTAATTCCCTAGGAATTGCATGAGCAAGGCAGGCTGAAGTAAGGATGAGAACTGGCTAAGTACTAGACCGAGTTTACCTAGATCAACGGGAGACAATTGACAGAGTGCTGGAGAATCTCACGAGAGATTAAACATTAATGTATTGTTTCATGATTCCTTGACTTAATACACAATAGAGATAGAGGGGTTTTGAGTAGTTTCATTCCCCAAATACATCATGTTGTTGTGCGATTGATAATTTATTTCTCTTACTTATATGTGATTGCGCAATCATTTTTTGTTTCCACAAATTGTAGGAAGGATTTAATATCTTGTTTTAGTAGATTACTGTAACACCCTAAATTCATGTGTTTGAATTTCAAAGTTAGACATTTGAACTTTAATCCTAAGGGGAGTGGACCCCAAAGGATAAATATGTTGTGAACATAATTAAATATTTAATTGAGGAAATGAATAAAATGATGTTGTGCAGATTGACCAAAATGAGATTTATGAGATCACTTGCTAAATCCATGAGGATGGATGAAGCAAATATTTCCCCACAATATTTCAAAAATCCTTGAAAGAAATTAATTCTAAATTTAGATTTCTGAGGGAAAATCTGAATTCCCCAATGATGAGGAAAGTAGTTGGGAAGAGGTAAAAAGCTGGAAAAGCTGGGTAAAGCATAAAACAGCTTTAAAGAATCCCTAAAATGGGAAGCCTAGGAAAACAGGAAGAATAGCATCCTGAGATTCTGGACGCAGAATTAGAAACATGCTTTGGGGAACAATAGCTTAAATATGCTCCTCCTAAACAGATTAGAGGTTGATCTGTTCTAGGAAATGATCTCCGCTCGGGGGTGAGTTCTGGGAGACAGAAGGACTCTACGGTTGGGAGGTTGGTCATTTGCATCAGTGGTATGTCTTTAAAATTTTTGATGTGTTTATCTCATAAGGAATGAATTGGCTACATATAAAAGTTGATTGTATACTAGAGTTATAAATGCTACATTTAACAGAATTGGTCGTAAGGAATTCACCTTTACAATTCTGCATAGTTGTAGAAAATAAATATGGGGAGTAGAATCCAACATAATCTCTAAACCAATGTTGATTTAAATCTGAGGATATCTATTTCTCCACAGACAAAAATACTGGTGATTTAACTTTAATCTGCTTTTGATTTATATAATGATTCTAACTCATATATTCATAGGAGAAACCAATCTGAGATTTTCTGTACTGTACTGGAAAATAGAAGTATAGGAACTGTTATCTAGATTGTGTATTAAATGAAGAAAACAAAATATGTACCGACTAACTTCTAGGATCAGTACTCCATTTATATATGAATAGAATCACAATAGCCAGTTATGTCTGCATGTAGATAAGTAACACTACATCGAAAGGAAGCCCATAACAAAATTCATGGCTTTCAACTAATGTGTAAAAGAAGGATAAGCAGCAAATTTAACATGCAGTTTGAACATACGCAAGCCATAATTACCTGTACATAATCTACTTGATTTTGTGAATAAAGGACAGAAAAGTATAGTGTCATATTATAAATGAAAATGTTTTCCAGACACAGATCTATATCAATATACATATTAGTACATCACCGTAGATGGTTACCAAGCCTGACGAGGTATGATGCTAAACATTTACCTATTGCAAACTAATACTTATCTTAATCCTGAACCCATGAAAAGAGCATAGTTGACAATACTTGGTACTATTCCAATAATAGGGAAAATATTTAGCAGTATTATTATCAAATTCAAATCTAGTGTGGTAGGAGAAAAACACACAAAATGCCTTTGATTTCTAGCAAACTGATGGTAACAATAAACGAGGTAGAATAATCACTGAAAAGCTACACTAAAATTCAGAGTTATAAAATGAGGTGCAACCGAGCTTACTGTGAAGGAGCACAGTTAAACTGATAAATAACATAACCGTTACTCGCAGGAATATAATCTAACCCTGGTATGTCCTGTAAGAAGTAAGGTCACAACACACAAACGAGTTGGAAAATTCGTAGTTGCAGAACAGTGCCATAGATAAGTATAAATCGAAACTCAAGTTAAAAATAATAAAATAATATCCTTGTTGCAGATACATAAGAATAACTGTAAGCCAAATTGATATTAGGAAACTGAAAGAATTATATAAACAAAGTATTCCCCGATACAAGTCCACTGTGGCATGGGAACAGTATCAAAATTATAATGTTTCCCAAACTGAGCTAAAGAACGAGTCCGGGTCGAACCCAAAATCTGAATAACTAAATTTATACAACGATATCAAGCATAGTATTAAACTGTTGAAAACGTTCTAGAACGAGGTGAAGAGAACTGGTTCCTTCAAACCAACGTTCTACGAGTACCGACATGGAAAGGACCAAAGAAATTTTATGTTAAGGCTGACAAGAGCTACGACTTCCGTGGTTCACAAGAGAGAGTAATAAGTCAGTTGTAATTACCTGCATGAGTAAAACGTTCAATATGAGTACAATTTATAACAAACAGGAATGCTATTAAAACAAAATTTTACCAATTGAGAAACGACCATTACCTGAGGCATGAGAACCTCTAGGCTGACGAGGGCCTGTCATGTACATAGGGGAACGACATAAATAAGCATACGACAGAGAATAGCGTTACCACAAGTATGAAGTAGTTCGTGCTTGTATAAACAAGCAGTAGGATTTCCCACCTATATCGGTCGAGAAAAAGACCAAACTAGAATGTCTAAATGGATCTATCGCCATGTGAAGGGCTCAGACAAACTTTCGGTTGGTGTAAGGTAGAAGACGAATATCATCCAGAACCATTAACACAGTGGTTCCATCTCGTTCTGGAGACGCATATAGAAAAATGAAATAATCAGAACTTAACCCAGCAAATCAAAGCACTCGAAGCCGCGGAGCTGAAACTCTTAAACAGGAATAAGAAAAACAAAAACAATTTAAGCAAATTGGCAGACATGAAACTATCTGTATGGTGCGATGGGAAGCCATCACTATAAATCCAAATCGCAGAAATTATTCAAAGCACATAAGCTATACCGTAAACGAAAAATGGAAAATTCATGGTAGGCTATCAAAATCGAGCATGCACTTCATAAACTCAGTAAGTGAAATACCTGCATGATTCAACGGAGCTTGAGGATACGTCGCCGAGATGGATAGATGCATGATCAATCCTCGAGGGCGTCGGAATGCACTGGTAAGAGACCAACTGAATACGAAGGAAGAGAAAAGAACTGGCAAACCAAATAACACTGAGATTTTATATCCATAGAACCCTAACACATCGGTGAATCCACATCGTCCACATGGCAAGATCCGAAGGGTGAAGCCACGGATCAAAGAGCTGAACGTGACATGTACCCCAATATGTAAACATTAAATGTGATTAGTAAGACTATAAATGTCACCACAGGCTAGCCGTGCCATCGAAATTACAATTGCACCAGGGGAGGCTGGCGTGGTGAGTTCCAGCGTTACGTGGAACCAACCCACGTGACGGTACACTGAACGATAATCATTCGAAACCATGCAACAAGACCCAAACTCTTATACAGGCTTACGTGGAAAACGAGCAGCGCGTCTCAACTTACTTAATTAAAATTTCCAATTCACATGCCGTGTATATCAAAGTAAAGGCATTCGATTAAATTAAATGAATAGCCATGAGTGGCTATACACAGAGTTCATAAGATGGATCAATTAAATCCAATTATGATTTCTACCTTGTAAACGAATGGTATCCCGGTGTAACCGAAGCGGTCTCACCTAGGTCTATTGAATTATAAGGGTAGGGTTAACGTGTGAAAAGTAATTTTGTTCCCCACTTATTTATCAAATGATAAAATGATATTTAATGATCAAGGGTCGATTTCTATACAAAGAATGTAAGATATCAAAGTGGGATTTGGATAGACAAACCCATTGTATTTGTATTGTAAATATAATTAGGGTTAATAGTATTAATATGGTTATATCCAAAGGGGGTTGGATATAACTGAGATCGGTAAACAAATTGTAATTGGGCAAATAGTGATGATGTGAATAAACCATCATAATTATAGCATAACATCTTTTCCAGAATTGAAATTTAACAAATGAAGGCTTGAGAGAAAAAAAAAATGTTGGAAGCGAAATGCGAGGTGTGACAAATGGTATCAGAGCCCAAGTTATAAAACTGGGCTGGTGACTTTGTGCTCACTGTTGTTGTATGTTCACTGTATAAATTGATATTGTGAAAATTTTATATTTTTATTTCCACTGATCTGTGTTGTGTAGTGTACAGTGGTGCTGGAATGGCAGAAGGTGGCGAAATTTATGTTGATCTGCGTGATGAGGATAATGCACCAGATCCAAATGCGCCCACGATGGCTATGTTGCGGGAATTGCAACAAGAGTTGGCCGAGATAAAAAGCTAGAATGACAGATTGTCATTAGCCAGTGAGGAGCAGGAAAAGCTCATCAGAGAATTAACTTCGCAGAATAGCCAAGAAGGCGAACGTTCCACAAAGAGGAAGACTGATGAGTCTGAGGATGATGATGTTGTTAGGCATCAATACAAGCAGAAAAAGGAATTACAGGGGGAATTCCGAAAAATCAAGCCTCCCTCCTATGATGGGGAGAAGGAGGAAGATGCAGAAGCTTGGTTATTGAACATGATCAAGTATTTCCAGGTCTATGAATATGAAAGCAATCTGAGGGCCAGATTAGCTCTTTACCAGGTACAAGGTAAGGCTACCTTGTGGTAGGAAGAGTCGAAAATGGTCCATGCCCTTGATGAAAAGACAATTACTTGGGAATATTTCCAGGTTAAGTTCAAAAATCACTATTTGAATGAACGTTACTATGATGAAAAAGCAAAGGAATTCCATGAACTTAGACTGGGACAGCTCAATATTGATGAGTTTGTTACTAAGTTTACAAATCTACTAAGATATGTACCCTACATAAGGGAGGAAAAGGAAAAGGTACAAAGGTTTCTGAATTGTTTGCCTACTGTTTACAAAGAGAAAATTGAATTTGATAACCCAAAAACAATGGACAAAGCTGTTAGAAAAGCTAGATTGTGCTACAAACAGTTCAAAAGCAAAACTGAATATGGAAAAAACTGGGTAAATAAGAACGAATTCAAAGGGAAGAAGCAGAAACCACCCTATTTGAAGAATTTTGGCAGAGATCATCAGCGGAAAAAGTTTAATAAACCCAAAGAAAGTCAAACTGCTCAGTCCCAAGTGGCCTCAAAACAAGTGGATGGAGACAATAAGAAAGAGGGCACAGTGAAAATGAGAGAACCCCTAAAATGTTGGGGCTATGGAGAACCTCATTTTTTGAGGGACTGTCCTCATCGAAACATTCAGATGATCATGAGAGATCGAGAATATACAACAGTAAATGACATAGCTAGAAATATACCAAATATCAGTGCAGCCTTCGAAAATCGACAAGCAGAACATCAAGCTACCATGGTGGAAATGGAGGGTAAATTTTTGACCTATCTATTACTGTTCTGATTGATCCGGGTGCTTATTTGAGTTACATTAGCCCAAATATTGTAGAAAAATGTAATCTGAAACCTAAAAAATTTCAACAGTCATGGTTGGTTCAGCTGGCCACTGGAACTAAGAGGAAGGTAACACATAAATTGCCCCGAACAGCAATAAAATAAAATGATTTTCACACAGAAGTAAATTTGAACATTCTGCTCTTAGGTTCATATGACCTGCTGATAGGAATGGACTGGCTGGAAAAGAAGAAAGCCTTAATGAACTGCTGGGATAAGACTCTACATTGTGTAGATGAATAAGGGAAACCTTTTATTCTCAAAGGAAAACCAAAACCTATATCTGTAAGACAAATATCAGCACTGCAATTAAAAAGAACAGCTAGAAAAGGATATCAAGTTTATGCAGTATAGATGGAAGAAATAGAACAGAAAACTGAAGAAAACCTGCTGGATGTATTACCAGTGATAAGGGAATTTAAAGAAGTTTTCCAGATGAGATCCCTCATCTTCCCCCCAAAAGAGAGATTGACTTTTCAATCGATCTGGTGCCGGGAGTAGTGCCTATTTCCCGAGCCCCTTATCAAATGAGTACCCCTGAGTTGATGGAACTGAAAATGCAACTGCAAGAACTGTTAGATAAAGGGTATATTATACCGAGTGTGTCTCCTTGGGGAGCACTGGTTCTGTTCTTGAAAAATAAAGATGGAACTTTTCGGATGTGCATTGATTATCGTCAATTGAATAAGTTGACCATTAAAAATAGATACCCTTTGCCTCGAATTGATGATTTTTTTGATCAAGTGAGAGGGGCTTCAGTGTTTTCGAAGATTGATTTAAGGACTGGTTATCACCAGCTTAGAATCAAAGAGGAAGACATCAGCAAAACAGCCTTTCGAACCTGGTATGGTCACTACGAATTTGTAGTCCTACCTTTTGGGTTGACAAATGCCCCTGCCACATTTATGTGCCTGATGAACAGTGTATTAAATAAGTACTTGGATAAATTTGTCCTTGTGTTCATAGATGATATCTTAGTCTACTCAAAAAGTGAGGAGGAACATAAAGAACACTTGAGGATAGTATTGCAAACTCTGAAGGAAAACCAGCTATATGCCAAGTTTAGCAAATGTGAATTTTATAAAGATAAGATCCAATATTTGGGTCATATTATTTCTAAACAAGGCCTTGCTGTTGACCCTGAAAAGATAAAGGCTATAAAAGAATGGCCTGTACCAACTGATGTTTCAGCAGTGAGATCATTCATGGGGATTGCAGGCTATTATCGTAGATTTGTAGAGAGGTTTTCTGCCATAGCACATCCCATCACGTCATTACAAAGAAAAGGTGTCAAGTTTGAATGGACTGAAAAATGTCAAAATAGTTTTGACCAATTAAAACTAAAACTTACTACAGCCCCTATACTGAAGATTGCAGATCCTGACAAAGAATTTGTGGTATGTACGGATGCCTGTAGAGAAGGATTGGGAGGAGTTCTTTTGCAGGAAAATTTAGTTATTTCCTATGAATCTAGGAAACTAAAGATACATGAACAGAATTATAGTGCCTATGATTTAGAATTAGCAGTTGTTATCCATGCTTTGAAAATGTGGCGACACTATCTTCTTGGAAAAAAAATTTCATTGATGACTGATCATATTAGTCTCAAATATTTCTTTTCCCAAACTGATTTGAATGCTAGACAAGCCAGATGGCTGTCTTTTCTAAGTGAATTTGATATGGATATAAACCATATCAGAGGGAAAGAGAACAAAATTGTTGATGCTTTAAGTAGAAATGCTTTTCAAATTGTAGGCAGCAGTGGAAGTAGTGGCCAGATTGATTTGGAAGAATTAGTAAAACATGCAGCAAACCAAGATCCAGATTATGAAACACTCCTGGTGAAACTACAGAAAAGAGAGGAAACTGATTTCACTCAAAACCAAAAAGGGCTAATCTGTTATAAGAACAAGTTATATGTTCCAAATGTAGAGATCTTGAAAAAAGAAATTCTAGATGAATATCATAAACATCCATATGCAGGACATCGAGGATACCAGAAAATGTTAATAGCTCTGAAAAAGAAGTTGTTCTGGCCAGGAATGAAGAGAGATGTAGCAGAATATTTAACTAAATGTATGGAATGTCAACTAGTCAAAGTTGAGCATCAGCATCCTGCTGGTGTTTTAAACCCTTTGTCGGTTGCAGAATGGAAATGGTACACAGTTTCCATGGATTTCATAACAGGATTACCCAAAACCAAATACCAGCATGATTCAGTAATGGTAGTAGTAGACACTTTAACAAAAGCTGCACATTTTATACCAGTGAAATCTACCTTCGGAACAGCTCAAGTAGCGAATGTATTCTTGAAAGAGGTAGTAAGACACCATGGGGTTCCAAAGGTGATTTTCTCTGACCGAGATGCTAAATTTACAACAGCTTTTTGGAATGGGCTATTTGGAGGGATGGGTACTAAATTGAGTTTTAGCACTGCTTACCACCCTCAGACAGATGGTCAAACGGAAAGAACTAATCAAATTTTGGAGGACATGCTGAGAATGTATGTGATGGATAGACCATCAAAGTGGGAAGATTACTTGCATTTAGCTGAATTTTCCTATAATAACAGCTACCAATCCTCCATCAAAATGAGTCCGTTTGAGGCACTATATGGAAGGAAGTGTCGTACTCCTTTGAGCTGGAGTCAACCAGAGGATAAATTGATGTTAGGGCCAGATTCTTTACAAGAAATGGAAAGAATTGTTAAACAGATACAAAGAAATATCAAGACAGCACAAGATCGTCAGAAAAATTACGCTGATAAGAAGAGAGTACACCGAGAATTTAAAGTAGGGGAGCATGTGTATTTGCGTATTAAACCCAAAAAGAGCACCCTTTATGATGGAAGTTGTGCCAAACTGGCTCCTAGATACTATGGTCCTTTTGAAGTATTAGAAAGGGTGGGACCAGTGGCATACAAGCTGGCCTTACCACCCCATGTTAGAGTTCATGATGTGTTTCATATTTCGTTATTAAAAATATATGTGCATGATGCTTCTCACATAGTTGATTGGAATGTTGTACAGGTGGAACCAGGGATTTTCTGCCAGAACCGCTTCAAATATTGGAGCGGGAAGAAATTGAATTGAGGAACTGAACGGTAGCAAGAGTAAAGGTGCAGTGGAAGCACTTTACTCCTGAAGAAGCTACCTGGGAAAGAGAAGCTGAAATGATGGAAAAACATCCATTTTTATTTGCAAAATGAACTATAGTAGTTGAATAAAGACACTGAGGACGGTGTTTATTTTCAGAGGGGGAATATGTAACACCCCCAATTCATGTGTTTGAATTTCAAAGTTAGACATTTGAACTTTAATCCTAAGGGGAGTGGACCCCAAAGAATAAATATGTTGTGAATGTAATTAAATATTTAATTGAGGAAATGAATAAAATGATGTTGTGCAGATTGACCAAAATGAGATTTATGAGATCACTTGCTAAATCCATGAGGATGGATGAAGCAAATTTTTCCCCACAATCTTTCAAAAATCCTTGAAAGAAATTAATTCTAAATTTAGATTTTTGAGGAAAAATCTGAATTCCCCAATGATGAGGAAAGTAGTTGGGAAGAGGTAAAAAGCTGGAAAAGATGGGAAAAGCATAAAACATCTTTAAAGAATTCCTAAAATGGGAAGCCTAGGCAAACAGGAAGAAAAGCATCCTGAGATTCTGGATGCAGAATTAGAAACATGCTTTGGGGAACAATAGCTTAAATAAGCTGCTCCTAAACAGATTAGAGGTTGATCTGTTCTAGGAAATGATCTCAGCTCGGGGGTGAGTTCTGGGAGACAGAAGGACTCTACTATTGGGAGGTTGGTCATTTGCATGAGTGGTATGTCTTTAAAATTTTTGATGTGTTTATCTCATAAGGAATGAATTGGCTACATATAAAAGTTGATTGTATACTAGAGTTATAAATGCTACATTTAACAGAATTGGTCGTAAGGAATTCACCTTTACAATTCTGCATAGTTGTAGAAAATAAATCTAGGGATTAGAATCCAACAGAATCTCTAAACCAATGTTGATTTAAATTTGAGGATATCTATTTCTCCACAGACAAAAAGACTGGTGATTTAACTTTAATCTGCTTTTGATTTATATAATGATTCTAACTCATATATACATAGGAGAAAGCAATCTGAGATTTTCTGTACTGTACTGGAAAATAGAAGTATAGGAACTGTTATCTAGATTGTGTATTAAATGAAGAAAACAAAATATGTACCGACTAACTTCTAGGATCAGTACTCCATTTATATATGAATAGAATCACAATAGCCAGTTATGTCTGCATGTAGATAAGTAACACTACATCAAAAGGAAGCCCATAACAAAATTCATGGATTTCAACTAATGTGTAAAAGAAGGATAAGCAGCAAATTTAACATGCAGTTTGAACATACGCAAGCCATAATTATCTGTACATAATCTACTTGATTTTGTGAATAAAGGACAGAAAAGTATAGTGTCATATTATAAATGCAAATGTTTTCCAGACACAGATCTATATCAATATACATATTAGTACATCACTGTAGATGGTTACCAAGCCTGACGAGGTATGATGCTAAAAATTTACCTATTGCAAACTAATACTTATCTTAATCCTGAACCCATGAAAAGAGCATAGTTGACGATACTTGGTACTATTCCAATAATAGGGAAAATATTTAGCAGTATTATTATCAAATTCAAATCTAGTGTGGTAGGAGAAAAACACACAAAATGCCTTTGATTTCTAGCAAACTGATGGTAACAATAAACGAGGCAGAATAATCACTGAAAATCTACACTCAAATTCAGAGTTATAAAATGAGGTGCAATCGAGCTTACTGTGAAGGAGCACAGTTAAACTGATAAATAACATAACTGTTACTCGTAGGAATATAATCTAACCGCGGTATGGCCTGTAAGCAGTAAGGTCACAACACACAAACGAGTCGGAAAATCCGTAGTTGCAGAACAGTGCCATAGATATGTATAAATCGAAACTCAAGTTAAAAGAATAAAATAATATCCTTGTTACAGATACATAAGAATAACCGTAAGCCAAATTGATATTAGGAAACTGACAGAGTTATCTAAACAAAGTATTCCCCGATACAAGTCCACTGTGGCATGGGAACAGTATCAAAATTATAATGTTTCCCAAACTGAGCTGAAGAACGAGTCCGGGTCTAACCCAAAATCTAAATAACTAAATTTATACAACGATATCAAGCACAGTATTAAACTGTTGAAAATGTTCTAGAACGAGGTGAAGAGAACTGGTTCCTTCAAACCAGCGTTCTGCAAGTACCGACCTGGAAAGGACCAAAGAAATTTTATGTTAAGGCTGACAAGAGCTACGACTTCCGTGGTTCATGAGAGAGAGTAATAAGTCAGCTGTAATTACCTGCAGGAGTAAAACCTTCAATATGAGTACAATTTATAACAAACAGGAATGCTATTAAAACAAAATTTTACCAATTGAGAAATGACCATTACCTGAGGCACGAGAACCTCCAGGCTGACGAGGGTCTGTCATGTACATAGGGGAACAACATAAATAAGCTTACGACAGAGAATAGGCGTTACCACAAGTATGAAGTAGTTCGTGCTTGTATAAACAAGCAGTAGAATTTCCTACCTATACCGGTCGAGGAAAACACCAAACTAGAATGTTCAAATGGATCTATCGCCATACGAAGGGCTCAGACAAAATTTCGGTGGGTGTAAGGTAGAAGACGAATATCATCCAGAACCATTAACACAGTGGTTCCGTCTCGTTCTGGAGACGCATATAGGAAAATGAAATAATCAGAACTTAACCCAGCAAATCAAAGCACTCGAAGCCGCGGAGCCGAAACTCTTAAACAGGAATAAGAAAAACAAAAACAATTTAAGCGAATTGGCAAACATGAAACTATCTGTATGGTGTGATGGGAAGCCATCACTGTAAATCCAAATCGCAGAAATTATTCAAAGCACATAAGCTATACCCTAAACGCAAAATGGAAAATTCATGGTAGGCTATCAAAATCGAGCATGCACTTCATAAACTCAGTAAGTGAAATACCTGCATGATTCAACGGAGCTTGAGGATACGTCGCCGAGATGGATAGATGCACGATCAATCCTCGAGGGCGTCGGAATGCACTGGTAAGAGACCAACCGAATACGAAGGAAGAGAAAAGAACTAGCAAACCAAATAACACTAAGATTTTATATCCATAGAACCCTAACACATCGGTGAATCCACATCGTCCACATGGCAAGATCCGAAGGGTGAAGCCACGGATCAAAGAGCTGAACGCGACATGTACACGAATACGTCAACATTAAATGTGATTAGTAAGACTATAAATGTCACCAGAGGCTAGCCGTGCCATCGAAATTGCAATTGCACCAGGGGAGGCTGGCGTGGTGAGTTCCAGCGTTACGTGGAACCAACCCACGTGATGGTACACTGAACGATACTCATTCGAAACCATGCAACAAGACCCAAACTCTTATACAGGCTTACGTGGAAAATGAGCAGCGCGTCTCAACTTACTTAATTAAAATTTCCAATTCACATGACGTGTATATCAACGTAAAGGCGTTCGATTAAATTAAATGAATAGCCATGAGTGGCTGTACGTAGAGTTAATAAGATGGATCAATTAAATCCAATTATGATTTCTACCTTGTAAACGAATGGTATCCCGGTGTAACCGAAGTGGTCTCACCTAGGTATATCAAATTATAAGGGTAGGGTTAACGTGTGAAAGGTAATTTTGTTCCCCACTTATTTATCAAATGATAAAATGATATTGAATGATCAAGGGTCGATTTCTATACAAAGAATGTAAGATATCAAAGTGGGATTTGGATAGACAAACCCATTGTATTTGTATTGTAAATATAGTTAGGGTTAATAGTATTAATATGGTTATATCCAAAGGGGGTTGGATATAGTTGAGATCGGTAAACAAATCGTAATTGGGCAAATAGTGATGATGCAAATAAACCATCATAATTATAGCATAGCATCTTTTCCAGAATTGAAATTTAACAAATGAAGGCTTGAGAGAAAAAAAAAAATGTTGGAAGGGAAATGGGAGGTGTGACAATTACAAGATTAGATTGAATCTCGTTGGTCAGATTTTCTACATGGTATCAGAGTAGGAATTTTTTTGGGTGGCGAGTTTGCAGAGAATATTTGAATATTTTGGTGTAAAATTTTGAAAAAAAATAAAATATTTTGATTCCTTGCAAAACTCTACCCAAATGGAAAAAAAAAAATCGGTCAAATTGGAGCTTGGATGAGGGAGATATCATCGATTTAAAATCAACTCTTTTTTAGAAAATTTTTGTAACGTTGGGCAATTACACTGTGCATGAGTCAAGAACCTATATGTAATCGAGGTACTAGATGCATGCAAAGCTTTGAGGAGAAAGGAAGAAGTTAGAGACTTGGTGTTTTAAAGGGAGCATAAATTACCTATCGACATGCATCCTCATGAGAAGCAGTCTCAGAAGGTTGTGGAGTAGCTGCCACAATTGGAGAAGCAGAGAGGAGACTGAGTGGAAGCATCCACTCAAGTAGAGACCTCCATGAGGGGGAAATTCCGAGCCAGATGGGAAGATGGAGAAACCATACCTCGAGGTGTAAGCTGGTGGTGTGATGTGTAGACATAATCCCAAGATAAGAAATTTTGGCAAGGTCCATTGAGATGGTGTGTCCTATGGATTGAACCTGGCTACGAGGAGCCCACAATACAAAAGTAGTAGGAATAATCAGTTAGAATTATGTAGTCAGATGTCAGCAAGACAAAAATCAGAGTCACAGATGTCAAATACTGGATCACAAATCAGAGTTAGCAATAATTCAAAGGGCACGGATGCAGATGTCAGTATTATCGCAGAGAATCCAGTACTAGACATGTGTAGTAGCTAGCAACAGTCAGAAGACTTTGATGACAGATGCATTATACAGAGTAAGTTGTTTGGAGGCTATTCAGTTTCAATATTTGCAGGTGCAAATAACACTAGAGAAGTGTAGCATTAGAAACATTCCAAAGGTACTGGATGGGGATAGATTGAATTCCTTTCTTGTTGAGAGGGAGTGTTGAAATTTGTAAAAAGAAACAGTGAAATTGGAAACTAGAAAGGACAAAAAGAATGCACCCACACTGGTGAGGAATTTTTATGTACCAGGAGTGAGGAATGTGAGGTGTCTAATTTATTTTCCCTTAAATAAATTGGACAATAAATTGTAATTTTGTCTCATAACAACTTGTGTCAGTTAACTAAATCATGATGATTGAGTGAGATCAAGAAATTCGATTTAAGGTGATCGAGGTGGATATTGGTGGCCACCTGCCTATTCCACTTGGGCCCTCGCCATTGCCTCTTTCAGTTTTTTAGTTTCCTTAATTATAGCGCAATTTACTATTTTTGTCATTTTTTCGGGTCCTGAACTTCTGGAGCATTTTTTAGGCCCCAAACTATGTTTTTTTGGGAAAGAAGGGTTTAGCGATTTCATAGAAATCACATTAGCAGTTGTAGTACTCCGAGAGATCTTTCTAACGAGGTATCCCATGCGTCATACGAAGATCATATGACCAAGTTACGACCCCGGAAAGTTGGCTACCCAACACTCCAATGGGGCCCATAAACTCTTGGTGTTACATCTCCTCAGGTTAGGGTTTTGGTTTTTTAGGGTTTTATCTTATTTTTAAATAATAAAAAAGACCCTTCATCCTTATTGTAACATAGTTTAGAGGAACATAACTATCAGATGTATTTATAGAAAATTTCCCATGTGAAATTATAAAGTCATTGGGATGCCATGATGGATTGCGCAATCAAAGAAGGTTGATTTTCCTAATTAATATGGAGATAATTCCATAGGAATTGCGTGAGCAAGGTAGGATGAGAATTGGCTAAGTATTAGACCGATTTTTCCTAGATCAGCATGAGACAGTTGGCAGAATGCTAGAGAATCTCAAGAGAGATTAAGAATTGTATTGTTTCATGATTCCTTGACTTAATAAAAAATAAAGATAGAGGGTTTTGAGCAGTTGCTTCCCGAGATACATATTGTGTTGTGAGATTGATAACTTGTTTCTCTTACCTATATGTGATTGTGTGATCGTGTGTTGTTTCCAAAAATTGTAGGAAGGATTCAATATCTTGTTTTAGTACATTACAAGATCAGATTGAATCCCCTTGGTTAGATTTTATACATGAAATAGAAGAGAGGGTTGATACCATATTGCCTTATGGTGGTTATTAGGCCGCAAGGTCTGTGATAAAGACCAACATAAATGGAGGAGGGCTTGCACTGTAATTTAGAGCCATAACAGAAGTCGACGTAGGCGTAATATTGACTAATTTAACCCTAGTTTGAGGGTCGATATTGAGATCTGAATTTCATGTCAAGATTCAGTCAAATAAATGCCCAAAATCTATGGATCCATATGAGCTAAGTCGAGTCTCTTATGGAGGCAAGAGTCATGTTTTTTCTAAAAAAATTAGAAGTACATAAGTATAATGCCCTAGTTAGGATAGTTTCCTAGCATGTTTAGTTCATAAGGTATGCCCTTAAGACTGTGACAAATTTGCATAGAAGAAGATGGGTTGTGACCCTTAGAGCGAGGTTTATTTCTGCAATAAAGACCATAGATCTGGAAGATGGTTTGCAGATTCAGTACGTGTGGAGACAATAGATCCAAAGGAGGGTGGAACCTAAGTAGAAGATTGAGCATGCAGAAGAAATGTTCCATATGAAGAATGGATTGACATGCAGAGGAGTTGATTTTGGTGGAATTTCCATAGAGTTTTAGACAAATATATGAAGAAACCTATAAAAAATTAGTAAATGGATTGTTAGTGTCTGATTTGTGACCCTAGTTCAGTCATCTACAGATTGTTAGAAGTATGATAAGAGGAGTAGTTCATATTTGTTCATAGAATTGACAACAAAGATCAAATTGTCGATACACAAGAACAATGATCTTGAGAGGACTAAAACCCTTGTTAGGTGGAAGATTTGAAGAGCCCTATATGAAGACAATATTGTGGGCCCTATATCAGTAAAAAAAATTGACTGTGGTTGGGTAGACTGATGGTAGTCCAAGTATAGTTGGAGGGTTGTTAGGTTACTGTCAAAGAAGAGACCTGACTCTTGTTCTGGTGAAGGAAAAAAAAATTGGTAGAAGGGTAGGTGTATATGGCCTAAGGATGTGCAGACTTTGAAGGACTAAAGTAACAGTAAAGTGGGCCAACCAACTAACCCTAGTTCACTATATTGTAGAGGATTGATTCAGAGAGAAGAACGACAGCCTCCATAGCCCTGGAATTCTCATCTTGGAGCTGTAATATGGCAAAAGTGGGCATACCAAAGAGCTATTCACCAATGGAATTGTGAACAACTTGTTACCACTCAAACTAGTAATGGACCTAAAAGGGGTTCCTCAGAGGGCAACTACTAGGACAAGGGAAAAAATGGAGGCTTAGCCCATTGTCACCAAAACTAAGGCTCCATGCTCTTCACAGAATTTCACCCATGGGTGGAGTCCCGGTAGTTTAGGAAGTCACTTGTAGAGTATAGGTCAATGAATACGTGGGAAGTGACCCTCGAAACCCTTTCCCTAATATAAAATAAAAAGTGGGACTTGCTTTCCTTCTAAGAAAGTGAATTTATCTTCTAGGGATAGAGGAGGGGGATTGAAGGGTTGAGGGAGAAGAAAAAGACTTATGAAGGAATTTTTCAATCCCTAAAATATTTTGGGAACTTGGATTCCTAAATGGTCCTTGATGAAAGGCCTTTGACACCAAATGGGACCACATGGGGCCAAGTGGACCCAGCCCAGGTTCAGGGATGGAATTTAGCAACCAATGATGTTCCTATCCTAGACAAGGTGAGGGGAAAGGATCAGACAAGATTTTTTACTTCGATAGGTCAAATTGATCCTACTAGGTTCTATCCTAGGGACAACCTAGGAAAAACTTGATCCTAGAGCTAGGGCTTGAGGTATATGGAGATTCCACTATTGGAATTGGCCCAAGTTCTGAGGAGAGTGAGGGCGCCCAGCAACGGAGCTGCCTCTAGGAGATAGAAATTTTCCTCTAGCTATATTCCTAGGAAATTGTTGCCCCAGGTGACCTAATGGGGCTATACCTAGGGAATGTGAAAATTTCTTAATCTAGGAAACCCTACTGCAGTATCTTTATTTACTTCTCCTACTTGAATTAAGTTACAAGTTATTTTCTGAAATATTTAATAAATTAGTGAAGTAAATAGTAAATACAACTAGCAATCTACACATACAGATTAAATATTGAATAAAATGCTCATAGACAAAGTGAGATACAGATTTTCTGGACAACTGTCACTGGAAAAAAACCCAATGTGGGAAAACCGGTGCAGCTAGCTCTAGAGGGTTTTCATTATTATGTACAATCTAAGTACAACAATCCTAGGTACGAAAACTGGTTCACCCAATAGAGAAATAAAAATGGCAGTAATATGTTGCTCTGAATCCCTCTACGTCAGCTTGAATGGCCTATGTCAACCTCTATGCTGCTCAGTAAGGGCCTACTTCACACCTGAAGGGCTTACACTTCCCCTGCATTGCCCTGACTAGGCCTACGTCAGCCCTGCGTGGCTCCTCCTGCCTCTGTGCTACCCCTGCTGGGCTTTGGCTGGACTGAGTGGCTCCTACTTCCCCTACTGCTCTAGCTAGCTGGAATGCTTATGCAAAAAAAGCATAGGTAAGAAAGAATTCAGTGGCCAAAGGTAACGCATAAAAATCAGAAAAATGGAAGAAATGAAATGAAAATAGATCAATTCCCACAAATAACTGAAATAGCTCAATGAGACTAGAGAGTAAAATATTTGAGAACAACAATAAGTGCTTATAGCATCATCTAAGAGAATAGAGGAGACTAGTTCATGAGGTTAAAATTTTGTATAATTGTTGGCACAGGAAAACTGTAGAATTGTTAGAGTAAATATTTGCAAGTACCATTAGTTGGTGATCATCGATAATCATTTCATTTCATCAAATACCCTGATGAATGGGCCTTACAATATTTTTGCATAGACAAACGCCACAGAAGTTGTGTGATGGAAAAATATTCACACTATATTGAAGAAAACACCTACCAAATAAGGATGATATTTCAAATGGGGCAAGAAACAATAGAGAGATAAACATCAAAAAAGTTAAAATGATAGGGCAACAAGAAAGAAACTAGGTAGCATGGTAGAAAGCACAACAAAGAAAATTATAAAAATGGAAAACCCTACAAATTAGCACCCATCCAAACATCACCACAATCTTTTCTTTAACTCTAAATCTCGAAATTCATCAAATTATATCCTTTATTCAAACTCGATCCTCTATGTTAGCCATTCTAAAGATAAGGCTGATAAATTACTACAGAACCATCACCTACATGTAGTGATCTTATTCTATGACCAGACAACCTACTTTTGAGAAGACACTAAAAGGTAAACACTCTCTGCCAAGATTTTCCATACAGCCCAGTTTGAGCAACCACATATACATCACCGGTTTTTTCTGTTCAGATTTGTAACTTAGAATAACTTTGTCTGAACACCTTCAGGTTCCTCCCGGAGTCACCCAGGCAAGCCCTCTCAACATCATCCTCTTTCTATAATACCTAATTAGTAATTTAATTAGCCATAAAATTTTCTTGATCATGCAGGTATTTCAAATATATTGCCAGTAAGCGTAAAGCTTTCATGTTAAACAATCAGGTCAAAATACTTTAGACTATTATGCAAAAAATACAAATAAACCTCACCAACACTCAAATGACAAACAAAGTCAAACCTGTACAAAGTATAAAAGGATATCTGATAAACTTCATTCCACCACAAAAATGTGCTTAACTAAAGAAAATTCTAATTATTGTGCTTTCAAGACAAAGCTTTCAAGGGCAGTGATGTTATAAACATACCCCTACACCTCATGAACAATCAATGTGTATAAGTAGACCATCATAAGGCTCATTTTAAACATCATTATTATCATTTTATAAATCGTTTTTATCAAATCAACAAGAAGCAAGCAACAATTGCATTCAATTCCACTGAAGCAAAGTATATGGCAGTTTCATATACTTATTATGAAGATATCTAGATTTGAAACTTGATTGTAGAGTCAACCAATCAGTTGTTCAAGCCCAATATTGTCTCTTGTGAGAATTAAAGTTACATCAAGCTCTATGAAAATCCAATGTGTCATGACCATTTCAAACACATTGATATTCAATACAATTTCCTAATATTCCAAGTTCATTAGGGAGTTGGTAGTGTTGGACCACATTCTAACAAAGTTGCATATGGTTAATAGTTTAACAAAGCTCCTAACAAAGGGGAAGTTGCATATGGTTAACTCTAGCCATATCTTTAGAAGGAATATTAAAACCATAATTTACCAGAAAAACAAAAGAACATTATCAAAGGAATAGTCATGAGAATGCAGGTTGCATAAAGGATATTTACATGTATAGGATTTTCCAAAAGTTTAAACACCAGCCTAAGGAAATAAAATCAAGGGAAGGGCTTTTTGCTTCATCAAAGCACTGATCCTAAAATTTTCCTAACAAAAACAGAAAAAAATGCAGCAAACCATAATTTTCCTGCTATGAAATGACAAAAATATTGCAGACCGGACACTTGTTTTTCTGAAGCAACCATTGCTTGATGCAGGCCTCGTGAGAACTGTGATTGCACTTTAAACTACCCAGCTCATCTCTTTCTTCATACTCTTCCTGTATAAATAATTCATACCATCATTTTCATACTCTCAGAAGCAAGGGTTTCCATATGTTTTTGAATCTGAAGAGGGAGAAAATTTTACACTTTAAAACTACCAGCTAAAGCTATAAATTGACAAACAAATTTTAAAGTCCAAGCCTACTTCATTCTTTGATAATATCCCCACATATATTATAAATATCTGGAAAATGCTGCATTTGACTTCAATATCCATACTCTGAGAAGCATACTTTGTTTTTGAGGAGTGCAAGCTTTTCTCTAAGCACTTGGAAATAGTCTCCTCACTAAGTCCTGTGCTAACATCCTTATGATGTACGATGTATTTCTATAGTTTTTTTATTAAGAACAATAAATATTTATGCAAATAAGTGTGCATTCACATTAAATAACTACAAGTACTCTGCTGATTATACACAGGGTATGTGTGTGGACTACATTCTTGTTGGTTTTGCTGGCCATTCTGGGTGCATGCTCAACTATCAACAGGTTTCCCAGGGTAGCTGGAGAACTTTTTGGAATACTTTTGTTCAGAGAACTTATCATTGAGATGAGTTTGTTGTTTATATTTAAAAAGAGTCTTTAGTAGGTTATGCACTTAAGGCACACTCAAACCTAAAGGCTTTTCTCTTGGCCTTAAGTAGTCTTGTGTTGATTGTATATTATTTTTGCTAATCACATTTTATATTAATTTAAGTAGCATAGTAAGCAGCGTAAAAGAGAGGCAGAAATTAGATTGTGTGCCATGTTAGGTTCTGGAAATGCTATAACATGTGAGAAGTAATGAACCAAAACCTCTCATTGCAATTATGAACCAAAACATAGTGCCATAAGACTTACCTTATCTGACCCTGAAATATTGATTTGTGCATCAAATTTGTGGACATTAGTACACATAGACAGTGAACCTATCTACCCTACACTGATATGACCTTGAAATTTGAGTATACTTTACTAAGATATCATATTTGACGAAGTTTGATACATTGACATATTGCCACGATGTATTGGTCTTAACATTGATACATTCAACCTCCATTGACATTGAAATTACACATAGACCACAATGTAAGATAAAACTTTGGCATTTAGAATTCACAAGTGTTTTGGGCATTGATATGTTGACCTCAGGTTAGTAGCAGTATCCAATTTCCTTGAGCTAGTTCATCCTAAATCTTAAATCTTATACCCTAAAACTTTAAATTCATTATACCAAAAATGCAAAGGCTTTAAACCTTGAACCCTGCTTATTAAGAAATCCAAACCCTAAAATACCCTTTAAAGCCCCAATATCCGTGATGGAAATTGGTTAAAATATCCTCAAGAGATATCCAACCTATCTACAAGGGTAGTTATGCACAAAGATATTCATAAATAGCCCATTGTAATTTCACATTCCATACTATGACCCAATTACCTTTTCAAAATGACTATAAGCATTGCAGTATGCTTAAATAGCCCATTGGACGTGCACATTCCATACTATTACCCAATTACCTTTTGAAAATGATTCTAAGCATTGTAGTATGCTTTAAGAAATGAAATTTCGAAAACGATTGTAAAAAAATGGTGAAACACTTGAGCATCTTTTGGCATTATAGATAAACCACACTTAAGGACTCTTTGATATCTCTTGGAAATACAAGAGAAATGATTATGAGAATCATTGTAGTATGCTTTAACTGGTCCTTTGAAAATGATTCTAAGGAAAAAGGTAGCACGCTTGAGGAAGTTTTTGCATTATACATAAACTCCACTGAAGGACTCGAGATATATCTTAGAAAAATTAATTTGTTCTAAATTACTAGGAGGCTGTTGGAAAGGCTTTTGCAACTTCATGTACATTCAAGGTCCATATATCAATTAGGGGCCTTGGTATGATCTACACTTTGACAAAGGAAAACTTCATTCCACTATATCTATATCGCAAGGAGATGCAATTTTTTTGTGGGAAAGGGATTTGAAGATTATTGATCATCTGTGAAAGTAATAGACCTCATTGAAATCTACCATCTGAGTACTCCATATTGCTACATCTAGAGTTGAATTCCTCCATAGGAAGTCTAATATGAGTCAAGTTGTCTTTGTGGCATAACTAATAATATATGAAAGGAATAGTTTTGATTTAATAGTATTGACTAACAAGAATTCATTGCAGGTATATTAACATTCATCCCTTGAAAAAATTCATTCTTTAAATTTGCCAATCACTTTAGTTATTCAGATGAATCTTCCATTGAAATTGTTCAATAATTTCACAGAAAATATGGGGAAAAAAAAGAAATAGGATTAATAAAAGCTGCATTTTTTTCTTGATTGAGGCTTTACTGATAAATGCTACTAAAAACTGAGTATCAAAGTGCACTACAAATGGAATCCTGACCGCAGTTCAAACACTGTCATCTGCTACAATATGTGGCATCATCCATTCTATTTTCAGAGGTCAGCGTTTGTTGATTCTTGGGGTGGCTGAACCTACTGTGCTTATGTATACATTCATGTAAAAATTTTCCAAAGATAGAGAAGACTTAGGCCCAAAGTTGTTTCTGGCTTGGACAGGGTGGTATGCACTTCAAATTTTATCACCTTGTGTCAAAAATTTACAAATTCATTCTAAATTACAATAGTAGAATGTTTGATACCTGCAGTATGATGTATTTATGTAGTTTTTTTATTAAGAACAATAGAGATATATTCAAATAAGTGTGCATTCACATTAAATAACTACAAGTACTCTGCTGATTATACACAGGGTATGTGTGTGGAATGCATTCTTGTTGGTTTTGCTGGCCATTCTGGGTGCATGCTCAATTATCAACAGGTTTACCAGGGTAGCTGGAGAACTTTTTGGGATGATTTTGTTCAGAGAACTTATCAGTGAGATGAGTTTGTTGTTTAGATTTAAAAAGAGTCTTTAGTAGGTTATGCACTTAAGGTACACTCAAACCTAAAGGCTTTTCTCTTAGCCTTAAGTAGTCTTGTGTTGATTATCTATATTTGTGCTAATCACATTTTATGTTAGTTTAAGTAGCATAGTAAGTATCGTAAAAGAGAGGCAAAAATTTGAATGTGTGCCATGTTAGGTTCTGGAAATGCTATAACATGTGAGAAGTAATGAACAAAAACCTCTCATTGCAATTATGAACCAAAACATAGTGCCAAAACACTTACCTTATGTGACCCTGAAATATTGATTTGTGCATCAAATTTGTGGACATTAGTACACATATACCGTGAACCTATCTACCCTACACTGATATGACCTTGAAATCTGAGTATACCTGACTGAGATATCATATTTGACGAATTTTGATACATTGGCATATTGCCACGATGTATTGGTCTTAACATTGATACATTCAACCTCCATTGACATTGAAATTACACAGACCACAATGTAAGATAGACCTTTTTCATTTAGACTTCACAAGTGTTTTGGGCATTGATATGTTAACCTCATGTTAGTAGCAGCATTAGTATAAGAATATCCTAAGATTTCTGTAGCTAGACATTGATAGTAACATGTCCTATTGACATGATATAATTACACACGGGATGGTGAGTTAACACTTAGATATTAATGTGATGTCGTAACTTTGACTTAACCTATCATGACTAAGCAGTATAACTAGGACTACTATGTATAAATTGTTATAAAATTAATACACCAGGTTGAATATGGATGAAATGATAGTTGATCTTATTACAATACTTATAAGGATAACATTTCCTTGAATGATAATTGACACAAATGGGAGGCAAAAATGGTAATTTTTGGCAGTTTTAATTTCAGGACATTTTAGTGGGGCATTGGATGGTAGATAGTGAGATTACTCTCTCGAATTACACCAAAGAAACCAAGTGGAGGATTCTTGAAATTTGGCAGCTTATGATTGCAAAAAGAAAAATCATACATATAAGAGGCAACTGGACTATCCACTTCTTGTGTCCACTGACTGCAAATTTAGTGAGACAACAAACTTCCTCCCACGTAAAAAATAGGCACCCTTCACCTCAACACTAAGTCTGTGCCATGTGAAATACTACCATCATGTTTATTTTGACTGACCATACTTCTATCCAGAGGTTCTTTCCCAAGATTAACAAAGCCATCTTGGAGTTTAAAGGCTTATATTGAGTGAGCTAAGTACCTTAAACTTTAAAAAAATGTTTTATAGATTTCATCTATATTTAGAGTGTTAATCCTCAAAGGGAAAATATGAGGATGAGCATCAAAAGAGAAACGAAGTAGTGGGAGTGACTAGTTGAAATATCCATACAATCTATATGCCTGAACTAATCAAAAGAAGTGAACTTGTTAAAAAAACAAAACATAAAGAAAGGGTGCCTGTCACATCTTGAAGTTGTCACCCAATTAGTGGAATCTATATAAGCAAGAGGTAAACCTAAAGATAAATTTAATGTAAAGTGGTTAGGCCCCAAACTCTACTTAAACAATGACATGCTAAGAGGAAGATTCCATGTAGAAAATTGCACTAAAGCGTAATAATGTGAACCCTTTCCACTCATATAATTAAGACTTCATCACACCATACAAAATTATGGATTTTATGGCAGCATCAAAGAGCCTCATCCTTAAAAGATATCCTAAAAGCAAATCTAGAAATATTGAGAATGTGAATGAGAAGCATACCCTTTGCACCAAGACACTATAAGAGAGACATGTAAATTCACTCCTAAATGTTATGCATTATTTGTTCTCTACAAGAAAAGTGAGAAGTAGAAATATCTTCATTAATGGGATTAAATACCATCACCCTAGTTTTAGTAACTTTAGCACAAGGTTTCTAATATCACAAAAGCAACCTAAGGAGTCAACCTGACAATAAAATCTTCCTAGGGATAAGGCCAAAAGAATTGATTGATCTGCAAAAAGGAGCAGTGACATCAAAACATGATGAGGAATCACCCTATCATTAGCATATGCAAGCTCCTTAAGGACTTGTTCCAGCTTATCAATTTAAATTCCAAAGTGTAAGAGAGAGAGAGTGCATATGTGCCTGATAAGCCAAATGTGTGCTTCCTTGAGCATAAAAAATCAAGGAATAAGAAAAATATCAAAATGAAGAAAGAATTTGGCTAACACTGAACAAAAGTAATCAAAAATAATATTCCCATAGGATTAATATATGGTCCTCAATTATCACTAATTCCAACATTTTGTTTGTGTCAAAGGTCTAAAATCAGTTCAATCGCCAGTCTACTTTAGCTGCTTCCATCCAACCTTGGTGAACTTCAAATATCCTATTTTGAATATTTTGAGGCTTGAGAATAATTTCTTCAGAGCTTGTTGCAGTCATCACATCAAGCCTAGTTTTACCAATAAGGCTTGTTAAGATCATCACATACATCCTCTGTTGCATATAAAAACAACCATTGTTTGCAAAGAGTCTTGAAGAAATAGTCTAGTTTCGATTTTGTGAGCTATTCTAAACTGCTTGCATTCATATTTGATATTTACACACTGATAGGTTAATATCTAATTTTCAAATAGTAACAATTATGGGGGACTCAGGTTATGTATCTGCATTAACTATAATAAATCTCAGACATATTAATATGGATAAGTCTGAGCTATATTAGATTACATGTACTTCTATTATCTAACATCTAGAATATCTGTGTTTTCTTTAAGATGCAAGTACATTATCCACAGAACACTAAAGAGTTCATTGCTTGGTGGAAAGTGAAAAGCGTAAAGCAGAGTGATATCCCAGCATTATTCCATTGGGCAGTTAGTGGTGAAAGAAATAAAAGGATTTTCAACAAGGTGAGAGGTATTTCAATGGGGACAACTACAACTATCCTACAGTATTGGAAGAGTCTAAGAGCCGCTAATACTCATCCAAAGGACCTTTCCAAGAGGTTGAGACTAGTTGAGCTTATCTATCCAGCGGGATTTTTCGATGGGGCTTCACAGTAGTCCAAATTTGGCTGTGGGGCTTGACTGATGCTCTCACAATATTGTCACTACAAGATATAATGGCATGGAGGTGCTGGGTCAAACATGAGAGCAGAAGTATTAGCGATGTGTGGCTTACTCTAGTTTTCATCACAACTTTGCATTGAATATTTGAGGGTTTACGGAGACTCAAAGGTGCTCATTGACCATTTAAATGGAGTAAACAAGCTGTCTCCAGATCATCTAATTAACTGGCTGGATTGCATTGAAAGCATAAGGAAATCCTTCATTTTGATACATTTTACCCATATTTTCCGGGAAAAGAACTCCCAAGCTGACAGGCTCTCCAAACAGGGTTTGACTGGAGTTTTTGGCTGTATTTTCTATGAATTAACTTCTAGAGATGGGGAAATAGCAAGGGGTTGGGTCCAATATTCATATTCATTCTCTTCTCACTGCACGTATTTTCTAGTCAGATAGGACAGTTTTGCCGAAGTCTCAGATAAGTTGTTTGTGGATGCCATATTAGTAATACTTCTCTGTTAATTTCTCAAGGACCAAATAGACTATTATGAATCATCATGTTATGACAGATAATAAGGGAGCTATTTCTACTGCAACATAGAACAATACTACATTACTTGAGGGCGTATGTATGGTTACTGTGTTTTTGTTTATGCTACTGAACTGAAGAAGTTTTAAATCATTTAGAAGTGAACAAAGGAAGCATTCAAAAGTTGATGATTTATTTAGATGTAATGACATTTTGGTCAGATTGAAATGTTGTTCTGGTAAATTTTTTAGCTACTCTTTTGTAATTTTTACAAACAAATTGATTGAATTGGAACATGATATAATCTAGAATTTTTCTTCTTGAAAAAGTAATGCATTATTGAATACTCTTATCAAAACTAATGTCAATCGATGCATTCTTCTGCCAGCTATTTTTACACTTACACGAAGTTCATGTAATGCATTTTTCAATACTCATGTCAAAACTAATGTCAATCAAAATGCATGAATTTTTTTTTTTTTCGTTTAGGAGAAAAGTTTTTTTTTATTGTGTAGAATGGTGCAGCTCATTAAGGCATTAAAAAATTTAAAGTTATGCTGATAATATAATGTTAGGTTGATTATGTAAAAGAATTAAATTTAAGAATTAAAAATTAAAATAAAAAACAAAAAATTAATAATTTTATTCAATGATAAGTGTTTAGGTTTGTTATCATAAAGTGTATTGAAAATTTGAGGAAATTCGTTATGGAATGTTAAAGTTTTATTTTAGATTTATTTTAATTTTGGATTTGATCTTTTTGAGCACTTGGTAGATTTATATTTCACATTGATCTAGCTAATTAGTAAAAAAATTAGAGGTGAATGTACTTATTATGTAGAATTTATTAATATGTGTCACAAGTTTTCTTTCTATATCTTTTTGCATTGTATATTTATATTTCATATTATTAATATTTACGTTCAAAATTTTTTGATTTTATATTTAATATAATTTTTAAATTATAATTAGCTTAGTAAATATTAATATACATTAATACATATCACACATGGAAACACTTATATCATGACATATTTTTTATTGTCAAAATTAGAAAAATTATAAATTATATTTTTACTATTTTTATTAGTTATAAAAATAATTAATATATGAGTTAAAGATATATACATTTAAAAAAAAAAGTAACAAAGAAAAAAAATATTAAAATAACAATAAAAAATTAGTTAAATAATAATAAGCAAGGAGAATTATCTTGTAAACATGCCTTTTGCTAATTAAATTGTAAGATAAAATGTGTATAACTATCTTTATAATAAATCTCAACCCTCTTACTCTCATTAGTACTAAAACTATTCCATGGACCTTTTATGGACGTTAAATCCCTACCATCCATGTTGTAATTAATAAAAATTAAATAATAATAATATAACCATTATTTCAAAATAAATCTATATATGTGAGATTTTTATAGAAAAATGTACAATTCCATATAATATAAACATAAATTTAAATAATATATACATCTATAACCATTTTCCCTCCACATCAAAATCTAGAGATTTGTATATATATAAAAATAAACTTGATACCTATCATTGATTGTTTGTGCATAAATATAGAATAAACTAAACTTGAGCCAATTTGATAATTAACATTCACTCTTTGATGGAAGCTCTGGTAATGGATGATTTTATGTATGGTATTATCATTCAGTATACTCTATTTAAGGGCATGCTAAGTCCATTGTAATATCTGGTACTGTTAAAGAATATATATATATATATATATATATATATATATATATATATATATATATATATATATAAAGAGCTAGATTTATGACAAGGTTTTGCAAGATAATTTAATATATGCATATGGTGTTGCATTTATGTGTAATTGTGCTTTTATTTTATTGTTATTATAATAACATTGGTATCAGAGTTGAACCATGAGCACTCTATGCTAAAATGTGGGGGAGATGTATAGCACTAGAATATTAAAATTGTAAACGTTATCTATGGGTAAACTTTCCCAAAGGTTATCATAAGGCCTATTATTGAGGCAAGGTTATTGTCATATAGTCATTTTGGTACACTCACTAATGGGTTTATTGATCTTATATTTCTTAATGTTTTGGTAATGCATCATTTTTTCCATGAAATTCTCATGTAATGTATTCCATGTGGGGTATGATGATAAATTGTAAAATATATTTGGAATAAATAATAATAAATATAATATTAGGAGATGATTTTATCATAAGTTTCTCCAAAATAATTTATAGTGTAGATGTGTTGTTTCATTTTTGTGTTCCACTTACATTCATACTTCTTTCTTATTTCATAAAGATGAATTTTTTTTTAATATGAAATACTTCTAATATAATTTTAAAAATATTTAAAAATTAGTTTATGAATTAATATAGTCTCTCTTCTACAATTCAAGGTAATGTTATAGTCGACGGGGTAAAAATTTGTCCTTCTATAAAAGTTGTTATGAAACAATTAGTGACAAGGTGTATTGTTTTGTTTTTGTTTTTTTTTTTCAATCTAGGATAATCAGTAACTGGTGACAAGGTGTATTGTTAAGAAGCTTATTATAAAATTTGATAGGTCAAACCTCAGTTTAAGGATGTACTTATTAGGGGTAGTCATGGATGTCTAATAGTTAAAATGTGTCCCCTCTTAAGACAATGATGCAGGAGCATCATGGTTCCAAATTTTGTACATTTAGTAGAATCTAGGGTGTCTTATGTTTTTAAGGGAGTTGGTTCCCTAAGTATTTAATTAATTTAACTTTCAATGTTTTGAGTGATTTTATGTGAGACATTTATAATAGGATTCAATTAAATATTGTGAGGCATATTTGTAAATTTTCTTGAATTTAGGAGAACATGAAAGATTTAGGCTAGTTTAGATTTCATAGGGATTGTGAATCCTAGACTTAGGAATTAGTTGATGATTTTGTGGATCTAGAGGATTCTTAGGATTTAGTTGAGAAGATTGTGGACTTGAACCAAAATTGGTTGCATAACCTTTTTTATATATTTGTAAGTCTCAAAGGAATTATAGACGATATTCTTAGATAAGAGATTTCATTATAAGCATACGGGCAGAGAGAGAGAGAGAGAGAGAGAGAGAGAGAGAGAGAGAGAGAGAGAAGTAGTGTGGAGAGGCCAATGAAATAGAAAATCAGGCTGAGAGGAGATCCATTATTATGTGAATATTTTTTTGTGAATAGAAAACTAAATTCTGAGTTTTTGTGGAGTGTAGAGTGTTAATGAATTATAAAATTGTGTGTGTTTCATATAACTTAAGTATTGCAGGTGAGTCTGAGGTAGATCAAAGTGAAAAAAATGTGAAAAAGTGGTTGTAGTAGTGAGGAACATTCTACATAACAAATCTCAGGAGGGATTAACACCGTGGAATAACAACAAGGACAGAAACCCGAATGTATATCAAGACACAGTAGGGATCGAGCGGAAGAAACCAAAGGAATATGCACATGAAAGTCAAGTGAAATTACATGGAAGAAAGTGCATTGACCATCAAATCACATATTGATCAATGACATATGTGAATTGGGAAGTTATGGAATGCATCGGACAAAGATCAAGATGGAGGGTTGAGATCTCATCGCAGATTAAATTGTGAAAGTGTCGAAGTGCGATAAGTTAAGATCTGCGTAATGTGATAAATGTTGCACATCGCATGCGATATGGTATAACAGTTAACGACATAGACTTAAATTTACGAAATGCTGATTTTCCATGAGGCTAAAAATTGTGATATGTTATAAGGTTTTTGGGTCGAAGTGTGAAATGTTGTGATCGCCAATGTGCAACGAGGTAATTTTTACGATGCGTGATGAAATGCTAAAGGAAAGGGTTGGGTTTAGCGATGCGATGTAGATCCGAAATGCGATAAATATGTCCAAAGGAGGAAGCCTCGATCAATGTGAAGCACTCACGTACAGCAGATGAAAATGGACGAAGGTAATAAGAGTAAGTATAAGTATTTCATGATAGATGCACTTATTGAGAAGGATTACTTTGGGTTTTAAACCAGAGTCCCACAAAGCCTGTTATGATGATTTCCACGAAATGAATTCTATAATGATATAAGTGGGTTTTTAAAGGTTCTTAGAGATATATGAACCTATCTAAATGTGTAAAATTCAAAGTGTATACCCTATTATGAGTATTAATCATGGGTAAGAGCGGGGTTATCCATTGGCCATGCATCATTTGGTATCAGAGTAAGGTTTTCTCTTTTGGAAACAGACATAAGGTGTGTAGAGGAGGTCTTGTGAATTAACAGATTTTATATGTAGGAGCTTAGAGCTTAAGGAGGAAAAGGAAAGCTACTTTGGGAGAATTATTTACATGCAAGGGAAAGATGTTAAATCAGCCATAGATGGAAGTTGAGCAGAAGCATTTTAAAATGGACATAGAAATTTTGCAGCAACAAGCTTTTGAAATCTTGGGAATGGTATTTGTTTTAAATGCAGGTAACAACAATTACTGAGGCATATAAACATGAATATCACATCCTTAAGAGCAGTGATGAAGGAAGCCAGTAAGGGTTTTTGAGAGAGTGTGGCCAAAACCTAGTATTTTAGTTGTGATTAAAATACAAGAGGACAGTTGTGTTCTCAAAAGTGCAGATGAGTTGAAGCCTAGAAAGAGAAAAGGAATCCTCAAATAAAGTTCTAGAGAGGGGCCTATTGGCCAAGTATAGAGGAGAGCTTGGTGTGCTAAGTTGTAGAAAGGATAAATTGTTACTATGAAGGCTTACTGCAGCTCATAGTGTGTGTGAGAAGCTCATGAAGATGAAGAAGAAGATGACTATTGATAGTCATAGCAAAGGTTCAGGAAGCAGCGACAAAGTGAAGAAAAAATATGCCAAATTTAATGGAATATCGAGACAGATGAGTGATGAAGAATATGAGAGGGAGAAATATGAGATAGAAGTCCATATTGAAGTACTGATGGAGTTATTACTGAGGAATAAGGAAGACAAAAGGTGTGTTTTTCTTATGATAAGGAAGATAAGGTGGCATAAGCTACAGAAGAGGAAATAGCAAATGATAAATTCTCAATTTAAGGAAGAATTACCTAGAGAAGTGGTTATCTAGGAGAAGACTTGATGACTAAAACTCCAAGTGAGGTTGAGAGGTCTCAAAGTATTAAAAATGATATTTTGTGTATGTCTACAGGTAGAATGAATGAAGAAGTAAAATTTGCTAATATTTTCATAGATAATGAAGGAGATGGATAGAATCTTAATCATGTTTTGAAAGAAGATGAGATAGTTGAGTCTCATGTACTTGCACATGCATAGTTGATTGAAGGTGATGTTTTTCAGCATACTATGAAGGTTGAAAATAGAAAAGGTTTGACTTATGATGATGGCCAAGAACAGAAAGAAGCAAAAGAGGATGTGAAGCCTTTAACTGATATGCTTGAGGAAGATGGGAAGAAAGGTAGTGAATACTTTATGAGTCTTCAATGAGGCTTAGAACAGCAAGAGGAATATTTTGTGACTGGATCATCAAATGAGACCATTGGGTCTTCTGATTTTGAGATTGATATTTTAACTGTGTTTGCGGGTATTGCAGAAGGTAATCTATCTCTTGGATTTGTCTTGAATGAAGTTGAGAATTTTCAAGCAAGGTATGTTAAAGAGTATCTTTCTGATGAAGACCAAGTTGAGTTGTTGCAGTAGAAGGAATTCATAGATTCATCACTTAATAAGCGCAACATCTCCAAGGAAGGTGAGACGGTCATGTATCATATGAAGGAACCTGTTATTGTTGAGGACATGGAGGAATTGGCTTATCTGATTGATGAAGATAAGATTATTGGACAAACATATAAAGCTGTCATAGATATAGAGGATCATAATTTTATTCTCATAGAGGATGAAGAAATAGTGTCATAGAATGATTGGACTTGTGACAAAGAAGAGAAAATTGTGAAGATTGTACAGGGTTTTCAGGATAAATTCCATGTGAGATGGCATATTTGTGGCATAAGCTAAGCCTTTCGAAGGACAGACTAGAAATTTAGAGAATGAATATTATGAATGTACAATTGAATTTAGATGAAGATGAGGCAGACATGTCTCAAGTTGAAGGAGAGTCAGTTTTAGAACTCAAGAAGACCGGAAGTTGCCAGGTAAGGTATAAAATGAGGAGGATGTAAAGCATGAAGTTATAGTGTTTCAAGAAGCTGAATTGACTATCAAAATTAGTCAAGGAGGTGAAGGAAAATCACTAAGGGATGTAAAGGAAGAAGAAGAAGGTAATGCTGAAACTGAAATGCAGCATATTGAGGATGTGGTTGAGATAAGACAAGTACAGAGGGAAAGGGTGAAATTATTGCTGGAAAACATTTCAGCAAGAGAAAGAAATTGCAGACAATGATGTGGAAATGTCTCAAGTTGTGAAAGAGGCAGGAGTAGATAATAGATTACCAAACTTGATTATGTTTGCTTGGATACAAAGAAGAGTGTGTGAAAAAACTCATTCTAATTGTTAGGTATAAGTATAAGCGTATTATTTTCTATCTTACATTGGCCGATTCAAATAAGATCGAAATGCAGATTCTTCAATTCACACAGTTCAAGTTTTGTTTTTTTTGTTTTTTTTAACTTTCTGGGGGTAATGGTTATCTCGATACAGGAGAAAATTATGGTGCAGGAACAATAGGTTTAAATCAAGAAGCCAAAACTAGAGAATGTGATAGAAGAAATTTCAAAATCAAACAATCATATCTGCATTAATAATGCCATTGATTTATTTCAATATGCTGCGAATTTAGTTTGAACAGAAAATTAAATTGTTGCAGCGGATCGATATCAGAAGCTTGCAATTTATTATAATCGATAGAATGCGCAAATCAATTTTCCAGTGAGAGTATTTGTATTTGAAATAAATCGATAGATTTTCTGATCTTCCTGATCGCATGAAGCTTAGGAAGAGAGGTTACTAATCTCTTGATTTGTTTTTATTTATGTAGGTTAGCGTGGATGGATAATAAACACAATCAAGATTTTCGACAAAACCTCGCATTGTCTATACTCTTTCTGCAATGTCGTAGGGGCGTTTAGACTCTCGTAGGACAAAGCCTTCTGATAATCAAGCTCCTGGATTAACTGTGATACAGAAACAAGATATAGAAAAGTGATGATGAAGCAGGTCTTACTGTGCCACTGAATTTATTAAATATATATATATATATATATATATATATATATATTATTTAAAAAGAAAAAAACAAGACAAAAAGAAAATTCTACGAGATCTCGTTTTATTTATTTTTTAATATATTTTACATTAACTTGAAATATGTTTTATTTTCTAAGTAAAATAATGCTTCCAATGAAGCCATATACAGTCTAAGAATTTGAAAATTCTCACATCAAGAATTAATTTTTACCTTATGATTTGCAAGAATGTGAGTAACCTGTCTTATTTTTGGAGCTTTCGCAAGGTTCTTTTGGAACCAGTCTTCAAGATTATTCTTTTTCTCCAAAAAATACCTGTTTCAAAATGGGGGGTTTAAAAACTAAATTTGAAACTAATTATGTAAAGAAAAATAAAAAATCTCAACTTAAACTCCTTTATGAAGATCTTGCTATCACCAGGTTTCAGAAGTTAGTCCATAAAAAGAAATTGCAATAAAAATGTCTTCCTAAGTATATCTCTAAATCATCCTCCCCGGTAACAATGCCAAAAATTTTGGTCTAAAATGCGGATGCAAATTAGAGTTTCATTTACTATCAATCCGGGTAATTAAACTTCGAGGATCATCCAATATATATGGACTTAGAGACAAACAAAACTAAGCTAGGTAAAGAAATTCCAAAGTTCCCTTACAGGAGGTCTTTCATTAGGGTCTCCAATACCTATTTAGTCATTTAAAAAACTGAAATCTAAAGACATTGTGAGAAGTGTAAGAAATATTAAGGTTCCCTTATAGGAGACTTCTCATTAATATTTCTAATCATCTTAATCAACAAACTATTTAAACTAATGAAATTAAAGGACTTAAACCTAATTCTAATTGATTGCATGAAATGTTAAAGCTCTCCTACAAGAGACTATTCATTTATATCTCAAGCATATAAATCATAAAATTAAACTAATGAAATCAAACATTAAATAACAAATCATATTCATTGAAGGAAACATTATTGCCTTCTTACGAAAGGTCATTCGTTAATATTCCAAACATATGAACCTAATAATTTAATCTAATGAAATTCACAAACAAACATAAAATAAAAGCCTACTAAAATAAAAGTGTACTTGCTAGGCAATGGGGATCCTTCCAAGGGTTCACAAGAACACCAAAATAAATTCAAATGTAGAGGATCAAAGAATATTCGTCTTATTTATCATCAATTGCAAATTGCAATTGTGACCATTAAATTGATTCTCCAATCTAACTTCTCACTACCAACCTAAGATTAAAAAATGAAGAAGAAGATTAAGATTAAGATTACAAATGAAGGATATAACAGTCCTATCTATACAAAATCTATGATAAAAAACTCATAAATTTAAATCCACTATTCCCTCCTTTGACCCACATATTTCTCAACCAATGGTGACACATAACCCTATCCTCCATGATCTCCTCCATGAGGTCCATGATTTCCTCCATGAGGTCCATGATCTCCTCGAATTCGAATTTGAACATAGAGTGCCACATCAGGGTGCCTAGGAAGCTTCTTTTGTACCTACACATGTCAAAAAACTCATTCTAATTGTTAGGTATAAGTATAAGCATATTATTTTCTAAATTTTAACCACAAATCCATTTTAAAATGTTAAGAATTAATAAACTTTGGAAAAGCATAGTTATAACCCAATGATGAGGTAAATGTAATGATGTGGAGGTGGAATGAAGGTGACATGAAGGTAATATGGAAGTAATGTGAAGGTATTGGTGAATAATGGAGTGAGAATAGGGACTATTTTGAGGCCCAATAGAGTGAATGAGTATATTACTGCAGTCAAAGAATCAAATGACAATTTATTTTTTGAAAGTAAATTTTTAGGTAGTGAGCAGAAGAGGGATGTTGCAGAGGGAGTTATCTTAAGAGATATTCAGGAAACCTGGGAGGTAGAAATGTCCAGAACTATATTTGCAATAGTAAATGGAGTAATTCCAGGTGAAAAAATAGAAATTGAAGCAAGAAGAGCTGAAGAAAGAAATCAATAGTTTAGTGATAAATCGATAAAGTGCGCCAAAGTACAATGGCAAAGTCATGAAAAAAAAATTAGTTTGCAGCAGCAGCATGAATTACAAGAAACCATAGATGAACTATAGAACCTAATGCAGATACCTAAGGAGAGCTACAACAAAATGAAGGTAATCGACTATGAAAATGATTGGAGAGTGAAGAACAGAAAAGGTAGAGACAATGGAGCACTACAGCATAAGGTATGGAGACTTGGAGAACAACGTCAAACAAAAACAACACAAAAACAATAGAAAGGAAGAGAGGCAGCCAAATACAGACTACAGAACGAAGTGTGGGATCTAGGAGGACATCAATTAAAGACACATGATTTCGAGATCATGATTAATTTCTACCTTGGGACTCTGATGCAGGAGCATCATGGTTCCAAGTTTTGTACATTTAGTAGAATCTAGGGGGTCTTATTTTTTTAAGGGAGTTGGTTCCCTAAGTATTTAATTAATGTAATTTTCAGGTTTTTGAGTGATTTTATGTGAGACATTTAGAATAGGATTTAATTAAATATTGTGAGGCATATTTGTAAATGTTCTCATATATAGGAGAACATGAGAGATTTAGGCTATTTGAGGTTTCATAGTGATTATGAATCCTATACATAGGAATTAGTTGATGATTTTGTGGATCTAGAGGATTCTTAGGATTTAGTTTAGAAGATTGAGGATCTGAACCATAATTGGTTGCAGAACATTTTGTATATATTTGTGAGCCTCAAAGGCATTAGAGACCATATTTTTAGATAGGAGATTTGATTGTAAGCATACAGGCACAGAGAGAGAGAGAGAGAGAGAGAGAGAGAGAGAGAGAGAGAGAGAAGTAGTGTAGAGAGGCCAATGAAATAGAAAATTAGGCCAAGAGGAGATCCATTATTATGTAAATATTTTTTTTGTGAATAGAAAACTCAATTCCGAGTTTATGTGGAGTGTAGAGTGCTAATGAATTATAAAATTGTGTGTGTTTCGTATAACGTAAGTATTGCACGTGAGTCCAAGGCAGATCAGAGTAAAAACAACGTGCAAAAGCGATTGCAGTAGTCAGGACCATTCTGCATAACAAAGCTCATGAGGGATTAAGACTGTGGAAGAACAACAAGGACAGAAACCCTACTGTATATCAAGACACAGTAGCGATTGAGCCGAAGAAACCAAAGGAATATGAACACAAAATTCAAGTGAAATTACACGGAAGAAAGCACAGGGACCTTCAGATCACATATTGATCAATGACAGATGTGAATTGGGAATTTATGGGATGCGTCGGACAAATATCGAGATGGATAGTTGAGATCTCATCGCAGATTAAATTGTGAAAGTGCCGAAGTGTGATAAGTTAAGATTTGTGCGATGCAATAAATAAAGCACATCACATGCGATACGGTATAATAGTTAACGGCAGAAACTTAAATTTGTGAAATTCCAATTTGCGATGAGGCTAAACCTTGCGACATGCGATAAGGTTTTCGGGCCGAAGTACGAAACGTTATGATCGCTAATGTGCGACGAGGTAAATTTTGTGATGCGCAATGAAGCGCTAAAGGAAAGGGTTTGGTTTAGCGATGCGATTTGTGGTCACGATGCGATAAATATTTTTGAAGGAGAAAGCCTCGGTCAACATGAAGCAGTCAGGTACAATAGATGAAAAGGGATGAAGGTAATAATGGTAAGTATAAGAGTTTCATGATAAACGTGCTTATTGAGAAGGATTACTTTGGGTTTTAAATGAGAGTCCCAGAAATATGGTTAATGATGATTTCCGAGAAATGAATTTTATAATGATATAAGTGGGTTTTTAAAGGTTCTTAGAGATATATGAACCTATCCGAATGTGTGAAATTCTAAGTATATACTCTGTTATGAGTATTAATCCTGGGTAAGAGCAGGGATAGCCATTAACCATGCATCAGAAAAAAAGCGATTAGTAAAATTCGATGTCATAAATAAAAAATAAATAAAGATGATCAAACCCCTATAATTTAAATGGGCTCCATATAACACAAATATTAACTCAATCTACTTATAAAAAAATAATAATTTAATCCAACAAATTATCAATTCACCATAATAAAAAAATTATTATAATAATAATAAAAATGAATTTTATATCTCACAGTAGACGAACTTATTTAAAAAATAATAATTTTAATAATTTTTTAAAACTAAATATATACACTAATAAATAATTACATTTTTAAATATAACTTATTAGAAATCATTTTAGATATTTTAAAATATTTCCATTTCAATTTTTTATTCAACACCTTTAATTAACTATGAAATGCAGCTTTATTCTTTCATTACATATTTTATATTTAATTTCATATCTTATATTTGAAAATATAAATTACAAGAAACTCATATTAAATAATTTGTTATTATACTTTATAACATCGCTCTAAGTTATACGAGTCACCGTATGTATTCAAACGAACATATAATTGTAAAATACTAAACCCAACTCCTCTCTTGAAACCATTTTATGATTTTTAAAAATTCTTTCGGTAATAATCACATGCAATGGAACATTGTCGATGCGTTTCAAACCAACCAGTGTGGTTCATCATTAGGACTAGGTGAGAGATCAGATCAAGACATTAAGTTTAAATAGATGTAGAGAAGGGCTAAACTAGCCGTTAGGAAAACAACTAGTTTGACTTTTTTTTTTAATTTTTATTTATTTATCTATTTTTTTATATTATATTTTTTTATTAATAATGGCTAGTTTCATTTTTATTATTAAAATATTTGATTAGTTTATTCAATTAATCAATAACGTATTAAATAATTATCTAGTAAATAAAAATATAAATTTCATATTTTATTTGGTTGATTTAATTATTCAATTATAAATTTTATTTATTTATCCTAGCGCGAGGTCCAAATAAAAATCAATAATGACCTTTAGAAAAATAAATAAATAAATAAATAAAATAAAATAAGATATATATATATATTTTAAATAAATAAATAACTAATTAGATAAATTAAATTAAATTAAAATTAAAAAAAATAAAAATAAATCAATAATACTAATAATGAAAATAAATAAATAAATAAAATAAAAACATAAAGGAACAATAAGCAGGGAGGTGTTAAAAAAAAAAAAAAAAAAAAAAATCCGTAATATAGGGGAGGTATCCAACACTTGCTGATGATCCAACCATCATCTCTATTGAGATTAATGGGTATTTTTTCAATTTCTAAGGCCTCTCTAAGCTTCCGATGATGGAAATGGTCGATCCTAACAATGACCTTAGCCTCATTGGCTGATGAGTCCATTGATTCCACTGTCCTCCACCGCAGCCTGTGTGATTCTGGTTTGTCTCTCTCTTCAAATTGTACGTCATCTTTGGATGGAGAGTCTAGTCTTTCTAATAACCAAAGAAACCATAACTTAGATCCCTATAGAGAAATTAAAATTGATAAGAATAGCAATGACTCTAGTATAATTTTAACTAATTTAGATAGTAATGTAACTAGTAGTATAAATAAGAATATTGATAACATTAATAAAAATTATTTAGTTATAGAAAAAGACAATGACAAATGGCTTAGTAATAAGACATATGACCAAAAATAATGATTTGATTGAGAACATAGTTAGTAATACTTCTGAATATAATGATAAAATTAATAATAGAAGTAGTAATTCTATTAATATAAATAATAATTCCATTGATAACATTTATAAAAACTCAAATAATAAAGTGGTCAATCTCTCTAGCTTCACCTTTGACCCATCTATTTATAGTCTCTTAGAGAAAGGCTTTAACTTTTCCTTAGCCCCCAGGAAAATCCCCGTCCATGATATTATTTGTGACATAGAATTTGGTATTAGGAACTTACCGGATTCCTCCAAGGATATCATTAGGCAAGATTGTGCGGTCATCTTGAAGAAAGCCAAACCCCCCAAGAGCAACTTGAGCAAGCCTGAGTTTGAGGCTCTAAAATCCTTATATAATAATAAGGACATTGTTGTTCTTAAAGATGACAAAGGTGGTGTGGCTGTTATCCTTAATAAGGAGGATTATAGGATGAAAATGTTAGATCATTCGGAGAATAGCGGTAGCTACAAAAAACTTGCTAAAAATCCTTTAAAAAAGATCTCAAAAGCTGTCGCTGAGGCTATTAAATCAAGTAGCTCGGTGAGCTCTCTGTGTAAGAAGTTGATTGAAAGCAACCCTCTTACTCCAAGAATATATGGTCTTCCCAAAATCCATAAGGATGGTGCCCCCCTTCGGCCCATTGTTAATACCATTGGCGGTCCCACTTATCTTCTCGCCAAGTATCTTACCCATAAGCTTAAGCCTCTTGTAGGTCGTTCAGACTCCTTTGTTAAAGATTCTTATTCTTTTGTTAATGAGTTGAAGGATGCTAAAATGGATCTTGAGGATAGGCTTGTCAATTTTGATGTCCTTTCTCTTTACACCAATATCCCCATTAATGAGGCTATTGATGTCATTAATCGCATTACTGACCCAGATACGGCCCATTTAGTTGAGATCTTCTTAACCTCCACTTTCTTCAGTTTTGAAGGAGAATTCTATGAGCAGACATGTGGTGTTGCCATGGGTTCTCCCCTTTCCCCGATTGTGGCTAATCTTTTTATGGAGGACTTTGAATCTAAGGATCTTTCCTCAGCTCTTTTCCAGCCTAAGCTTTGGAAAAGGTTTGTAGATGATACTTGTGTCGTGTGGCCGCATGGCAAAGAAAAATTAGATGCTTTTTTCCTTCATCTTAATGATCAATCGTGCTCCATAAAATTCACCATGGAATACGAAGTGGATGGTAGTCTTTCGTTCCTTGATGTTCTTATCTCTAGAAAAGATGATGGTACTTTCTCCCATCAAGTTTTTCGAAAGAAAACACATACTGAGCAATATCTTCATGCTAGTTCACACCATTTCCATGCTCAAAAATTAGGTGTCCTAAACACCTTAGCCATGAGGGCGTTGAGGATATCTGATGAGCCTCACCTTGAGGGAGAAAACTCTCATCTGTTGAGTGTCTTTTGTAAAATTGGTTATAACAGGTCGCAAGGCCTTAAAGCTTTCCTCAAAGCAGAAAAAGGTCTTTCAATTAGAAATAATAAATACCCTAGCCATTGGTCCAGTAGTGTGCATCTTCCGTTCATTCAGGGAACCACTGATAAAATTGCTAGGGTACTTAGGAAGCATAAGGTGTCTTCGTCGTTCAAGCACCTAAACATGATTCGCATCTCTCTCAAATCAGTTAAGGATCCGATTGACCCTAGGGATGGGAAAGGTGTCTACATCATTCCTTGTTCTTGTGGGACTCCCTACATTGGTGAAACAAGACGGTCTATAAATCAAAGAATTTGTGAGCATGTTGTTGACATTAAACATGGAAGATCTCACTCGTCTACCCTAGCTGAACATGTGGAAAAGACTAACCATCATATCTGCATTGAAGAGGCTAAGGTCATTTCTAGGATCGACCATTTCCATCATCGGAAACTTAGAGAGGCCTTAGAAATTGAAAATAGACCCGTTAATCTCAATAGAGATGATGGTTGGATCATCAGTAGGTGTTGGATACCTGCCTTATATTCATGATTTTTCTTTTTTCTAACCCCTCCCTACTTATTGTTCCTTTATGTTTTTTATTTTATTTATTTATTTATTTTCATTATTAGTATTATTGATTTATTTATTTCTTTTTTAATTTTAATTTTAATTTTAATTTAATTTAATTAATTAATTAATTTATTGTTTATTTTATTATATATATATATATATATATATATATATCATTTTTATTTTTATTTTTTATTTTGTTTTTATTTTTTATTTTTATATATTTATTTATTTATTTATTTATTTTTATTTTTATTTTTATTTTTATTTATTTTTCTATTTTTTTATTTTTTTTTATTTTTTTTTAAGGTCATAATTGATTTTTATTTGGACCTCGCGCTAGGATAAATAAATAAAATTTATAATTGAATAATTAAATCAACCAAATAAAATATGAAATTTATATTTTTATTTACTAGATAATTATTTAATACGTTATTGATTAATTGAATAAACTAATCAAATATTTTAATAATAAAAATGAAACTAGCCGTTATAAATAAAAAATTTTAATATATAAAAATAGATAAATAAATAAAAATTTAAAAAAAGTCAAACTAGTCGTTTTCCTAACGGCTACTTTAGCTTTCTCTACATCTATTTAAACTTAATGTCCTGATCTGATCTCTCACTTAGTCTTGATGATGAACCACACTGGTTGGTTCGAAACACGTCGACAATGTTCCATTGCATGTGATTATTACTGAAATTTTTTTTACAAATTTTATGATGGATCACAGAAGCATAGATTCCAAAAACCATTTTATGATGTAGTCGTCAACTACCTTGATATCATATCCATTGCGGTTGTCCAAAATAATTAAATTACAGTCTTAATAATTAATAATATGTTAAAAAACATATCATTTCTATCACCTTAAGGTTAAGATATTACAGTAAGGTTAAGATTTTATCTTAGCATCTTTTATATTGCAGACATGGTATAAGGTTATAACATTAATTTCAGTGTTAATATTATAATATTAGTTTGTATTTATTGATTTTGTGGTTTTAATATTAATTTTTTGGGTTTAAAATGTTAATATTTTTTTTTTGGTTTCTTATTTTCTTAAATTCATAATATTAATTTCAAGAATTTATAATATTAATGCTTTACCAATTTCTTAGGTTTTTAATATTAATAATCTCTTAGATTTTTAATATTATTTTTTTTGGTTTATTCATCTTTCTGGGTTTATAATATTAATGTTATTGATATATTAATTCTTTGGGCTCATAATATTAACAATCTCTTTGGTTTATAATTCCTTGACTTTATCAAATTAATGGTTTTGGTTTAATATTATTCCTTAGGTTTAAAATATTAATCAGTGATATATATACTAATATATTAGAGTTTTTTATATTAATCTTAGATTTGATATATTAATTTTAAGGCTTTCAATACTAATCTTAGGGTTTATATTGATTTCTTAGGTTTATAATCTCTTGGATTTATAATGTTAATTTTAAGATTTATATTGCTAGGAATTGATATTAATCCTTCAAGTTTTTAATATGAATAATCTCTTGCATTTATTAATCAGTAAGCATATTATAATATTATTAATCCCAAAAGAACTTATAATATTATTATAAGTTTATAATATAACATATATTAACCACATTTATTAATATGGTTTTGCTAGTAATATATTACAAAAACATATCATTTCTATTACCATAAGGTTAGGTTTTATGTTCATATCTTCTCATTTTCAAACATGAGATATTACACTTAACCCATAAAATTTATGTAAAACAATCGTTAAAAATTAATAATACGATCTTTCAAACCTTTACGTATTCAAATTTTAAATATTTTATTAATTTATGAAATATATATCTACACTTCTTTTAATAAAATTTCATTTAAAAAATATTAGATAAAAATATAATTTAAGTTGTTAGTGGCATGTATGTCCTTTTAAAAAATTATAAATTTAAAAACCTGTTAATCGTAGATTGAAATTAGCACCTTTAATACGTTAGTATAAATAGGTTTGTCTGATCAGCCAATCTTCATTATCCTGATGATGAACTACAGTTGGTAGTTCGAAACGCGTCAGTCTTAAAATTCTCATGTGATTTCCCGGAACATTTTTAATCTAATATGCTATGGATCACATAAACTTGCACTCTCAAACGTTACGTTTTTCTTTACTTCTAAAGTCACTTCATTTGTTTCCGAGGGAAAAGTAGTTAGTTTTAGTTTTCCGTCTTTTTGGCCTAATTAATTTGTTAAGGAATTTAAAATCCATTTTACACTCTTATAAGGTTAGTGTATAAATATCATTCATTTTCATTATAAATTTTGTAGCCATTTGCTTTTGTTTGCGATATCACTACTCACACCGAGAATGAAACTATAATGTATACCTTGATCTATACATCTCATTCGAAGAGGAATAAAGTTGGAACCCAAAGTGTGTAGTGCCTGAAGCAATTTTGTGTGAAGGAATGGATATTTTTTTGAAGTATACATACCATTCAATGAGCAAAATTTCATTGCAATAGCATGTAGTATACATACGTACCATTCAATGTGCCAAAATCATTATTCTGGTTTGGAATTTTCTTATACCTTGGACAAAGAATGTATGTATATTAACGCTATATTAATGCGAATATTCTGATCAACCACATTTAACTATTATTATTATAGTTAATTATACTCAATTATATGTTAGTCAATATTAACTACGTCTAACAATGGTTTATTAACCGCCCCTCTACACATATTATTGGTCAAAAAAAAACAATAACATAAAAAATTGATATGTGGAAATCAACTTTTGAAAGTGCAAAATGACAATGAGCAGTGAATATCATATATTTTTGCGGATATGGTTAAGCTAATTATAATATTGATTAAAACCCGATTTTCGCCGACTTATGTGCTGACTTTCTGTGTTAACATCATAGAAAGATGTTCCGCAATGAAAAAATCTTCTAAATATTTTATATTAAAGATCGATATATTGTCGTTCAGCGGGGAGCATCACCTGTTGATTGCCAATTTAGTTTTCTGTGTAGGCTAGAAGTACGGGAATACAAGAAATGCGTTCCCAGTCATATCCAACCCCTCAGCTATCTTGAGAGAGTTAATCAATATTAAATATAGAATAAATACAAAACATATAAGAATGTTCTTTGAGTTTTATAGTGAATCAATAACCTCTTCAACAAAAAGAGGAGTTACATCATTCATGAAAAAACAGTTGAATAGTAAATTGATTAAATAAGTTCATCTATAACATATTTACGAAATAAAGGTGTTTTATGGTGTTTTTTTTAAACTAAATCACTCTACATTAAATGAATGTTAAACCATTATAATGTTTTAGACCATTCATCTATAGCTTCCTTCAATTAAAGTATTTACATAATTAACTTTTTAACCTTTAGAAATCTCTCTTCCTCTAAATAAAATATAGAGGAATTAATTTAAATTGTTTATTTGTTCAAAATAATATGATATGTTATGCTCTCATAACTTAATTTGCAGCCATAGCTAACTATTCACTGCTGAAAGGAATAAAAATTTGTGGCGATGGATTTTCAGAAATGGAGTACGTTACTGTACCTTATTCGATGGATTTTGAGAAATCGAGTCCGCACTTTATTATACCTGCCCATAGACATGGTATATTGCTTTTCATAGCCATTGATTTGCTATTAATTGATGGTTGACTATACTTTTTCTCAAAAACTTAATTTAAGTTTTAATAAAAAAATATTTAATTTTAATTTTAAATATCATTTATTTGAAAGGTTATTGACTCAACAACTTTGACCTCTTATTGCAGTTTTTCTCTTCAATGTAAATTGTCTAAGTCTTCATCCAAAGTTTCTTTTTCGGTTTTAAATGCTTTATTCCTTTAATCAAAGTTTCCTCTTCATTTTTAAATTATTTCTCTGTTTTTTTAAATAAATTGTCTTTAACCAAAGTTTCCATCTGAGTTCTAAATTATCTCCCTCCTTGATTCATATGAAAGCAATCATATCCCATAGTTGCTCTTGCATGTTCGCCATCTGCCCATATGCCATGGTTCATTGTGGCTTTTATGTTTGCCATGGTTTTTGACACCGCATTTGCAATGGACATTGACCTTCCATTCTGTGAAATTTTGTGCTCTTTCACTGTCGCTTTTATGTTCGCCATGGTTTTTGACACCGCATTTGCAATGGATATTTCCCTTCCATTATATGCAATTTTGTGCCCGTTCACTATGGATTTTATGTTCGCCATGGTTTTTGACACCGCATTTGCAATGGACATTGCCCTTCCATTCTATGCAATTTTGTGCCCTTCTTGTTCCTAATTTATTTGCTTTATTTTCCTTCAATTGATTTATTTTGCTTCAAGTTCTTGCATATATCTACCTCCTATATTTTTCTTTTTCTTTATGTGGGAGAGTACTCATATTCCTATGTTTTCGCTCTCTCGAAGTTGTTATTGCAGGTAATGGAACCAGAGGCAGCACCAGAGGCAACAAGGAAGGGTAACTGCATCATCATAAGTAGATAAGTTTTTTAGAAAGTGCTCACTGCTCATTCGAAAGTACAACTTGTTGCAGGGCTAAAAACATCTATTAAAGCGGGCAGCCTGACACGAAGAGTCAAAACATATTTTGAAGCAACACCAATAGCAATAGGAGCAATAAGAGTTCTATTGAAGTGGGAAACCTCACACGAAGAGTCAAAACATCTATTGAAGCAGCACCAATAGCAATAGGAGCAATAAGAGCAAGAGACGCAGGAAGAGGTACATAAAACTCATCCTCCCTTTACTGAATATGTCATTGAACAAACAACCACAAAATTCACAATTCATGGTTACTTCATTTCAAACATACCTCGATATTTGGTCTCGGGAGTCACAATATAATATGTATTAATGTATTATCTTTAAAAAAATCTAGTGTTAGCTCAGAGCAAGCTGCTAGCTTTGTTTCATGTTCACAATATATAGAGCTTGAATTAGTTTAAGAAAATACATTTAATTTTTTTATAATCATGACTTTAGAATGGGGAGTGATGAGCATGATAGTAGCAACACAGGTTTTTCCGCTTCTCTTGGTTACATTACCGGGAACCGAACGCTTTCGAAAAAACCTCATCTCCATCTCAACTATTTTCATTTCACTGCATAGATTTAGAACAACCTGCCATCAATGCCAAGGTAGTTGAAAAACTGTTACTTACCTTCAATCCTTTTTTTTCTAAAAGAGGCCGAGTGGTTACCGTGTTCCGAGCTTATAATTTCTTAGAGAAGCCTATGTATAAATTTTGATGCCATCCCCACAAAATTATTGTTTTCAAACTTAAGAAGAACATCCCTTTTATAAACATGAATGTTTAAGAAGCTCTGTGCAACATACTCACCAAGTAGATCATCACTGTCGAGAACCAGTATCACGCTGTCATCGAGTCCCTTCCATTGAAGCACCTAGAGAAAAGGTGGGATCAATAGTAAACTCCTATGTTTATTCAGTAGATTAAGCAAATGACCCACGACCAACAACATATAAACCAAGAGCTAAGGTAACACCAGAAGGAAGGGAAAGGTAGCACGGAAGGGTAGCACCTGTGAGTTGACGTGATACAGCTTCACGTGGCTTCCTCCAGTCTTGCATGTCTTTTTTTCCGGATAATGGAGTGGTAAGGCATGTGGCCCTCATGTGAGGTCCACGGCCCATGGAAGTAATAGTTTAAAATTATCTCCACATATCTCTTTAATAATGTCTTGTCATACTATATAATGTGTGCATGGCTTACACTTTCCTTATTAAGTTTCGTCATTAAGAAATTTAATTTCTAATTTATTATAATTAGTTTTAATAATGTTTCACATCGAATTCCTCAATAAGCGACATGCAACAATGCCTGTCATGTCCCCAGGGTGCGCATGTTATACATCCAATTCAATTGTCCATAAATTTTACAATCGGGTCATTAGCCCATTTAGTTTCCTCGTGTTTTTGGATTGCAGCCATGCACAGAGCCCGACCCCCACAAGTGGGCCAGCAGTCTATAAAATTTGGACCTATTCCACCCAGGAGTGTAATTGTTTCATATTTATACGGAATTTCATCTGGCATAGGAGAAGCGTAATGATGTATATCAATCCATATTCATACTTTATTATGATTTTTGATAGTAATTATCTAACTAATTACTCAAAAGCATTAAAAATACACACTAATGCCAAATAATTCACTCACAGAAATTCTTCCATAGTATTGGAAAACATAGTTGTGATAGCAGGGTCTTCTGAACCTTAACGGGTTGGAAAACTTATCACTTTATGCTGGACTGCAGTGTAGTTTCTTTTCTCTGATAATGGATTGAAGGGATAAATTCCCCCAGACCTTTTTTTTCTCTCCTAACAGTGTTAAAAAATAGTTTCTGTTGACTCAAAAGCTATGGGTAATAGTTCGTTTTATTTCAGCCATGGCCCGAATCAGGTTGACATCAAATTTCTTTTGCATAAAGAATCAAATAATGCATATTTACCATTTTCTAACATAAAATAAAATCTCTGATAATGATTGGGTCCCGAGATTTCATTTGCAATGAAAAAACAGAACAATAGGAATAATTACACTTGCCAATCCATGGAGCACATGTGGTTCACTCATATTTATGATAGCACTTCCAACAATTTAAGAGGCTCTGACATTTACTAAATCAAAGCATATGCGTTTATTTTTAAACACATAAAGACAAAATATCACCTTGGACTTTTGTCTTTTGAAGTTTATTGATTCCTCAGTGTAATTAAAAGGGGAGTCTCAATCTCAAGTTGCTATATGGTTTCAAGATGCACGTTGTAAATGTTAATTTTTGCATTGAATTTTGTAGCAGTAATATTAATTCTCAATGTTAATTGTTGTGATGAGATGTCATGCAATAATATTAATTATATTAATTGTTGCGTTGAGATGTTCAATACGAATATGATATTTCGGTCTATTTTATGAGTTAGAAATGTAAAAAAATTGGCTCACTGTAATATTCCCTTTCTCGATCCAGTCAAAGTGGACAAAATAGATCCATGATACTTACCGTGGTATTTTGCCAAGATATTGGCGCATGCTATTTGATGTCGATTTCCAAGAAAAATAATAAAATAAGGTCTCTAGAAAGTCCATCAAGCCTATAAAAGGGGAGAGAAGCTAGGCATTTAGATTCATTCTGGTTTTATCTATCTTATTGTGTTTGGGTTGAGCACTTGGTCTCGTCAATTTTAACATTGATCTCGAGATGAAAACCCCACGGTGAATTTGTCTCATGGATCCATCCACGGTCCACGATTGTGCTTCAATATTGGTTTTTTGATTTCAGGAGCAGCCGAGCATGACATTTGCAGGAGCTCAAATTTATTGTATGCGCATGTACTCTATTTCTGCTAATAATATAAATAAAAGGCTGCATTTCTAGATCCCGTCTATATTCATGGTTTTTACTGAATGTAATTTTATTGAAAACACTAGAATGTGATAGATCTGACTAAATTATTAAGTTTTGGGATCTTACAGTGGTATCAGAGATGTGCATCCTACCAGCCTGAAGGTTTTATGTAGGGATCTTTGGTGGGATTTCTTCTCACCCTAAGCCTGCATCTTCCAGCTTCATTGGTATTTGATATCACCCTAGTTGATTTGATAATTTTTACATCTTTTAAGGTTGTGAAGGATGAGTAGTGTTGGAACTGGAGAATATTATGGATATGGAGTACTCTTTATAGCTATAACTGTAGCATCTATTTTTGTCTCAAATCAGTTACAAATCATTCATTCCAAATTTGTTCGTTTCTATTTGTTATTTGGTCTTCAGTAAAGATCGCTCATTAAAAAAAAAAAAAGGAAAAGAATGGAGTGTGAGAAATATTTTGGGAAATATATATATATATATATATATATAGAGAGAGAGAGAGAGAGAGAGGCTTTGACTTCTTTATCGTTACACTAGATTATTTTCACTACTATTATTATTTGTAGGTGATTGATTTCTTTATGGAGGCAAAAGTTTCAAGCCAAGTTCTCAAAAGGATTTAAATCAATTTTATTGAAGAAAGCCGAAGATAGAATAAAAAGTATTAAGATCCATTGATGCCAAACCACAATGTCATCATTTTACTCTTGGAAACACAACAAGAAATTGACATAATGATACATCACTCGATTCTATGGGTTAAAATACTTCTGTGGATCACATATGGAAAAAATATGCATATCAAAAGCTAAATCAGAACAACAGACCTTTCTCTCGAAAGGTCCACGTTATCCTTCAGCAGTCAAAAGATATCTGGAAGGAAGATGTAATAAGCAAGTGACTCTTCGAACTTAAATCCAAATTGCAAGATACAAACTTAGAATGTGTCCTCCTACAACTAGACACATTAAATATGGCTTTGAGCTTGATACAAAAATCAGAATGGGAAGGGTCAAGTTGGGCCTTGAAGCCATCCATGCTTGCCTTGATACAACCTAGGTTCTTGGAGCATTCTTGTGAAAAGGTTAGACTCACAGTCGCCTCTTGTCTCGATAAAATCATAGCCTTAACAACGCCACTACTGCCCTACAATGATGACATCATGAGGAGGAATTTTCGAGTAATGATAGAAGCACTCCAAGGGCTGGACAACACCACCCTTCTTTTTTTTTTCAAAAGCACACAATTTTGGAATGCATGGCAAAAATCAGATTTGGTATGCTTATGCTGAATATATAGTGTGGTGATTTAATCCTTTAGATGCTCCAATAGTTTTGCAAGGGAATCACAACATCTCATCCAAACATCTGTTGGGAAAAATACTGAGAGGGGGGGGGGGGGTGAATCAGTATTTACTGCATAATCAAATCTTTTTACTTTTTCATTCCTTAAAACCCATACGCTACTTTACTTCAGTAAACTAGCGTATATACGCGGATCCCCTTTATGAAACTAGCGTATACACAGAGATTTAGATATGTCATTAAATCTTCACTTAAACCATTCCATCATTTATTCTTCAGATATTCAATAAGCAGTAAACAGGTGCAGTAAGAACAGAATAAACCATCATACAAAGCATCACACATGAACACCAGGATTTTTAGGTGGAAACCCAAATCGGGAGAAAACCACCGCTGCAGTTGCTCAGCCTTCAATATTTTATTATAGAGAAAACATCTTACAACATATGTGCTGGCGCAGACTTGACCAGCATGCAGGCACCCACCTGTGCTCGTTTACCAGCCTCTCCTGGAAGGGAGCTCCAACCCCCTGACTCGTTTACCAGCCTCTCCTGGAAGGGAGCTACGACCCCTCGATCTCGTTTACCAGCCTCACCTGGAAGGGAGCTACAACCCCCTGACTGAAGGCTACAACCCTCAGCACCACCTTGGACCACGTTTCATCAATTTTCACACTGGATCCAACAACTTCAATAGAACAACACTGGCAGGCCACGTTTCATCATATTTTCAGACTGGACCCTTTCCATACTTTTAAGCACAGACATACATCACCAACAGATACATATCAACATAGATCAGATAGCAGAAACACAGCAGAACAGATCAGATATTTCATACCCTTTGCTTCAGCAAACCCTAGTTTGCATACGCGCTTTCACTTCACTGATGTCGCGTATATACGCGCTTTCGTCCACACAAACCAGCGTATACCTCAGTGTATATTTTATTGCGCATACGCGCTTTCTCTTCGCTGAAGCCGCGTATATACGTGCTTCCTCCGTGGCGAAGTAGCGTATAGATCTTCAATCATTACAGAGCAACATACTTCATCAGATCATATATTCAGTTCAGATCTACCCTTTTGCTTCAGACAGATGTTCGCCTAGATGCTCGCCTCATCACAGATCTAAGCCTTCCATAATCAGATCTAGAAAATACAAGAGCAATTCAGATCTAGATCCTCTTCTTCATCATTGGTGCATCATACATTCAGATCTATCATTCAAGTGTAACCCTTTCCATTCAGATATACTTCAGAGAGAAGTATTCATTCAAGCTCAGACATCTTGCACCACCCTCATGATTTGCACAATGAATTTCTTCTCCTTATATAGGTTTATTCTTTTCAATACCATGAGCCTCTTTTTCAATACCATGGACCAAAACAATACCATAAGCCCAAAACTACCTGGACGGGGTCAATTAGGCGGATCATTACCCAATACAATGGGTCAATACCATGGTGGTTACCCTTGGTTTTGCACTTTTTGAGCGCTTTTGCCCATACGCGACTTGGCACGTTATTTTCCGCGTGCATACGTGACTTCCCCTAGGCAAATCCGCGTATACAAAGAGACATACTCTTTTCATCACATTTTGAGCACATTCTGAATTCCTTTCTTCATTGTCTTTTGTACATACTGTAGATACATCATATTTTCTTCATCAGGAACATATTCTCTCAAGCACAACTTCATCAAGTAAGTTGTCATCATCTTCATCAAGTGGTTTGCCTTTCAGGGACGACACTTAGCATCATATTGTCAACAAACATTATATCACATCAGATTTACATCATTTACAAAGTCCATCAAGTCAAGAATAACTTCATCAGGTCGTTTGCCATCAAGGACAACACATGTCAACAGTCGCATGCCTTCATCTCCATTTAGTGGGTTGCCATAAAGGACAACACTCTGCATCATATTTCCAACAATCTCCCCCTTTAGACTTGATGGCAACCACGATGGTGTTTGGTTACCACAACAGATAGGTACCATGTCACTCTCCCAAACATGTCACTCTCCCAAACATTTGACACCATTATCTTCTCTTCATTCAAACACCATGTCACTCTCCCCCTTTGACATCAAGGGAAAAGGGCGGATAAAAAACCAACACTCTCCCCCTTTTCTCCTCATGTAGAAGAAACATGCTGCAGATCTGATATGTGCTGAAGTGGCCAAACTCCCCCTGAGTTCATGCTGAATCTTCAAACATATTTGTAAATGAAGTACATGACTCTATGAACTTCCTATCACCAAACACTCATACTTACATCAATTATCCATCCAAGTGGATTTACATATGAGACTCAACTACCCAACCAAGTGGGTTTACAAATTTGACTCAGCTACCCAACCAAGTGGGTTTACAAAATTGACAAGTCCTTACATGACTGAATATTACAATTTTACAACATGGGTCTCAACCAGACCTTTTCATAAATATGAATTTTCATAATTAATACCAAAAAGACCTCAAGAGAGATCATATATCAGAACCACCATAATGCCAGCAATGCATTATATTCAGCAAAACTAATGCTCCCCCTGAATCTGTGCAACCAAGCAATCTTTCCAAATGACTAAGGCTCCCCCTTAGTTTGTGCATCCTGAAAACTTCCACCAACAAATCATCAAGGCATCTTTATCAAAACATTAGAAACAGAATTAGGAGAACTGGAACACCACCATAGATACCAAACAGCACTGCAGCTGTGCTAAAGAGAGATGACTCCAAGCAAAAATTGTCAGCAATCATACATACGCGGTTTTCTGTGCATGAACTCGCGTACATACGCGACTGTGTTTCAGGAAACCTGCGTATCCCAAGCCATCTTCTAAAATTAAATCAGATCTGATTTTCTATGAGGAAAAGCCAGTGTTCAGCTTCTTTCTGAGATATTTGACTGCTTCCCTGGACTACAGATAGAACAGAGTAGTTGTGTCTTCAAGCGTCATCCAAAGGTGGTAGCATAAGCGCATTAGTAACCAAGTCTTCAGATTCTTTGTAGCATCAATACAATCTTTCCAAGAAAGATTCTCATATCAGAACAACATCTTCACATAGGTGTCAAGCAATCATCCATGTGGTCCAACATCACCATGATCTTCAAGATTTAACATGAAGTAACATATGAAGGCAAAATATCTCTCAACCATAGTAACACATTCTGCATGATTTATTTCTGAATCAAATGACATCCAACTTATCCATGTGTGAGTACAAAGGACAACCAGGGCTCAAAATCTCATCATAATAAACAATGTGCCAAGTCATCATAATTTGAGAATGAGTATCACAAAAACCAAAGAACAAGCAGTCATATTGCCAACAATGCAATCATTAGTATTCAACCTGCTGCTCCCCCTAAACCAGTGCTCTTACTTAACTTGTGCAATCTGAAACACCTTCAACAGCAAGTCATCAGCAACAATCTCTGCATGATCTGTCCTCATCTCTGAATTGTAAGACTTTCATCTCAACAACGAATGCTCTTCATCATAAAGCTACCAAGCTTCATCCATAATCTTCAACACAAGAACCCATGCATCATTTCATTATCATGAGTATAACCAGAAAAATGCTTAACAGTGCAATCATCAGCAGTCAGACTGATGCTCCCCCTGGACTTCTGCTTCAGATCTTCAGCTATCAGATAAATTTTCTTATCATCAATGCATACGCGACTGCGTCTTCTGGAACTCGCGTGTATACGCGACTTTAGTTAATGGAACCCGCGTATGGAAAGTGAAGCATAGAAAATTTCCATCTTCCTTCATTTCTTCCAGAGCTTGTACCTCCTGTACCTGTCCTTTCCACATCAGATGCGCTGTCAGAAGTAAACATAACTAGTATAATCAAATCAACCATGAGAGTCATCATGCATTGCTCCTCTTGTGACGATACATTACTAGATCTCATAATGTATCTCACATCATTCCTGCAGTCAACAAGAAAAGTCAGCTTCAGAAGCGGATGACTGCAGTAGGGTCATAATTCCCTACGTTTCTGATCGGTCCTTCATCTTGAATTGAGTGTTTTCTTCAAGAAAATCATTGTCTTCTAGAGCATCCACAAAAACATCCTTTTCTTCTCTAGATTGTTTCTTATTCCATCCCTCCATCTTCTTCCAGATTTGTTTTCTATTTGTGTGCTGAAATTTCTCATATCTGTTCGACCCGCATTCCTTTCTTATATGTCCATACTTGTTACAAGAATAACATCTCATGTGTCCAGAAAAATAAGCATAAGAATCATAATGAGTATTTCTATTCTTCCTCCTTTTACAATCAGCTGCTTTGTGTCCATACTTGTTACATGAAAAACAATATCCCTTGAAGAAACCAGAGTACCTTTCTATGTAGGAACTGTTTGTTTGAGGCTGAAATGATCTGCTCCTACAATTTGCTGCAACATGTCCATAAGTATGACATTTAAAACATTCAACATTCTTGAATGAATTCCTTTGAGAATTAATGATTGTTGGTTGAGCTTTTGTCTCTTTCAACACTTCAGGTTTTGAATTTTTGGCACTTCCTTGTGAGCTAGATTCTCCTTTAACAGTTTCATGGAAACCAAGACCATGTTTGATAGCAGGAGACCTTTGATTACTCAGAATATTGTCCAAAATGTTAGTACTATCATGAAACCTCAAAAGTTTAACCTTTTCTTCTAATTTACCTTCGAGAATATTTACCTCAACCTCCAAGGCTTGACATTGCTTTGTCATGCTTTCTTCTTTTCTTCTTCCATCTTCAACTTGATCCTTCAGATTTAGAATCTCTTCTTTCAACCAATATTCATTTCCTTCACATGTTTGTTGCAGCTCTTCATTCTTCTTATTTGATTTTTCCAGATCTTCTTTAAGAGAGATGATTTCTGCTTCAAGGCCTTCCTTTTCAAATGATTGTAGAGGTTCCTTATTTTTCTTACTTGATGCTTCTAAATCTTCCTGAAGACAAATGATTGCATCTTCAAGTCCTTCATTCTTCTTGCTTGATTTTTCAAGATCTGCTTCTAGATCTTTAATTCGATTGGATGCATAAGTATGAAACCTTTGATACTTGTCCACCTGTCCATTCAGCATTTCTATTTGATCTTTCATTTGTGAGATCATCTCTTTGTAGATAGTTTCTTGATTATTATATGAACTTTGCAGATCTTCAACTTTAATCTTGAGAGCTTCTTCTAGATCCACAACTTTACTTTCACTATCTTTACTATTTTTTGCACAAAGAAGAGTATTACACGTGGCCTTCTCCTTTTTCTTCTTTGCCATGAGTGCTTGTAGATCTTCGTCGGAATCTGTTTCATCTTCTTCAATTTTTTCTATACATGATTTCTGAGGTATCTCCTTTCCTTGAGTAACCTTCTTCTTTTGCTTCTTAGCCATGAGCACTTTCAGATCTTGGTCAGAATCTTCTTCATCTTCACTGGACACTTCATCATCATCTTCTTTTGCATAATAAATCTTTCTCTTTTCAAATTGTTTCCCTTTACCATGCTTTTCTCTATAAGGACATTTAGCAGCATAATGACCAACTTTTCCACACTCAAAACATTTGAAGGGAAGCTTACGTTTGAGTCTTCCAGTACCTAGTTGGAGCTTTCTCACGAAATTTGCTTCTTCTTCATCGGATATATAGCTGGATTCTTTGACAACTTCCTTTTCCTTTCCTTTTGTAGATGCCTTAAAAGTAGCTTCTCTTATTTGAGAAGGACCTCCTTGTCTCATTTCAAAAGCAGTCAGAATACCATGCAATTGAACAATAGAAAGAGTTTGCAGATCTTGCCTTTCTTCAATAGCCGAAACTTTAGAGTCAAATTTAGAAGTCAATGATCTTAAGACCTTTTCCACCAGAGTAGTATCAGTTATGGTTTCACCCAAATTTCTCATTCGATTTACAATATCATCCAGACGAAGAAAGAAACTGGCAACACTTTCATCACTATGCATCTTCAAATTTTCATATTCAATTCTAAGAGTTTGGAGTTTTGCACCTTTTACCTTTGTATCTCCTTCATAGCTTAGAATGATTTTGTCCCATATTTCTTTTGCTGAATGTAGCTGCATCACTTTAGCAAATTCTGATTCAGAGATGCTTCCCAATAAGACATTCATTGCTTTGGCATTGATTTCATACTTCTTTCTTTCAGCTGCATCAGTAGGAATACTTGCCGGGTATTGATAACCTTCTTCCACGATTGCCCATACATCTGCACCAAGACTTTGCAGATATGCTTTTGTACGTACCTTCCAGAATATCAGATTGCTTCCATTGAATAGAGGTGGCTTTATATACATTACTCCTTCTTGACTTCCCATTGCGACGGATCTCCTTTAAGCGATCAAGCTTCTGCACAAGGACCTGCTCTGATACCAATTGTTGGGAAAAATACTAAGAGGGGGGGGTGAATCAGTATTTACTGCATAATCAAATCTTTTTACTTTTTCATTCCTTAAAACCCATACGCTACTTTACTTCAGTAAACTAGCGTATATACGCGGATCCCCTTTATGAAACTTGCGTATACACAGAGATCTAGATATGTCATTAATTCTTCACTTAAACCATTCCATCATTTATTCTTCAGATATTCAATAAGCAGTAAACATGTGCAGTAAGAACAGAATAAACCATCACACAAAGCATCACACATGAACACCAGGATGTTTAGGTGGAAACCCAAATCGGGAGAAAACCACCGCTGCAGTTGCTCAGCCTTCAATATTTTATTATAGAGAAAACATCTTACAACATATGTGCTGGCGCAGACTTGACCAGCACGCAGGCACCCACCTGCGCTCGTTTACCAGCCTCTCCTCGAAGGGAGCTACGACCCCCTGACTCGTTTACCAGCCTCTCCTGGAAGGGAGCTACGACCCCCTGATCTCGTTTACCAGCCTCTCCTGGAAGGGAGCTACGACCCCCCGATCTCGTTTACTAGCCTCACCTGGAAGGGAGCTACAACCCCCTGACTGAAGGCTACAACCCTCAGCACCACCTTGGACCACGTTTCATCAATTTTCACACTGGATCCAACAACTTCAATAGAACAACACTTGCAAGCCACGTTTCATCATATTTTCAGACTGGACCCCTTTTCCACCTCACCAATGATACATCACGAGCGATAGCGTAAATACGCTGGTACGTACGTATATTTCATACCCCTTGCTTCAGCAAACCCTAGTTTGCATACGCGCTTTTACTTCACTTATGTCGCGTATATACGCGCTTCCGTCCACACAAACTAGCGTATACCTCAGTGTATATTTTATTGCGTATACGCGCTTTCTCTTCGCTAAAGCCGCGTATATACGCGCTTCCTCCGCGGCGAAGTAGCGTATAGATCTTCAATCATTACAGAGCAGCATACTTCATCAGATCAGATATTCAGTTCAGATCTACCCTTTTGCTTCAGACAGATGTTCGCCTAGATGCTCGCCTCATCACATATCTAAGCCTTCCATAATCAGATCTAGCAAATACAAGAGCAATTCAGATCTAGATCCCCTTCTTCATCATTGGTGCATCATACATTCAGATTTATCATTCAAGTGTAACCCTTTCCATTCAGATATACTTCAGAGAGAAGTATTCATTCAAGCTCGAACATCTTGCACCCACACTCATGATTTGCACAATGAAATTCTTCTCCTTATATGTTTTCCTTTTTTCAATACCATGAGCCTTTTTCAATACCATGGCTAAAAAAATACCATGAGCCTAAAACTACCCCGGAGGGGTCAATTAGGCGGATCATTACCCAATACAATGGGTCAATACCATGGTGGTTACCCTTGGTTTTGCACTTTGAGCGCGCTTGCCCATACGCGACTTGGCACGTTATTTTCCGCGTGCATACGCGACTTCCCTAGTAAATCCGCGTATAAAAGAGACATACTCTCTTTTCATCACATTTTGAGCACATTCTGAATTCCTTTCTTCATTGTCTTTTGTACATACTGTAGATACATCATATTTTCTTCATCAGGAACATATTCTCTCAAGCACAACTTCATCAAGTAAGTTGTCATCATCTTCATCAAGTGGTTTGCCTTTCAGGGACAACACTTAGCATCATATTGTCAACAAACATTATATCACATCAGATTTACATCATTTACAAAGTCCATCAAGTCAAGAATAACTTCATCAGGTGGTTTGCCATCAAGGACAACACATGTCAACAGTCGCATGTCTTCATCTCCATTTAGTAGGTTGCCATCAAGGACAACACTCTGCATCATATTTCCAACAACATCATCAAAATAGACGTGCAAAAGATAATGTCTCCGATATTAGTAGAAGATAGGGCCATTTGTGAACAATTGAGATCCAAATTGTTGGCCATTTGGAGGAAGGATCTAATTGTATCACCTGCTACTTATGAACTAACTGAGGGGTTGATCAAAAAAAGCATCAAAATACTTAGAAATAATTTAACCAAGGAGGAACTAACAAAGATTTGTGGAGACAACAAGAATTAATTAAGGAGGAAAGGCTTACGATTTGTATGCAAGGGAGTTTGGGCCCTTAACCATTCATGTCAAGGTGATAAGGAGGCAACAAAGATAGAACAAGAGGAGATTCCTTTAGATCATGGGGACTCTTTTCTAGCCAGGTCTATTGATCTTCAAGATGGCGAGAAACATCATGACATTATTCAGGGAGGCTTGCAGGATGGAAAGCATTTGGAAGTGCATGAGGAAATTCTAAATAATGGCATTAATGAGGTAGACTCCTATACAACTGAGTTTGTAGATCCCTAAGGGAATATCCGTAAATAATATGAACAATCAAGTAAAGATAAAATTCCACCAATGCATCTATGTTCGACAGTTGAAAGGGATGAACATATTATCTCCATAGATGGAGGAGACCAGGGAGGTTTGAGTGAGGATCGAGCCATAGTGAACCAACGTAATGCGTATGATAATGAGGAGCAACAAGACAAACATAATGTGAAAAATGAACCATTCCTAGAGAGTTGGTCAAAGGCTGAAGTTGAAGATGTGGTCGTGGGGCATCCGATGCAGTCAATTACAGAGGAATTCAGCAGGGCACTAGAATTGCCAGTCGAAGACTTCCAGGAAAGGATCATGCATTTCAAGACAGATCTGATGATGTTGAAGCAGAGAATTGGGACAGTCCGAGACATTATCTTACAGGAGAACAGGAAAATTGAGGAGCTCATAGGAGTATGTGTTGAATCAATGACCAAGCTATAGAGTATTGAGAAACGACTCAAGTTCCTAACAAGGCAGCAAGAGGAGTATAGTTTGGAATTCCATAGCAACCCTTTACAGGAGTACATAGATAAGTCTTGCAACACTACCAACAACCCACCTTTATACATTGGGAAGAGCAGGGCAGAGTTCTCCAACTGCATCATGTTGGGTAACCAAGTAGAAAAGCATGAATTGAGCATTGAACAACATCAACATAGTAGATTTCCAGATATTCATCCTTCCCCAATATTGGGTTGGCGAGAGATTATGAGTTCGTATTCTATTGATAGGTTGATTGTTTGGAGGATACTCACAACCGAGGGCATATTGCAGCTTCAGCCCTTTGGTGCAGGCAATGATGGAGGGCTGAAATCATATCATAACCCATAGGTCCCAGGATTTAGGTGGCATTGGGATGCAGAATAATCCATTGCGGGCAGGATTGGCCAAAGGGTGATTTGGAGTCCAGGTAAATTTATTGAGGGGAGGATTGGTCAGAGGATTGTCTGGGATCCAGGTATCAATGTACAAATGCTTATGTTGTGGATAGAAATGGATCACTTGAGGACATGAAATATTTGGGCAGGAGGATTTGTAATATTCCCTTTCTTGATCCAGTCAAAGTGGACAAAATCTATCCATGGTACTTACCGTGGTATTTTCCCATGGTATTGGCCCATGGTATTTGTTGTCGGTTTCTGAGAAAAATAATAAAATAAGGTCTCTAGAAAGTCCATCAAGCCTATAAAAGGGGAGAGAAGCTAGGCATTTAGATTCATTCTAGTTTTATCTATCTTATTGTGTTTGGGTTGAGAACTTGGCCTGGCCAGTTCTAACATTGATCCCGAGACAAAAACCCTGTGGTGAATTTGTCTGGTGGATCCATCCAAGGTTCACGATTGTGCTTCAATATTAGTTTTTTGATTTAAGGAGTAGCCAAGCATGCCATCTGCAGGAGCTCAAATTTATTTTATGGGCATCTATTCTATTTCAGCTAATAATATAAGTAAAATGCTACATTTCTAGATCTAGTCTATGTTGATGGTTTTTACTGAATGTAATTTTATTAGGAACACTAGAATATGATATATCTCACTAAATTATTAAGGTTTGGGATCTTACACTCACATATTTAATATTTTAACAACAAAATTTCAAAACCATTTTACTTGAGGTTCTCTTCAGTAAAAGGATATTCATTATTGATATGAAATTTCATGATGTTTTGAAAAGCAATGGTCTCAAACAAATAAATGCAGCTAAAAAATGTGGACAGTAGCATTAGTGAAGAACCGACACTCTATCAAATCTTCTCTCAGGGATTGCGCATCGGGATTACTAATTGCAATTCCTTTCAATGTCGGCTCCACTACTAAATTTCATTCCCAAGTATACCTACTACTGATTTTTCATCTCTAGAAAATATGTGTTTTTTAGTGTTATCTAAATTTTATGGTCTAATAAATATCTTAGCATATATATATATATATATATATATATATATCAGTGATCTCTTGGCTTCCAACAAAGCCCTGCTAATTGATTTGGCCACAATAAAGAAAAATAATGGGACAAAAGATGCCCTTGTCTCAAGTCCCTCCATAAGCTGTAATACTGTAGTTTTAATCAAGTTAGATTAAATTTATGCCTTGTACACTAGTTTATGAGGAATCTTAACAACCACATTTAATAGCGAAGTGATTTACTAGTGAAAGGAAAAACAAATTGTGTGGTTGGATTTTCAGAAAATCGAGTTAGCTCCGATGTTAAACCTGAAGCAACCGAAAACTGTAATTTATAGTAAAAATGTTAGAATTGGGGCTTTGAATAAATGCTTCCTATGATATGCCATAGCAGTAAGAGTAAATAGAGTTCTTGCTAGGTTTTATCTCGGTGGGATTATAGTGTACATTTTTACATTACGGATAGTGTTGATGTGATCTTTAATGGTGTTTTTTCTGTAGTGACTCTTTGGACTGGGGTTTGGCCTTAATTTATGTGGAAAACTTTTAGGGTGGAAGCAAATCTGTAGCTCTGGCACTAAAAATTCATTGTTGGGAGAGCTTGGAACCTTCAAATGTTGCGTTGTCAAGTGGAAGTTTTGGGTTTTTGAGAGGAAAGGTTGTAGGTATGGCTGCCTCTAGTAATCGATTCTAAATGGTTGATTCTATGTTCTCTGTTATTTCAGCATGTCAAAATAGTGGCTTTTAAATCCTTTTCTCTTTATTAAATAAATTATGATTTTTAATATAGAGAATTAATTTATTAATTTTTTCTGTGGCATGTAGTAGTTATAAGGTATGCAACTTTAGCAAGTTTATTCCATGCTTGCAGTGATGATGCTTTTGAGATCAATGCTGCCATGTTAATGGGATAATATTTAGAAGTATGCTATAAAATTCTTCCCAGCCATCAAATTTTGCTGAGAATGTTTTCTTTTGAATTAGAAATCAAATTTTATAATTTCAGTTGATAACTCATCTATAGAGCCTGAAAAAAAGAACTACAAATTAGCAAGGACACCAAAAATTTGTTTGTAAATGCCTTTGCATCTAATCCCTCTAGACCAATTTTGTTTTGGCACTAGTGGTGTGAAATTGCTATGTAATCCTAGATGTTAGATGAAATTAATTGGAACTAAAAGATCATTCTTTCAATTAATAAGAATCCCGACCATGTCTGCAGAAATAGTTTATTACTTGTTATTATATGTAAGGTTTTCTAACTGTGGGAGAAGGGAGGAAGATTAAAATAACATATAAAACCACTGTATCATTAAAAAAATACTTTAATTTAATAAAAATCCTGACCATGTCTGCAGAAATAGTAGATTACTTATTATATGTAAGTTTTTCCGAGAGTGGAAGAAGAGAGGAAGATTAAAATAAGATATCAAAACCACTGTAACATATTAAAAAAAAAAAAAATTGTTAATAATTAAATAAAAACCCTGACCATGTCTGTATAAATAGTAGATTACTTGTTATTATATGTAAGGTTTCTGACATTTTGTTAATAATTAAATAAGAACCCTGACCGTGTCAGCATAAATAGTAGATTACTTGTTATTATATGTAAGGTTTCTGACGGTGGAAGAAGGGAGGAAGATTAAAATAAGATATCAAAACCACTATACCATTAAAAAATACTTTAATTTAATAAGAATCTTAAGCACGTTTGCAAAAATAGTAGATTACTTATTATATGTAAGGTTTTCCGAGGGTGGAAGAAGTGAGGAAGATTAAAATAAAATATCAAAATCACTGTAATATTAAAAAAAAAATATTTTGTTAATATTTTTTTTTTTAAATGGTACAGTGGTATATATATAATATTTTTTTTTTTAAATGGTACAGTGGTTTATATATATATATATATATATATATATATATATATATGTTAATAATTAATATTTTTCATAATACAATGGTTTTTATATTTTATTTATCTTTTCTTTCTTTTTTCTGTTAATAATTAATATTTTTTTTCATTTTTTTTTCACGGTACAGTAATTTTCATAATCCATTTTTTTATTGTTTTTCTTTTTCTCTTAATAATTAATATTTTTTCCTATGGTACAATGGTTTTCATATTTCATTTCTCTCTTTTTTCTCTTTTTCTAGCCTAGCATGAGCTTTACCTAAATAATCTCTTAGAGAGTGTTTTTTCAGCAACTTCATTATGTTCCTCCAAATTTCTTTGTGAAACGTTCAGTGTTTAACATTTTCATATCCCATTTCTCTCTTCCTTCTCATTTTCCGTTAATAATTAATATTTTTTTTCCATAATACAATGATTTTCATATCCCCATTTCTCTCTTCTTAATTTCTTCTAACCTGGCCTGAGCTTCCCTTAAATAATCTCTTCCTTCTCTTCTAGCCAGGCCTGAGATTCCCTTAAATAATATTTTAGAAAATGTCTTTTTACGCAACTTCATTATGTTCCTCGCAGGTTCCTTTGTGAAGCATTCAGTCTTTACCAGTGGTGGGACATAATCCAGTGATTGTACATTATGTCCCCTAAAAAATCGGAGTTTTCTTTTCTGTTTCTTAATTACATTTTTAGGATTTGTAAATTATAAGGTTGATGTGTCCAAAGTAACAATGTTCATTCTTTACCAATGGTTGTAAATTACGTCCAAAAAAAAATAGGAATTTGCTTTTTAATTACAATTTTAGAATTTGTAAATTATATAGTTGATGTGTCCGAAGTAACACTGTACCAGTCAATTTGATTATGACGAACTATTTTAATCGGGCAAGGACAAGAGCAATAAAATTATGTTCCGTGATCACTTAAATTGCAATCGTTAAAAAAGTGTAATAATGTTAGTAAGGATAGTCTATATAGTTTTATTAATGTAGAATGGAATCTTGAATAAATATACTTTACATTCTGTAATAGAATTTTTTCATTTAATTGACCTATAATATTAACCATAAAATTTATACATTGGACTCAATTCATAATACTAATTTAGTAAATGCAATAATATGAATAAATCATACATTTCAAAATGTATGATTTATTCATATTATTGCATTTACTAAATTATTATTATGAATTCAGTCCAATGTATAAATTTTATGGTTAATTTTATAGGTTAATTAAATGAAAAAATTCTATTAGCATTTTTTTGGGGTCATAATTTTGTTTTAAAAGTATTTTTCTTCTCATATTTTATATTTATTTTTATTTATTATTTAACTTACATTTATTAAATATTTTTGGTTAATTTTTTATTATAATAACTTTTTGAGCATGTATTTAGAGAAAATTCATTAATATCTAACTAGTAAAAAAATGGAGTAAAGGATTCTATAAATACTAAACAAAAGTTTCAACTTATTTTTGGATACACATTTTAAAGGATTCTATTACTTTGAGTAATAATAATGGTTAAATGGACCTAATAATTAAGAATATGTGTTTCCTCATCGGAGGTCATAAGATATAAAGACCGATAATTATTCCACTTAGAAAATAATTTCATACACCAATTTGATAATTAGCTTAGGAGTGATCTTAATTATTATTATTAATATTCAAAGCACCCAAATATACAAGAAAATTCATTTATATTATAACAAATAAAAAAACAGTTTTATATAACTTACACTAAAACAAATAACATAAAAACTCTCAAAATAAAGTTTTATTCTAGTTTATGACAACTAAATAATAATTTTAAAAATAAGTCTTTCAAATAATTAAGTTTTTCAAGCCAATTAGTTAGTGTTTTTTATGGCATGTTTCTGTTTTTTGTAGCGTATCAATTATTTGAGTAAGGACATGAGTCATGAGTCTAAACCTGAATCATTGGTCTAAACCTTTAAAATTCAAGCTTCAATGTTTAAGGCTTAATATTGTCACTGCGTGGAGTGAAAAGGAGATGGACTTTAGAAAATTAAATAAACCTCGTTAATCCGGAGAACTTCAGCCCCAACCTGACTTTTATAACCTCCTCCAGTCCCGGTATTTAACTCTCACTCTAATCGCGAAGCAGCCCATCAATTATAGATGTCGAATCCTAACATTGAAGAATTTGTGTTGTACCGTAATCAAAACTCCTTGATTTCGCAGGACCACTTTTACAATAACCTCTTCACTCAATTTCGCGAGACGACTTTTACAATAACCTCCTCCGATCCCGGTCTTTAACAGCAAGCCTTATTTCCACTGCCATAGGCCCATAAATGCGCCCAGACAGGGAATGCTCGCCCTTAGAGCATTCCCTGTCTGGGCGCATTTATGGGCCTATGGCAGTGGAAATAAGGCTCGCCGTATTCAACTCTCAATGTAATCGCTCAGCAGCCCATCAATTATAGATGTCAATTCCTAACATTAAATATTTTTTGTTGTACCGTAATCAATTAATTTTGCGAGACTGGAACTCATTGTACCTCAATTTCGCGAGACTGGAACTCACTTTAATTGCTAAGCAACCCATCAATTATAGATGTCAAATCCTAACTTTGAAGAATGTATATTAATGATGAGTTTATAGGCTATAGGTAAAAAAATTTGAATTTTTAATTCCCCATTAAAAAGGGTCAACTTGTATTAAACTTAGATTTAAATTACTGGACTTTTAAAAATAAAAATAATTTTTTTAGGTAAACCCACTTTCTAGTTTAAGTATTTGGTTTTAGGGGTTTCTACAATTATATATTTGGTCTTTAATGTTATGGATGAAAAATGTTGAAATTTTAATATTTTTTGTAGTAATGATATTTAGTTTTAATTCCAAGGTTAAAATGTTAAAATTTTAAGGATTTGTGTACTCATGATATTTGGTCTTTAATACACTGGTTGAATACACATTGTTAAAATATTAACCAAAAAAAATGATAATGTCGCATCACCGTGACCATATTGAATTCCAATGTCCACCTTATAAACAATATTTTATGTCTTTTCTCTGTTGGCTATGCGCATAAGTGTTACTCTCCTGAATTTAGAATTATGTTCTAGAGAATATTTAGTTGCATTTACTCTTAGTCGAAAAGGAAATCTCTAAGAGAAAAGAAAAGGTGTCTTGCTTTCTATGGGCAAAGATTGAAATCAGTTGAATGAGGAGCAAAGCTAATTGATTGGTACCAATTAACAAATGAGGGGAGGAATTGTTCTTTTCTCTTAGTCTAAACCAAGAGTTAGAGCAAGATTTTGCACGGTCTCTAACAACCACACTTAGATAAAAGAAAGTACAAAAAATAAATGAGACCAATCCTTGTAAAAAGGGAATTAATAGGAAACTAGAAAAGATGTATTTAACTTCAATATTTACATGCATACATAAGGAAATAAAGTCTAAAAAAGAAATTACAACCGAGGTTGAAAATTGGAAATGTATTATATTAATATATATATGTGTAGAAAGTTTTGTAAAAATATTATATTCACTTTAAAGTACATCATTTAATTTGGTTCCATTTCAAAAATCAATCTTAAATGTTATACTACTTTGATATTCTTAACTTCATGAACAAAATTTTACTATTAAACACTAAAGCTACATCTTGTAACACTGTGACAAAATGTGAATGATATAATAACATGAGATGCTTGTATAATCCTGAATCATATCATGAATTTAAAATGATAAGATTTTTCTTATGATGCAAAATTTTCTCTAAAATTTCAATTTTTTTCTTAAACAAACGCCAGTTCAGAAATAGAATTACATAAGGTTTTTACTTTATTCTATGCTATTCTTTCCTATCCTATTGTATTGATGAGTTTTCTACAGTTTTCTCGACTTTATGACTTACAAAATTTTCTTTTAAATGTTATATTTTAGGGCTTAGTCTAAATAGATTACAATTTTGGTCCGTTTTGCCATGTTTTTGAGAAAATTGGCAGGATTTCTTGAAAATTTAAGTTACAGTTCTCAAACTTGGATACACCAATTTTTTTTTATTTAAACAATCCGACGGTCAAAATTCTTGAATTTTTTTTCACCATACTCTACTAGAAATTCACTCTCCCCACTAAATTGTGACCTGGTTACTCTATTTCAAACACATTCATCAATGGTCACTTGATGTTGACTTATACACCTTATTTTTGTTAATTTGGATCGTCCTAGAAATATGAACTGTTGAAGTTAAGAATGGAATGCTTTAAATTTGATTTCAAAACTTATTACCTAGTATTATAAGCAAATACATGATAATATGATTACATATGAATCATGATTATAAGAAACAAAGTTATGATTTATATATTTATGGGAAATAGTATGATAATTCGTAATAAGAAATTTTGTATGAGGGTTTTTTTAGGTTTATCTCATGGGAAACTGATTTTAAACATTTTCCTTCATATAGAGAGAGCGAGATAACCTAAATGAGTGTGCCTTATGGAATTAGGTTTAATGGTTAGTTTATTTATTCAACAATCAAGATTTTAGGAACAACATATTTTACTTTCCTTCCACAATCGATACTCAAATCCTGTCGAGGAGTCACGGGGGGTGAGCCATAACATAGAACTGCATTGCTTGGATAAAAGGCATCTGAGTCTTCTCCATTTTCATTTAATAAGTGCTAATTTAATTTAATTTCAATTTTTTCTTGTTTATTGAGGGATATAAATAAGTTTTTATCTTTTTGTTTCAATTTTTTCTCTATTTTTTTGTTTAACCTTATGTAGTTTACATAGAGGATGACAACCTTACAGGGATAGCTATTATGAGATATCGTGAAGAAGAACAATTCTTTTCCTCTAGAGCAGAACAAATACAGTATCGCAAAGGTATAATTAACATCATATGGTTTGAAGAAGAAGAATATTGCGCTTGGGAGTGTAGTTATATGGATGCAAATGATACTCCATACAAAGTGGGAACTCTACAACCAGGTAGGGACTCATACTTGCCATTACCTAGTTGTTATCTGACCCAAAGTTGTTGATAGTCCAATTTGAACACAAAGTATCTATTATAATGTCATATTTACCATTATTAGAGGACAAAAATATATTATATCGCTTATTCCGTTGATCAAGACGAGGTAAATGGATCATCAGAATAACAACAACAATAACTTGCATAACCATAACCATTGTGACAGACATGGAAATCATATTTTGTATTTAGAAAATGATAACATTAAACAAACATGTCAAGAGTTTGAAGAGATTCTTAGGTGTTGGCAACGAGTGAAAAAAATAAGCAATGAAACGAAAAAAACTCACCTTCATAAACGTACAATGATTCTAAAGATGACTATAATTTGTAGTTTTTATTAGAATAAGAAAACCACTTTTTTGGGTCAAATCAATTTTTTATTGTTTAAAATACTGTTTTCCAATATGTGTTGTGGAGAAATTTGACCGAAATATAAGTTTTGAAAAAATCCAAAACCTATAAAAAGTTGAATACAAAAAATTGTACATCTTGTTTGTCATTGTGGTGGTACTTAGATTCAAATATTGAGTTTTAACTAAAAGATGTGTAGTCTGGAGAAAGGAGATGTCATTTTCATTCTCATTCTTTTAGGGGAGGGATATCATCGTTTCAATCCCTCTTTCATCTACTCCATTCTCTTTTCCTTGGCCCATGTCAACAAAAACGCTTTATAAATCTGGCGATCATTTAATTATAAAATAGAAGAAAATTATAAAACTAATAATAAACGGATTTTTTTTTTTAATTATTCGTTAGTTGAAAAAATATTTTTTGAATTAAAGTCATATTTTTTATTGGTTTTGAATATATTTCCTTTAATTAAATATCAAATCAAAGAAATCGAAAAATTGGTATAATAGTTCATCAATATGTGTTAATATATTATTATGAATAACTTTAAAATATAGACATAGGCATGTAGTACTTTCTTTGGTTGTTGTAAATAGGCTCATTTTGATTTCTTAACCTCGTTTTCTCGCTTCACATAATCTTGGTGTGACTACAAAAGTTAAGAGACAAAATTTATCCAATAGCACCATAATTAACATGGCATCCATGGTGGACATTAATAACCTGTATCCTAAGAATTTAGGAGAATTTAAGAGAAATTAAGAGAATACAAAGGGGATTAATAATAAATATTGTGGTGTTATTTGTTTCCACAAAGAGAATCTTAATTTATTATAAAGAAACAAAATTACATTTTGCTGAGATCAAAATACTTCTAACAAAAGACAAGACCAAAATTGTGGGAGACAAAAACAGTAGGAAAATAGAAAAAACAAAGAAATCTTCACTTCTAATAATCATGTAGTTTATTTTTCTTCCCTTTCTTCCTATGCAGTTTTTCTCAGTTACCACCCGAAGATTTAACCAAAATGATTGCTAGATCCAAACTCGACTTCGCTTGGGGTTGGTCTTTGTTTGAATTTTAATTTACTCATTCATGAGCTATCTTGGTTCTTGGAGCCCCACTTTCTTGTCTTATCATTTGTGTTGAAGGAATTCCTTCTTGAGTCCTCTCCCCATCATAGTCAATTTGTTCTGACTAGTAAGTACTTTCCATGATCTCATTATCCTTGGTATTTTGAGAAAGGACATCTTCCTCAACTTCCTACTCCGATTCGGCAAAATCAGTGTGCTTCCAACTTCCGTGCTTTTCTTATTTTGGTGTTTTTTGGCCTTTGGACATGAGTACTGTAGGTTACATGTTTGAAAATAAGTACACCATCTAAATTTTGTGTTTTCATAATCTAAACTTTGGTTCCGTTCATGTTTTCCATTTTTCAAGCGTATGTTGTCTCATAAGTGGATGCTTAAATTTATCTCTATATAAATCCAAGGAAGGGTAAAAATACCTTGTTAAATATAATCATTGTCTTTTTTTTTTAAGTCCCCAAAGTATTGCCTATATCTTCCAGGACTTGATGATTCCAAAACGATTGTGGAAGGTTTGGTATCCTCACCGACACTGGTGTTTTTGACACCACTATCATTACAAGGTCAAATTTAGGGAACCAATGGGTCATATAGAGACTAACATGTCCCCAAAACAAGGCATCTTGCTGCATTACCTTTTCCAAATATTCCTTTCATGAAAATCGTATAATGAAGAAACCTTTACAACATAGGTAAATCTCACAATTGTTTTACCAGGAGGTGTGGATGCACTGATGTAAAACATATGATTTTGGCCAAAACCCATTGAATTGATAGATGAGGGTATAATAGAATGAGGAACTAAAAAAACCTAAGTTTCCTCGTGATTTTGGACCTCCATTATTGACCTTTTCTCCAATTTTTCCACCCCAAATCTTCCTTTTCCCCACATGTACAAAGCCATCGTGCGTATTTATGAAAACCCTTCAGCTCACTCTCGCCATTCCTCTATCAAATATTCCATTTATGGTAAGTATTCCATTTAACAATTTGTTGCAAGGATGAAGTTTCTCATTTTGAAATAAAATCATATTTATTATTGGTTTTGTATAAGTTTCCTTTAATTAAATCTCAAATAAAATGAATAAAAGAAGTGCTATAATAGTTGATTCATATGTGTTAATATATTATTTTGAAGGAATTAAAAGATGTACATAGACATGTAGTACTTGATTTAGTTGTTGGACATAAGCTCTTTGTGATTTTTTAACCTAATTTTCTTGCTTCACATAATCTTAGTGTGACTAAGTTAAAACACCTAGAAAATATAAAAAACAAAGAAATAATCACTTTTAATAATAATGAAGATTCCCATTTTTCCATTTCTTCCTATGCACTTTTTTCCAGTTACCACCCAAAGATTCCACCGGAATGATTGCCAAATCCAAACCCAACTCTACTTGGGGTTGGTCTTTCTTTGAATTTGAATTTCCCTACTCATGAGCTCTCTTTGTTCATGGAATCCCATTTGCTTGTATTGCCATTTGTGTTGAAGGAATTCCTTCGTGAGTCCTTTCCCCATCATGCTCATTTTTTTATGACTGCTAAGTACTTTCCATGTTCTAATTATACTTAGTATCTTGAGAAGGGATATATTCCTTAGCTTCCTACTCTGATTCTGCAAAATTAGTGTGTTTCCAACCATTCTTTTTTTGAGATTCTCCGTTTTTATTCTTTGGGTGTTTTTTGGCCTATGGAGATTGATACTCTTGTTTGAAAACAAGAGAAAAATCTAAGTGTTTTATTTTCATATCCAATCTTTAGTTCCATTCATATTTTCTATTTTTCAATAGTATGTTTCTTGGTAAGCCTTTGCTCAAATCTATCTCTATACAAATCCGAGCAAGGGCAAGGGTAAAAAAACCTTGTTGTATCTAATTATTATCTGTTTTTTTTTAATTTCCCAAATTATTCCCTATATCTTCTAGGACTTTAAGATACCAAAATAGTTGTGAGAGGTTTGGTAGCCTCGCGCAAACTGGTGTTACTGACATCGCAATCATCACAGGGTCAAATTCAGGGAACCAATGGGTCATATAGATCCCAGCATGTCCCAAAACCAGGGGACTTCCTTCATTACTTTTCTAGATCTTCTTTTCATTCAAATTGAACATTGAAAAATACTTTCGAACATAGGTAAATATCACAACTTTTTTACGACGAGGTGTAGATACTCTAATGCAAAGCATATGATTTGGGCCAATACCCATTCAATCTATACATGAGGACATTAAATTTATAGCAAGTATGTCATTTAAGAGGTTGTTACAAGGAAAAAGAAGAAGAAGTTTCACATTTGCAAGAAAATAACAGAAAAAATTTGATTGAGGTGTTATTGTTTCTAATACAGGGCTTATTAATTATGAGTAAAATCGTGTCTTGAGTGAAAAACATAATTTTATTCTTAATGCAATTCCCGTATTATGCTATAGACTTACAGAATTTCCTTTGTAGCATCTGATGAAATTGCTAGTTTAATGGTTAGAAAAACATAATTATAATGATAAGAATTTGTCTTGAATGGTTTTGATGTTAACTTTTTTTTCCTAATCCAAGTCATAAATGAAATAGTGTGGCATATTCTCTCTAAACATTTTACGATGAATATATTTCTAAATATTAATTATCGTTCATTTCTTTTTATTTTTTACATAATATAATTACAAAATTATCATGTAATAATCAAATAGAAAATGTCTTTATATACATAAATAAAATAATTGACTATCATCAGATTATCAACTAACAAATTAGGTAAATTATCAAATAACAAATATATCTATTAATTATATACTAGTCATATTTGTTAATATGTTTGTGCTAATAGATACATCATTTAATATATATATATATATATATATATATATATATATATATATATATATATATATATATATATATATATATATTCAAAACATACATAAAAGTCATAGTTTCAAATATAAATGAGAGTAGAGTATGTATGTGAAACCTGGTCTCTTATCTTATAAACAAAAAGTATCACACGAATTTAATTTGGTCATAAATTTAAAAATAAATTATTAATATTATTAAATGATGAAATTATGTAAACCTATTACATGGAAAAATAATAATTTTGTAGGTGAAAAACTTACTTTGCCGTCTGTTGTGAACCCTAATATGAACTATGGCGGACCCTAACTTCATTAACAATGAATGGTGATTATGTGGTGAATTGTGTTTGATTCCGTAGTGATACCTAGCCAAGAATGGTGATTATGTGGTGAATTGTGTTTGATTTCGTAGTGATATTTACTATGGAGAGGCCACCAATACATGGAGTGTCTATTATTATTGAGATCTTATATGACATTAAGCACAGGTGTGGAAAATTGGTTTTTTATACCTGACTAATTGTGACAGATTAATTAAATCTTAATGTCATTTGATATCCATAAATGTCAATTTAAGTATAGATTTAGACATCAATATTGGTCCATTGACATAAGTGGAAGATAAGATAATGTTGATTTTTAAAAAAATTACTTAAATGTTTGTAATTTTTTAATTTAAAATATTATTTTATGGTCATAAATGAAAGAGTTATTATATTTTTGTTTTTTTTCTGGAATTTTAGGCATTAACTTTCTTGCATGTCTAAATCTGTGTTTACTTTTTAACATGTATCTAATAGAATTATAAAATTACCACTCAAATTATTAAATAAAAAATTATGTAAATAATGTCAATTATTGCAACAATAGTGATGTTGTTTACTTGAAAAGTGTTCCTTAAAATAGAAATACCCTAAATAAAAAACAATGTTGGCTCTAATAAAAAAAAAAAAAGTGAATATCCATATTTAGTTAGATTTAACTAAAATCATTATAAAATATTAATAATCCAATTCTTATTGTGCTAGCTTGATTCATTTTTAATATTGCATCCAAGTATAAAGAATATATAAAAAAAATATTTGTCCTTGGGAGAATTAAAGTATTTTGATACATATATTTTATATCAATTATAGGAGATAAAATAATTAAAAATTAATATATATATATATATATAAATAACTTAATATAGGAATTAAATAAAAGTTTTAAATATTCATGTCAAATAATACATTTAAATATAGGTATAGACCCATCTCAACCATGGATTTACTAAAATTTGTAAATAATTGGTAGTCAAGGAGATGGTCTACTTCTCTGGAGGTGTAAATCCTTATGTATATCAAGAGATTTGATCTTTTTACCTCATGATAAATATATAGTTAATATAAACCTATACTAATAAAATTTTAAATGATATTAACCATATATCAACAACATTTAGTCAATGTGCTTGAGACAATGATCATTATTTGTTATTTAATAATTTACACAATTTTTGTCATTAATATAATGACATGTTGACAATTGTTTTTTAAGAACATGAATTCAGCTCACCACAACTATCTTATTATTGAAATTTATAGATATATACATATTCTACCCTTTAAATTTTCATATATAACCTCTTAAAACATGAAAAATTTGACATTAAAAAAAATTACAAATTCAACTTTAAAAACATAATGGTTTATATATATATATATATATATATATATATATATATATATATATATATTTAATTTGATAATAAGCTAATGCCAATTTAAAGAAAAATTAGAGTAACGCCAATCATCAAAAGGAAACAGAACGGTACAGTCATCAATGAAGTTAACCATCTGCTAATTATTATAAAAACATAATATAAAAGGTTTTACTAATCAATACATTCCTAAGAAGTTTGAAGTAATACGACGAAAAAGGCAGTCATTATGGGACTCAATGGCCTCCAGCTGATTCATAGGAAGATGCATGTATACCACCCAGCTTCCATCCCCTAAAGGACTTGCTAGTGGCATTACGTAACCGGCTTCTCCACCCCAAGGAAAATGGTAGCTTCCAAAACAAGGATTTCCCCATCCATAGTCAATCTTGGACAAAGGGAAACGTAAGCCAGAAGAAACCAAAATGCTTGGACCATTAGATTCTGCTATGTCCCTCTTACAATAAATAGTAGCCAAGCCAGGGTCAGGTCGGATCATCTCCACCCAGTCAATTAAGCTTTGAAAATGTTCCTCGTTTGCAGCTCCGTATATAACGTTATGAATGAGCTTAGCACTCGAACTAAGGGGTTGACTTTTAATATATGAGGCCTGGGCTTCCACAAAAGGTAATAATAATACATTGCCAAAGTAATTAGAAGATATTCCCATGTTTGTTAAACGGGTACGACCATCTATAACCAGACCTATGCTACAATTTTGATCATTGTGGATCCCCTGACTAAGGATGAGTAACTTCCAGAGGTAAGCAGAAAAGGCAACCAATTTGCTATACTGTTTACCGTGTTGATTTGCATTACTTTGAAGAACCTGAACATCTTCGGCGGTCAGGTAATAGATCCTGCTAACCAGAGGAGGATGATCTTGTTTCATTGATTTTTCTAAATGCAGAGAAGAGCGTCTCGTATACATTTCCTCAATTGCAGAGCAATAATAAGGAGGCTGTCGAGCTTGTAACATGGATCGATTAAAGTTGGGTTTCATTTCAATGGACTCCTTTCGAGAAAGCTTTGCCCACGATAATAAAAACATATTGGTAGAAAATGCATCAGCGATCCTATGATCAAATGTGCACCCAATAATAATACCTCCGCAACTAAATTTTGTTAACTGAAAACACAGAAACCAATCATTTTCCATAATAATCTCTGAAATCAAAATAATTTCAAATAAGACTTTACTATACTCATACGGACGGTTTAATAAAAAATTGCTTCTCTTATTATTGTGTGTGAAGTTAGCATATTGCATTGAACAAAGTTAAAAATACAGGAAAGCTTACTTGGGTAGCATATACGGAGTTATTTGAAAGCATAGGAACGAGCTTCCCCTCAATGGTTTTATCTGGATTGTAGAAGTCTAGCTCAGCAAGTCCTATGTTCGCAGTAGCTTCGATGAATTCAACACCATGGTTGTTGCAAAGCAGTTCCGGCTCCCCACAGGTATTGGATACCATTTGGCCATCAAAAACATAGTAATAAGCCAATGCCTCTGATAGCGAAATTTTTAAATCATGAGTAGCCCTCTCTGCAAAGGAAGATAGAGATCTGGCGGTGGGCTGTTTATAACATAAGAAAACGCTCACTGAAACAGGAGGAATTGTCCGATCCAAATTGGACAGAGGAAGCCGAGACTCCTGCACAGGATGGGCATTAACTACAACTTCCTTGCGAACTATTTTTACATCGAAATCATCACCTGGGAGGGCAGCCATCTCTAAACCTAGACAAAGCACGAGTTCTTCAGTGGAAGCAAATACAGCTCCTTATTTATAGGGCTGGACCCGATCGTTTCGCCTAATTCTAACACACTGAATATTTCGGGTGACGGGAACTGTGACATGAAAGTCATTTTTAGCATTATCCTATGAAGTTACCGTAACCTAGCTTCACATATTTCGTATATTAAATGGTTTTATATACGATAAGGATCAAATACAAAAATATTATTTTGTGGAAATTAAATATCCAATATTTAGTTAATAAATATTATTTTGTTGATAAATATTGGAAGATTTACAAAAATGGGTTTTGATATCAACATTTTGGAGCCATTTTCGGGTCCATGGTCAAAATATGACGATTTTATAATCCGAAGGATTTTCAGCATAAACTAGTATTTTAGGTTGGAACAGCTGCGTACGGCTTATATTCTTATGATGAATTCTGTATACTAGCGGCTCACAAATGTGAAAAGTGTTGTTTTCAATCTTGGTTGCAACAATCTTACCGAAATCTCAAGCATAAATTAATTGTTTAGCAAATCAAATCGTGCTTTCATCTAGTATTATAGAAATCTTAACTTAATTTAATTAAGGAAAAAAAAGGGGTGCCTTATTCTTTTATGAGTCAGCCAATAATGATAATTACCACCTCCCACCTAGAAGTAATTGACATAATCGTTTTATGAGTTTGGCTCTTGTTAGGTTTTACAAATAGTATATAGAGGCCTATATATTCTGTCAGATTTGAATGGTTTTAAATTCATCGATCACGCAGAACCACAAAATATTATTTGGTATTTCGTGGAAATTAGTATTGCGTGTGGCAAGAGAGATAGTGATGGTTTACACTTATAATTCAACCAATTAAAATATATCTAATAAATATATTCATGTCCAGATAAATATATTAATATATTCATGGTTTGCAAGCTCCATGACCTGAAAGATTCGCCATGGAGGTTGGAAACATGCTATCTTCGCAAACTATTAAACTGATTATTTTTATTTATGACAAATTTATTCCGTGTTTAATACTCGCTTGGCAAGTTACCGTAATACTGTTTTAAGCATATTTGAAACTTAAAAAAAATTAGCGATACAATAAAAATTTTAGAAATGGGTTGGAATTATAAGTTGGAATTGTGATATATACATAAGTTTATTGTTGGAATTTTACTCCCAATCACTGGGATGAACGAGAAGCAGCAGCAACTCACAATATCATCAATTTTGCTAGTAGGAAGGACAACAACATATCCAAGGAGTCGGAGGTGTTTTCACGCAACCATAAAAAAAAAGAGTACAAGACATACTCTGTGTTTATGTCTTTAACCACCATGTTTTGACTTACCTTTTTGGCTGGCATCACAAACTTCTTACCTTACCTCTTAACTCTTTCGCCAGATAAGTTAAACCCCAGCCGATGCGATATCCAACGGGATCTACCGTACATCCAACCGTATTGCAAAAGACAATTTCCTTTTTATTTCCTTCTTCGCAACTTACCACACTTTACCGCTGCAATTTCGCAACCACAAGATTTTAATCTTACCTTCCGTACATTTGCATGTTAAGTTAAGCTTCCACCTATGCGATATCGGCCAGACCCACCAACCTTTACCACATTCGCAAACCACCACACTCATTTTTATTTCTCTTACCGCACTTACCATTGTTTAGCCACCTGCAGAGCACATGTCGCATTGTTTACCACTTACCTTTTCACAGCCGCAAGTTAAGTTATTTGTCGTGCGATACAGTCGTGCTACCGCACATCGCATTCACAACCGTTTATGTTTTCGATAAAGTGCTGCAACATATGTTATTTGATTTGCGGTGTGATTGTGCCATCGCACATTGCGCCCACAACCTTTTATGGTAATCCGTGTTCGGGCCAGATAAAATTTAAGACCGCCAATCTACGATCTGCGATGGGAGCCGGATGCGATGAGGATTCAACCTGAATCACATAAAGTTTGAAGTCCGCCAGTTTCTGTGTTTGAACGCGTCTTCTCATGTTTTTTTGTATAGGAAGAATAGGACATGCATGCCGATTAAATGTAGAAATGAATTTTTTGACGGCCCAAGGACAAATGTTGTTGAACATTCATTTAAGCATTGAAGCAACATTGATTAGAATTAGGTTTTCAGGCTTCGGTCACTTTGATATAAGCTATGCAATTTTCATTAAGGGAGAGAGAGAGAGATGAGAGTTGAAAAGAAAAACGAAATTCATTCCTCTCCTGTATTTTTACGCTGCCTATGTGTATGACTGTTATTGAATTTCCACATGTTGTTTGTATTCTCTGTGATTGGGGAAACACATTTCCTCTTTCTGATTGCATTCATAAATTCCAACATGGTATCAGAGCGGGTCTAGGCTTTTAGTCAAAGAAGCACGAGCTCGCTCTCTTTGTTGTAGAAACTTTAAGATTGATTTGAAGAAGCAGATTTCTCCTGTAGTGAGAAAGCTTCTATTTGACACAGTCAAGTTGATTGTTTGTTTACACAGTCACAACGGCAGTAGCAGGCACCAGCCTGACGAATCCTAAGCTACCACATTTTAATGGGAATAACTATGATTATTGAGCTATTACAATGAGAGCCTGTTTGCTTCACAAGGTATATGGGACCTGGTGGAACAAGGTTTCCAAGAACTAGCACACGCAGCAGTGTTGGTTGCTTTGACAGGAGAAGAAAGAGACTTGTTGAGAGATAATAAGATGAAGGACTCTAAAGCCATATTTTTTCTCTTTCAAGCAGTGCACGAGAGTATTTTCCCAAGACTTGCAGCAGTAACAAAGTCTAAGGAGACATGGGATATTCTCAAGACTTCATATCAAGGCATGGAGAAGATGAAGACATCAAAGCTACAAATGCTAAGGAGAGACTTTGAAACTCTCTGTATGAAAGAACATAGACTCATTCTTCACACATGTGATTGGGTTCGTTGCCCAAATAAGGTCTCATGGAGAGACACTTGAAGAAATAAGAATAGTGGAGAAAATGTTCAGAAGTCTACCCTCAAGATTTGATGCAATAGTAGTGGCAATAGAAGAGACAAAGGATCTCTCACAATTTTCGGTGGATGAGCTTTGCGTATCCCTGATGTATTATGAACATAGACTAAAAAATATAGTGAACTCCTCATTGGGTCATGATTTCAAGACAAAAAATTTCTTTTGGTTGAGGTAGAGGTTAAGGAAGATCTAACTATCGAGAAAAAGGAAGAAGCCCACATACAAGTGAAAGAAACATCCATGCAAGCACGAGCCGAAGGGGCGGCAACTAGAATCAAAGTGAAGGCTCAAAATAGTGTCAAAAACAAGGATAAAGGTATGAAAAATCCCAATTCGAATGTCATTATTGTAAAAGGTATGGGCATTATGCCAATGAAAGTAGAAAGAAACAAAATGACATGAATAATTGGAAAAATGTTAATTTTGCAAAAGAAGATAAGAACCAGAGTAATGTGCTTTTAACATGTAATGTAGCACAAGAAAAACAAGAAGCTATGTGGTTCTTAGACTCAGGTTGTAGTAACCACATGAATAGAAACATAACAATGTTTGCCAATTTGGATGAGAATGCGAAATCTAAAGTGATAATAGGGATTGATAGTAGATTCTCTCTCAAGGGAAAAGGAAGAGTCAATATATTGACAAGAAAGGGAAAAAAGAAATTTATGCCAGATGTCTATTATGTACTTGGCCTGAAGTGTAACTTTCTGAGCATTGGACAACTCGTGAATAAGTGCTACAATGTATTTTTTAAGAATAATGTGTGTACAATCATGGGCATACCTCCAAGTAAGAGGGTCATTGCAGAAGTGCATATGACAAAGAATAGGATCTTTCCTCTTAAGCTCAGAACAGACTTGAAGGAAGGAGGTGTGGTAGCAGCAGTCACACAAGAATTTTTTCAAGAAGAAGTGAAAGATGAAAACTAATTATGGCATTTGATATTTGGACATCTCAATTTTGGAGGTTTAACCTCTTGCATAGAAAAGGAATGGTAAAAGGATTACCACTCATAGAGAAACCAAACAGCCTATGTGAAGGCTGCATCTTGGGAAAACAACACATAGAAGCATTCCAAATAAGGAAGAGTATAAGGGCAAAGGCACCCTTAGAGATTGTCCACTCAGATTTGTGTGGGCCAATGCAAGTGCCATCTTTAGCTGGCAGCCATTATGTTTTGAAATTTATTGATGATTACACCAGAAATACATGGGTGTATTCCTTGAAACAGAAGAGTGAAGTGTTTGAACAGTTCTACCACTTCAAAGCTCTTGTTTAGAAGCAGATTGGACACTACATAAAAGTGTTGAGAACTGACAGAGGTGGATAATATATCTCCAAAACTTTCCTACGTTTCTATAGGGAGAATGGCATACACAAGAAGTTTACCACAAGGTACACACCACATCAAAACATTATAGTAGAAACGAATAACATGACCATCATGGACATGGTTAGAAGTATGTTGAAGGAAAAACACTTGCCAAATGAATATTAGGATGAAGTTTTCAACTGCGTAGCGTATATTTTGAACATATGCCCAACCAAAGCTGTTATGAGTAGAATTCTGGAAGAAGGATGGAGTGGAACAAAGCAGTTTCTCACTGACATGAAAATATTTGGATGTATGGCATATGCACATGTCCGAGATCAACTAAGGAAGAAGTTGGACAAAATGGGGCATAAGTGTATCTTTGTTGGATACAATGATGAGTCCAAGGCCTACATACTCTATAATCCATCCAACAAGAAAGTTATATTCAACAGAGATGTGCAGTTTATTGAAGAAGAAGCTTGGGATGGAAGCTTAGAGAAAAAAGAGAACGTGAAGACATGTGTGTCTCACGAAGAGCAAGAGCAATGCACAACAACAAATAATTCCTCAATGGTGGCTCCTTCTCCACCTACACAAGCACAAAAACACACACCACAAGTAGGAAACATAACAACCTTGAGAAATCAAGGAAGTGCTTCTCCAAGCACACCATAGGGATTAGAAAATCCCTCAAGTTCAAGTGGAACTCCAAGCACACCAAGAAGACCAAGATTTATAAATTTGAGTGAAATTTATGAGCAAGAAGCTGATAATAATAGTGGTCTAAACTCTTTATTTTCTTTGCATTGTCATGTTGATGACCCAATTCATTTTGAAGATGTAGTAGAAGAAGAAAAACGGATTGAAGTAATGAATGAAGACATTGGTGCAATAGAAAAGAATGACACATGGGAGTTAGTGGACCTCCCTCATGGTAAAGAAGTCATTGAAGTAAAATGGGTCTATAAGACTAGGAGAAATTTTGAAGGCCAGATAGAAAGATATAAAGCGAGACTTTTTGTCAAAGGCTACAAGCAACAATAGGGAAGAGATTATGAAGAAACATTTTCACTTGTTCCAATGATGGAAAGAGTAAGAATAGTGTTGTCCATAGAATCACAACAAAAGTGGATTTCGTCTACCAAATGGATGTGAAATCAACATTTCTGAATGGAGTGTTGAAAGAGGAGGTATATGTTGAACAACCTCCATGCGATGAAATTGAAGGCCAAGAACACGAAGCATGCAAGTTGAAGAAATATCTTTATGGGCTGAAGCAAGCAACAAGAGCATGGTACAACAGAATTGATGTTTACCTGATAGAAAATGGGTTTGAAAAATGTGATAGTGAACCCACACTCTACATTAAAGGAAATAATGGTAATATTATTATTGTTGTTTTATATGTATATGATTTAATCTTTACTGGAAAGGAAGTTTCTCTCATTAGTGATTTTAAAGTAGTTATTAAGAGTGAATTTGAAATGACTGATTTGGGTTTATTGAGATACTTCTTGGGAATAGAAGTAAAACAGAATGAAAATGGAATTTTTATTTCCTAATCAAAATATGTTGCATAAGTTTTAAAGAGATTTCGCATGTAACACAACAAAGCAGTAGTTACTCCAACTATCATGGGGTTAAAGTTAAGCAAGGAAGATTACAGCAAGAATGTCGATCTAACATTGTACAAGAGAATAGTTTGTAGCCTCATGTATTTGATTAGAACTAGGCTTGATATTCTGTATGTTGTAAGTTTAATTTCCAGATTCATGGGGACACAAAAGGAGACACACTGGCAAGCAGGCAAGATAATATTGAGGTATGTGAATGGAATGAAGGAGTATGGTGTTCTATACTTGTCAAGTGATAATTTTAAATTGATTGGCTACATTGACAGTGATTGGGCTAGAATTTTAGATGATAGAAAGAGCACATCTCGGTATGTGTTTCATTTCGTATCGGGAGCCATTTCATGGGATTCCAAGAAGAAACCAATAGTTGTTTTATCAACAGTAAAAGCAGAAAATGTGGCAGCAATGGCAGCAGCATGCCAAGCAGTTTGGATGAGAAGGATGCTGAGAGATTTATGTCATGAGAAATACAAGGGAGCCACAATTTATTGTGATAATAGCTCAACAATAGCATTGTCAAAGAATTATGTTTTCCATAAGAGAACAAATCATGTTGATGAAAAATATCATTTTATAAGAGAATTGGTTAAGAATGTGAGATTGTTTTGCAGCATTACAGGAAAAAGGAACAGTTTGCTGATATCCTCACAAAGCCATTAGCACAGAAGAGTTTTGAGTATTTTAGAAAATGTCTCAGAATGAACGATGGCCGCGGTTGTGATTAAGGGGGAGTGTTCAAATTTTACTCCCAACCATTGACATGAATGAGAAGTGGTAGCAACCCACAATTTCATCAATTTTGACAATAGGAAGGACAATAATAGATCCAAGGATCTGAATGCATTTTCACGCAACCACAACAAAATAGAGTACAATACATACTCTGTGTTTATTTCTTCAACCACCGTGTTTTGAATTACCTTTTTTTCCCGCATCGCAAACTTCTTACCTTACCTCTTAACGCCTTCTCCACATAAGCTAAATCCCCACTGATGCGATATCCAGCGGGACCTACTGTACATCCAACCATATTGCAAATGACCATTTCATTTGTATTTCCTTCCTTGCAACTTACCACAGTTTACCGCCCGCAATTTTGCAATCGCAATATTTTAATCTTACCTTTCGCACATCCGCATGTTAAGTTAACTTTCCACCAATGTGATATCAGTGGGACCCACCAACCTCTACCGCACTTGCAAACCATCTCAATCCTTTTATTTCACTTACCAAACTTACAATTGTTTAGCCTCCCACAAATTTCATGTCATAGCTTTTACCACTTACCTTTCCGCAACCACAAATTAAGGTATTTGTCGTGCAATGTGGTCATGCTACCACACATCACATTTGAAACCATTTATTTTTTCCCATAAAGTTCTGCAACATATGTTATTTGATTTGCGGTGTGATCATGCCATCGCACATCGCGCTGACAACCTTTTATGTTAATTCGAGTTCATTCCAGAAAAAAGTTAAGATTTCCAATTTGCAATCTGCGACAGGAGCCAGATCTGATGAGGACTCAAGCCGAATCACATAAATTTTGAAGTCCGCAAGTTTCTGTGTTTGAACGCGTCTTCGCGTGTTTTTGTGTATAAGAATAATACGGCCTGCATGCTGATTAAATGTAGAAATGGGTCTTTTGACGACCCAAGGACAAATGATGTTGAACGTCTATTCAAGCATTGAAGCAGCATTGATTAAAATTAGGTTTTCAGGCTTCGTCCTTTTTTATATAAGCTATGTAATTTTCATTATGAGAGAGAAAGAGAAGAGAGTTGAATAGAAAAACGAAATTCATTCCTCTCCTGTGTTTTTACGCTTCCTGTGTGTATGACTGTTATTTAATTTCCGCATATTGTTTGTATTCTTTGTGATTGGGGAAACACATTTCCTCTGTTTGATTGCATTCATAAATTCCAACATTTATAAACATTTAAATAAAAAATCTATAATTTTATTAGAAAAATATATTTTCAAATTTGAAAAAACTAAATTTAATATAAAAAAAGACAATATGTATACACATTAAGTTTTTTGAATATTTATTCAAGTTTTATTTTAAATATGAATATTTATTTAAATAGTTATTAGTGTAATTGGTTATTTTTATTATTTTTTCATTTTAAATTACATACGTGACCATTATTTCATTCATGGAGGTTGAGACAGGCTGACGGAAGGGCCGAACTCGACTTCTTAAGACTTTTACAAAGCTTAATTTAGCTCTTCCAATTGGCCTTTGAACAGTAATGTGAAAAATTGTATAATTTGTGTAGTCTCTAGTAAGGACTCGTAGGTTTAAATCTTAGTTAACCTAGATCCTTTAGGATTTATTTTTTCAACATTGTGCACCGTATTACTCAATAACACCTTCACCTACCATAGTGATTTCAACATTTGATTTTCTATTGTTCATGTTGAAGAACTATGGTGGAAGAGATTGGAGCTTTAATAAAGCAACACTTACAAAATTGTGGGTGTGGCTCGAGTTAAAAGATGGGACAATGTCAATTTGTTTTATAACTTCTACATTTTTCCAATAATTTCTAAGGATAGTTAGGGGGATTTGGTCAATTCATGGCTTATTGGAGGATAAACCATGTGATTTTGTAGTTGTTATATGGGGTATTCACTAGGGGAGAAATACCATACCACGTCGGTTCATATTGTGGGATATATAATGGGGAAAAACTAACATAATAAATTAAAAACAATATTGAAGGGGTGTAAAATATTTTGATGAAAAATATGTCCCCACGTGGTATGGTATTGCCCCCCAGCATTAACGAAAAATAGGTAAGTCAATTTTTTAATCCTATTGTCATTCATTTTTGTTAGATATTTTTTCGTTCCTTTGTGTTTCACAACATGGTCAATAGTTTTCTACAAAGCTTGGTTTCAAAACACAAGTCTAAAAACCTCTTCGATCTATGTTTTCTTCCCTTGCTTCATTTCTATAGTTCATTCCATGGCATTGATAGCCTATTTTTTCAGCCTACATAATTTCTAAAGAGCGTTGATAGGGCCTCTCATTCGGTCAAGTCTTCTCTAACATAACGTTGCAGGATATTTTCCTTGGAAATAGAGGTGTTACGATTAGACCTATCGGGGGACTTTTGCATCTCTATAAACCCTATAGCGGTGTGTTTTGAATCAAACGTATGGGCTTTGATCATTGACTTTTTACTCGGCTTACATGAAATCTTGTAGACTTTGTTATCTGATTAGGTTTTAAACCTTCTTCTTGTGTTTTAATTTTTATTAGGCACATTGGTGTTTTGATACCTCTATAGCATCATTGTATTGAAAAAATTTCACTGATTCTCTTCATGTAGCTTTATTTCTTAATTGAAAACTATGTTCACATCTTAGTGCATTCTTGTTTGTAGACTTAGGGTTTTTAGTTGTGGTTACATTTTTCTTTGATTCCTTTTGCTTCTTTTGCTACACTTTTGCAACTATTTTTTTACCTTGATTGATAGGACCATAGTGTTGAATGGGAAATATGTGACGATTATGTGCATGGTTGCATCTTAAAGATGAAAAATATATCTTCCTTACTCTAGGTATAATTCACTGAAATTGAATTTTTTCATTTGCATACCATTACTTGGTTTCTTTGAATCTGCTAAGTCATAACAACATCACATTTTAATCCATCACCCTTGACTTAATGAACAACACTTAAAATTAACACACTTAATAAATTAATTTGACAATTTCCTTTTTTCTTGGTAGAAAACCAAAATTAGATAGGCTAGTGTATTCGGATAGGGGAGAAAGGTTATCTTCCTAAAGTCTAGAAAATAAACATAACATCTTGAGATATGTTTTGTAAATCCACTTTCAGTGTAATGGTCTGGGAAGCCCTTCTAACTCAAGGGTTAAGCATTAGGCTACATTGGAACCATTAGAGTGACCTCCCAACTCTGTTTTGAACCAATGGCAGTTATATCTGAAAGCCAAATCATACTTGTGGGGGTCTACTTTCAGACGCTTTGAGCTAGAAACTCATCCTATGCGGGTAGTTCTAGCTGAAGATTATCCCCCCAGGATGTGTTTTTGTTGGTGGTGGCCTCGATGGCCTTTCTTTATATAATATCATGGGCGATGGCGAGAGGATGAATCCTCACTGTACTCGAGGAAGATTTCAGGTAGACTCACTTAGTTCTCTTTGGTAGGTGCTCCATGACTCGTAACAGAACTTGGTCTCACATTAAATGATTAAAAAGGTATATATTATAACTGTATGAACCATTTCATAATTGTTAATCATGAACTGATTAAGAGAGCTTTGGTGGTGAGATAATCCCTTTCCCACTCTATTTTCCTTGGCTCACTACTTTAGGATTCTTTCATTCCATGGTTTTTTACTATTTGTATCTAATGGCCTTAGGAATTTTATTTATTCACATGTATGTCACCTTTGGCTACCATCATGGTGGATTTTTGTTTGCATCGTTGTCATAAAACGGTGGCCCTTTCCCCCTATGAGGCGAGTCCACCTCCCCTTAAATGTAAAATTAATTCTAGCATAGGTATATCTTTGTGTCGGCTTAGATTGATCAAGTGGTTGATCATGGTCTGCCACCTCATCATCATAACTTTAAAGCCATCTCATTAGGTGGGGATATCGATTTATCTGGATCTTTATGTAGACCCTTACATGAGTCATTCATGGATAAAATAAATATTTCTTTGTTAGAACCCGTTGTGTCTACACCTATAGTGATTGATGGTCATCCACATGTCACGTCCACATCTATTCCTTTGACCATGGATCCATCCAGAACTACATCCTTTAATAACTAGTTCTTCTCATTATAGCATAATATCAGTGGAATTCCACCATTTGGCACATCCAATACAGGTGCCTCCACATCATTGAGCTTTACATCTCCATTCACATCAAGTGGAGGTTCTATTTCCATCGCATATAGTATCCTTAGGTCAGGTATATTATCACTCCAAAAATTGTATTCTTCATTAAAATAGTTGTCATTAAATACACTTATAATGATAACACTTGCGATTCATTTTCCATGGTATTTCCATAATCTATGTATTTTATTTACATATTTACAAGATATTTTCCTAATACCAGAGGAAAATATGTGAACATTCCCACCTTTAATTTGAAGGGGCATCTGTAAGTCCAAGCATCATTATGAATATTTCAAACTTTTCTCTTCCAAACGCTTTGGTGATGATGTCTGCAAACATGTCGTTTGTGGAACAATGACATTGTTGATTAGTCTTCAACTCAAGATGATGTCGAATCAAATGATACTTTGTGTTGATATGATTGGTTATATTATGGAATTTTATATTCTTGGCCCATTTTATTACAGAATTATTTTCAATTAGAAGACGATTAGAGTGTATTTGTTTCTCCTAAAAATTTTGAAGATTTTCCTAACCACACAATCTCCTTGGTTACTTTTTTAGCTACCACGTAGTTTGCCTATATTGCAAAATCTACTAGAACTGGCTATTTATGTGACCTATATGAGAAAAGTTCTGATCCAAGACTCATAACATAACATGAAGTAGATAATCCATTTTCCTTATCTCCATTAAAGTGTGAATCAAAGTCGGTATCCAACCAAGTTGAAGTCCTCCACATGTGTATATTTAAGTCCAAAGTCTTAAGTTCCATTCAAGTACCTTTGAACTATTTTTGTAGCAATCCAATGACCCTCACAAGGATTCTTCATAAACCTAATAAGGATTCCAACAGTAAATGAAATGTATGGTCTAGTAGTAGTGAAGTTGTTGATACTTCCTATGTGTTGCTTGTACTTAGTTGCATCCAAAAATTCATTTCCTTCTTTGGATGTGAGATTTAAATTTTGTAGATCTGAGAGGTCACATATATACATGGATCTCCCTTTGGGTAGTCGCTTATATATTTTGCAAAGAGTTATGAATTTTTGCACAAAATTCAAGTATGAAAAGCACGTAAAAACGCGAATGTTATTTATAAGAGTCATGTACATCTAATAGGGTTTTGCAATATGAACTGTTAATGATGTTTGATTAGTTCTATTATGTTTTTTGTTGTCTGTCGATGATGTATCTCTCATAATAATTTGTGTTTGACAATATTGGTTGGGTTGAACTGATTATGGAATGTTTTATCATATAGTCAGTCTTGAATGTGATTTTCACTGAAATATTTTATACACATTTTATGGATCACAAAAACCAAATTCTTAAAATAAATATAAAATATTATAATGAAATATAAATTAAGAAATATGTAATATTAAAAATAAAAATAATTTTTTTTTTATTGAAAACTTACCTATTAAATTTATTAAATATTGAAAAATTAAATATGAAATATTCCATTAAATATAAATATTGCATTAAATATGAAATAATAAATAAAATTTAATATTGTAAATTTGTATTAAATTTTAAATAGAAAAATTCGTTGTGAAAATTAAATAATGAATATAGAATAAAATATTAAATATTATATTTTATACCAAATTAAAAATACTTTATATTCAATATTGAATATTTTTTTATATCCAATATTTAATATTAAAAAATAATTAGGTTTTTGAATCTCTGAGCGCGCGCAGGGTTGCTCTGCTGCAACCCTAGCCGTGCTCGGCTGGTTCCTCTCTCCTTCGTGCGGTCTACACTGCTATGGATCTCGAGGGGTGACCCCGAGGCCCCTCCTCCCCCGTCTCTAGAGCGCGAAGCATTCAGATCCCTTATTGCAGCTGCTAGGAAACGCCCGATCTCTAGTTCACAGCATAAGTTCGTCAAAAAACTAGAAAACATCCCCACGGTGACTTTTCCTGTGGAAGAAACTTGCAAAACAGTGCTGAACCTAGCCGAAAGAGGCCTCATCAGCCAGTTCAGAGGGCTATGGCCGTCCCTGAACACTGTTGAAGAATGGGTTAAGCGGAACTGGATACTTCTAGTTTCGGAAGGAATAAAAAGCCATTTCGCTGGCAAAGGGTTCTTTGTTTTTGTGTTTGATAATGCAGAAGATAGAAGCCCGATCTTCAGAAATGGGCCATATTTTATGGGCCCTCAAGGGCTTTATCTGAACAAATGGTCACCATATTTCGATCCGGTACAGGACGTGCCCACTGCAGTCCCTGTATGGGTGCGTCTTCCACATCTCCCCCTTCATTGCTGGAACCAGAGATCGCTGCAATCCATTGGTAATGCTCTAGGCAGATACATAGACCAAGCGCCGATGAAGGATCAATTCTCCTATGCCCGAATATGTGTAGAGGTTGACCTGGAAGTCGGATTACCTGAAGCCATCAAAATTTCGGTTGCAGATTGGACACATATCCAAGAGCTTGACTACGAATAGCTCCCCTTCAAATGCCGACACTGCCACGAATACGAGCACTTCGCAAGATACTGTAAGAAGAAAAATGAGGAGGCAACAGAGAAAGAAAAAGGAGAAAAATGGAAACAAGTAAAGAAATCAGCAAACAACAGACAGAATAATAAAAACAAAGGCAAAGAGATAGGGAATAAATCAAGGAAAGAAAGTGTAAACATTCAAAACACAGGAAGCAAGGAAACCATCAGCATCAAGGAGGACAAAAATCCTTTTGAATCTCTCAAAACGCCTTCAGATCCTCAAGAGGCAGAAAAGGATGGTCTTACCTAGCTAAACAACACTGACTCTCCAAAACCAGGTAATACTTCAAGCCCGATTCCAGGCAATACTTCTTCCCCTTCATATGCAGAGATAATTAAAAAAAAGAAAAAGAACGCAGAAAATGTGGGCTCCTCGGATGACGAGACCTTCAAGAGGCCATCAAAGAGAGCCAGAAGGAAATCGAATAGGGAAACCAGGGAAGAAGAATCAGAAAGAAAAAAAACCCTTGGAAGTCAATCCACCATTGAGATGACCCTCGGGAGGAATACCAGACCAAGGGTTCCCAAGGGAGGTGGACCCACCCCAACAAGTTGTAAATGATGCAGCTGGTCTCTTGGAACTGCAGGGGTTTGGGGAATCCCACTAAGGCAGAGGCTATTAAAGACCTATTGAAAATGGAATCCACAAACATAATCATGCTCCAAGAGACAAAAATAGAAGGGGAGATCCTTCAAAACACAAGCAACACAAAATGGAAATTTGACTAAGGAAAGGTAGTTAGTGCTAGAGGTTCGGCTGGAGGAATAGGCACATTCTGGTCTAAAAACACCTTTTCTCTAGAAATATCCCATGAGACCCAACATTGGATCTATACCGAACTGTGCCACTCAACAAGCAACATCACCTTAGCTCTGTTCAATATGTATGTTCCCGTGCATTATGATGAAAAGAAAGAGTGCTGGAAGACACTCTCAGACTATTTAGAACTTCTCAATCCTAAGAATATAGTTATAGGAGGAGATCTGAACATTATTTTAGACCCCAAAAAGAAGCGAGGTGGGACATTCACAAGGGATCCACTTCTCTTCACAATGGAAAACCTCATTCTCCAGTGGTATTTAGTAGATTTCAAGCCAGTGAAAGGAGAATACACATGGACCAACAATAGAACAGGGGAAAATCATATTTCAGCAAGGCTGGACAGATTTCTCACCAGTAGCTCCATCATGATGGACAAAAGAGTTATTTTCACCAAGATTCTTCCAAAACTTACCTCGAACCACAAACCAATCATTTTTTTCCTGAAGGAAGAAGAAGACTTAGGCCCTCTTCCTTTCCGCTTTAGCCCTCTCTGGGCTGAAAGAGAAGGGTTTTTAGAAACAGTCTAATTAACCTGGGGAAAGGATGTAACAGGCTCCCCAAGCTTTGTGTGGGAGAAAAAAATGTAAAATGCAAAGAAGGCCCTAAAAGAATGGATAAAGAAGGCTTTAAAATCCCCCACCATTCAGAGGAAAGATGCAGTCCTTCAGCTGGCAGATCTCTAATTTGAACTGGAAAAGAAAGAAATCTCCCCCACGGAATTAGACAAAGAAAAATCTGCTCAAAGGAAAACATATAGCTCCTTTAGAAGTGAAGAAGAATATTGGCACTTAAAGTCTCACAGCTTGTGGCTCAAAGCTGGGGATAGAAACACTACATACTTCCATAGACAGTATAGGGCTTTCCTTTCGCGAAATCATATTGCAGAAATTACTACATCCAGTGGATAGGCATGCAAAGGATTCGATCAAATAAAGGAAGCCACTGAGAAGCTCTTCCAAAACCTTCTTACTGCTGAAAGGGATGGGAGCGAGGAGGATATATCAGACTTTCTCACAAATATTCTGAATCTAGTCAGCCCAGATGATAATGACATTCTCTTGAACCCAATCACAGAAGAATAAATATAAAAAATTGTTTGGTCCATGGAGCCAGACAAAGCCTATGGACCTGATGGATTTTCAATCCATTTCTACAGAATATGCTGGGAGCTAATCAAACCAGATCTTCTTAGAATGATACAGGGATTCATGACGAAGGCAAAGGTCGGAGGCAGAATAAATTCCACCTTTCTTGCCTTAATCCCCAAGGAAGCAAACCCAGGATCTTTCGAAAGATACAGGTTGATTTCGCTTTGCAATGCTTCCTACAAGATTGTGGCTAAACTTCTGGCGAATAGAATCAAACCTCTTCTGCAAAAATTAATTTCTCTAGCACAAGGGGGGTTTGTGAAAGAAAGACATATATTTGACAATGTCATCCACGTTTAGGAAACTCTGCATTCCAGCCACTCTCACAAAGAACAAGGTATGCTTATCAAACTGGATATGTGCAATGCTTTTGATAGAGTTAATCGCTCTTTCTTGTAGAGTGTTCTTTCTGCCTTTAGGTTTTTCCAGGACTTCATCAACCTCATTAAAGAATGTTTAGAGAAGATTTGGACTGCTCCCGTGGTAAATGGAAGACCTGCTAATTTCTTCTTATCCACCAGGGGACTGAGGCAAGGTTGTCCTCTATCCCCATTTCTCTACATTCTGATGGTAGATTCCTTGAGTAGAAAGCTGACCTTGGAAAAACAAGATGGCAACATACTTGGGATTAGAATTGAGAAAGGTATTGATCCAGTGAATCACACGCTATTTGCAGATGACTCACTTTTTCTCTGGGGAACCTCTCCAAGAATAGAAAATTCTTTCAAAAACATCCTCCAGAAATTCTGTAGCATCTCGGGAGCTCTTATAAGCAAGAGGAAAAGCGTTGTGTATGGTTGGAACTCACACAATTGAGAAAATAGCAAATGATCTGGGCTTTACAGGATACACTGAATGGGATAAAATTAAATATCTGGGTTTCCCAATAACGCTGGGCTCTAACAGGAATCAACTGTGGGAGGAAGTAATATCGAAATTCAAGAAGAAAATCGCTGTGTGGGGAGGCTTTTGGCTCACTACTGGAGGGAAACTCATGCTCATCAAATCAGTTCTTACGGCTCTGCCCACATACCAAGATTCTCTAATGTTGGCTCCAAAATCAATCTCCGATCAAATCTCGAGACTCATGCGCAACTTTCTGTGGAATAGACGTCGCGGAAACAATAACAGATTCCACTTGATAAGTTGGGATACAGTGAAACGGCCACTTGCAGAAGGAGGATTGCAAATCCGAGACCCCTTGCATGCAAAGTTAGAAATGGGCTACAAATTATTATGGTAGCTCTACGCTGAGCCAAATCACCCTATCAGTCATATCTTCAAGCGCAAATACCTCAAAAATCAGTCAATAAAATTCTTTACAGTGGAGAAAACCCCCAAAGGAATGCAGGCCTAGAAGTTGTGTAGCAGAGGTATTGAATTCTTCAGATCCTAACTGTATTGAATTCCTGGAAATGGTAAAACACAATGCTTTGGAGAGACAGTGTCATGGGTCATTCCCCTCTAGCAGAAGTTATCGAAATCACAGAGTTAAGAGTCTGGTTACAAGTGAAAGGAATCAGGAAAATAGAGGACATATCGGGCTGGGATAACAACGGGAACTGGCAATGCTGGATTTTTCCTAGAATTCCAGCGCATTTTAAATCTCAATTAGATGCTCTTAAAGACGCTATTTTAGATTTTGCTCTGGTGCACACAGAAGAAGAAGACTCCTGGGGTTGGGGTAAGACGAGGGTATATATAGCGAGATAAGGGTATCTTCAAATGCAAAGTAAAAAGGATTCATCTCATCCGGAGTTCGTGTGGAAACAGATCTGGGATAGCTTCAACATCCCCAAAATTAATCTCTTCTTCTGGGCTTTGTTCCACAAAAAAATTCTGACTGGGGACAATCTGTGCAAAAGAAATATAGTAGGCCCACACCGATGCGTTCTCTGCAATAGCACATTGGAAACTTCAAATCATCTATTTTTGGAATGTGAGTTTGCAAAGGAGGTCTGGTCCATATTCCTGAATGGACTAATTGTCCGTCTTCCATCTCAAAGCTCGATTGACACCATGTTTTCCTCTTGGAAAGCTAGCTACCCTCACAACATAGTAAGAAAATCTATATGGCATCGGGTGTGGATTGCTGCCCCTAAGTATGTTTGCTTGAAGCTTTGGCTAGCTCGGAATGAAATCATTTTCAATAACTCTGAATTGCCAACAGCAAAAGTGGTTGAGCAGGCAAAGAACCTCCTCTTAGAAACCTTGAATCACTTTTCAGTCAAAGATGAAAACTCTCTCCGAATTGAAGAAAGGATGTGGTTGGATGCTTACACTTGCAAGGCTATACTCTCGGAAAATACACAACCAATCCGCAAGGAAAGATGGCAGATCAGAGATCCAAATGACAGATTCCAACAGTGGTGGAAATCCCAGGGCAAGTGCACACTTTTTTTTGATGGAGCCTCAAAATGCAACCCAGGGAGGTCTGGAGCGGCAGGGGCGATCTTCTTTCCGAATGGGACCAAAGAAGATTTCAGCTGGGGTCTTGGACTGAAAAACAATAACCAAGCAGAAATTCTCAGCCTATTGAAAGCTTGCCAAATGGCCAAAAAAGAAAATCCAAGCAAAATCTTAGTTTTTGGAGACTCAGAAATGTTGATAAAAGCAATAGTAAGCAAGAAAGGGCGAAGGATCCGGTGCTAAACAAACAGCTAACAGGAGTGAATAGAATTCTGAAGGATTTTCCCTCGGTCCAAATTTTCCACATTCTCAGAGGATTAAACAAGGAAGCGGACAGATTAGCAAATATAGGATGCATGCTTCAGATTGGAATGATCAGTATAAATGCAGATACACCGATCAAGGCAATTATCCCCTAAGTGGAATACTGTGATTAAGTCAATCTGAAGAATGTAATGGTTGATTAGGCTTTGCCCAACCTGTCTTCTTATCAATAAAACATAACCGTTTCAATAAAAAAATAAAAATAAATAATTTTTGAATATAAAATATCAAACATTCTGTTTAAAATGTAGGATTGAGTAAAAATACATATTCCAAATATTTAAAAAACTCATTTGGAAAATATTTGAAATTAACTATAATTACAAATATTTAAAAAAAATGAAATTATTAAATTCAAAAAAAAATAAAACAAAATTTGGAAAAAAAAATATTTAAAATATGAAATATGAAACTTTGTATTTAAAATATAAGCCTGAATGAAACTGATATTACAAATATTTAAAAACCTGATATTGCAAAATTGATACTACAAATATTTGAAAATGCTAAAAATAAAGTAGCGACTACTCAGTTAGGGATTATAATATTTGAAAACAAAAACTTGAAATGGAGAAAAGAAAATTAAAAATAAAAAGCATTATAAACATTTCATATATTTGAAATATAAATATGAAAGATTTAAATTTAAATATGCATTACAATGAAGCGAACAAAGTAAAAGAATAAGAAATTAAAAGAAATATAAAAAGAAATATTAAAGGAATCTTAACAGTCCATGAAACGATTATGGAGGGAAAAAAGGGAAAGAAGTTAGAAGGCAAAGATTAAAAAATGAGCAAAGAAAAAAAGCAGGTGAACGTTAGAGAGGGGGAAAGATTGTCGTCGCAATGCCCGGCGTTTAGATGCGTTGCGTCCCGTTGGTTTTTTCGTTGACGCGATGAAGGGAAGTCTAAAGGGAGACGATGGGAATGTTTGGAGCTATATTGGGGTATTGTGGCTCTGCGATAACATTTTTCCTGATGTTTTTGAATTGCCGGAATTGGTGTTGTGTTGTGGGTGCTTTTTTTGGTCGGATGCTTGTAAAAGAAAATTCCTGCTGAGCGTTCGGATTTGTTGTCTTTGCTTGTTCGGGCCGAGCCGACCAAGCAAGAGTCAAGGAGAGAGTCCAAAACCATGTGCACATATTGGAAATCTGGCAGGGAAAAATTCTGTATAGGTTGACAGTGCAAACATAGGCCAACTTAGGGAGAAAACTATGGAAGAAAAAAATGTGAAGAGATGTATATTGCATTAAAATAAAAATTGTAAAATTTACTGGTACTATAAAACAATTACAAAATGACATAAAAGAAATGGGAAAAATGAAATGAAAAAATAAATAAAACTATGGTTATTATAAGGAAAAAAGAAATTGAAAATTATAGGTCGAAGGAATGGAAAGTACAACTACATGATTCGATAGAAGAAGCAAGAAAAAATTTTCGTAGCTTGAAAAAAATAGTTAAAAAGACAGTAATATTAACAGAGGATAAAACTATTTAAAAATAAAAATAAAAGAAACACACATTATAGTTTAAACAAATACAAAAATTAAAAGCACTATATATTTAAAAAATCACATAAAGAAAGCAGAAAAGAACCCAAAAAAACAAAAATTGAAAATGAAAATTATTTAAAATAAAAATAAAACTGATTGATAAAGTATTTGATATTTAAAAAAAATAGAAACTAGAAAATAAATGAACAAAGAAAAATTATTGGGAAAAAGAATGAAAACAAGTAAAAATTGGGGTAAAGAAAAATAAAATATATATAATGATGTAGAAAAAAAACAAATTAACATTACAAAAAAGTTAGAAACAATTAAAATTAGAATTCAATGAAAAAAAAGGAAAAAAATTGATTTTGTTGGAGGAAAAGTAAGCAAGGGTATTTTTTGGTGTAATCATTACTCTTCTCCTTTATGTTGAGGATATCATTATTCTTGCAAAGACAAGAAGCTTAAGACTCATCCAATAAGATCACCTATGGTAGTTTCGTTTATAATAACCACTAGTTAGAGAAGGTTTCTTCTTTCAAATATTTGGGTATCGACTTTCCTCATCAACTCAACTAGAATTATAGCATTGAGAAATGGATTATTGGAGGCTAGAAAGCTTATTATGAGCTTGAAAACAATTGTAAGTCGGTCAATCTTTGCATTTGGACTAAAAAGGGGTTCCTCTTTCAGACTCTTGTCACCCCTGTTGTCTTATACAAATGTGAAGTTGAGGGTTGCAGTATATCCAAAGAGTCCTAGAGGAATATTGAGATGAATAAAAAGAAATTCATAACCTACAACCTAAAGATCAAAGGAAATACTCCGTATCCTATCCTCTTGGTCGAAGCTAGTCTGTCCCCCACTGAAGGTATGACTATGTTCAGATATCTAATGTATAAGAAGAAGCTTTACAGCATGGAATCCAAAAAGCTCCCAAAAATTCCTTCTAACTTTAGTAAAAACCCCAACCTTCACCTCAAGCGCAGGTGGCATAAAGATGCCCACTCTTTGCTGAACCATTGGGGAATTATGGAGGAGATAGTATGCGAATAAAAAATAGCACAAAGATACTATTAGCTCCAATTTTAAGGACAAGATGTGGGAGTATAAGGAGCTGGAGGGTAAAAGGAAGCTAAGATACTATAAGGAGGTGATTAACCCTACCCTTGATAACCAGAGTTATCTCTTTTTGTTGACTAGCACTAAGAAAAAATGAACATCGCTAGGATAAGAACTAATTCTCATGAGCTTCGGAGTGAGACTAGGTGGTGGTATATTCCCAAGACTCCCTGGAAGTATAGAATCTCTCAGATTTGCAATACTATGCAAGCACTTAATTTTACACTGCCCGACTCTTACTCACATCCACTCTGAATTCTCTAACATCTACCACACTTCCAATCTTCTTGACTTATTAAGCTAGCCCATTTGTAGAGATCTTAAAGTGGTTCCTTCCATTCTCTTTGATCACAAAAACAAGATTTTGAAGAATCACACTTCAACATACTTCATCGTGTCCAATATATCACCTAGCTTGGGATGGAGAATTGAACTCCTAACTTAACATCAAAGAGTACCTTAACAAAGCACCAGATCACCGAGAATTGAACAAGGAGTTCCTTAATAAAGCACTTAATCACTTTCTATCCAAAAAATAATGGACCAAAAAATTAAAACAGTTAAAACTGCAATTTAAAAAAAAATAAAAAAAATAAAAAATAAAAATGAAAATGAAAATAAATTATAAAATAAAATTAAATATAAAAAAAATGATAAAAAAATCGAAAAAGGTTGAAAAATAATGTTGCTCCTATATGCGAAAGAAATTAAATAATTAGTTTATATATATATATGTATATATATGAATTTTGTTAAATAATAAAATTAAAAAAATATATATGAATTGTGTTGTTCATTTTATTGCAGTAACATTAAAAATATATATTAAGAAGGGCCTCCGCAAATACTATATTGGAATAAGCCACATGTTTAAAACTATTTCAAAATCATAACATTGCACATTTTCGAAACAATACAATTAAACTTAAATTTAAAGTGGAGGTTTAAGAACAATGCACTTAAACTGAAAGTTCATTAAGGAGATCAGTCAGGTCTTGAGTTACATGGAATCGTAATAGGAGCACGATCGAAAAATTGTGCATTTAGTGATATTTAGGGGTGAACTATACATATAGCTATGCCCACCAATGGCGGACAACTGTAACACTTTACGATAGATAACAAGAAAACTGCAACCCTAGAGGCAGTCAGGTCTTCGTCCATAGAGCAGAACGTGCAGTGTAGACGCAGAGGTGTATAAGTATATTTGTGAGTCCACAGGCAACCCGAGAATTTTGAGATGTGGCCATGATTTCTTAGATTTGTGCAGAAAACTCACGTGGATGTTGGAATTTTCAGAATTCCAAAAACAAATAAAACTGCCTTGCCCAACACAGAGAAATATTCAGAATTTTGACAGAGTTTCACAAAAAAATTCTATTAAAAAAAACTTGCTGTTACAATACTTCCTCAAACTCAGAGGGATTACAAATTGGTTTATCTGCTGCAAACACAGAGTAAACTATCACTCTCTGTCTCACACAGAGAAATAAAACTCTGTTGTTCTGTGTAATTATAAAAATTACAGCTCTCTGTCTTTTACAAATGCACTACTGTGCATAAAACTCTGCTCTCTGTTTTAAAATACGCTGCTGTGTATTTTTTTAAAAAATTACATATGATGCGCTCGTTTCTGCATATATCAAAACAGAAAAAAAATATCTCATAAAAATATCTCAGCCTGTTTAATGCCATTCATTGACATTCAACCACAAATTTCACCGCTTCAGATTTCATTTATGGTATCATAAATTTCTGCAGGCACCGCTTGGAAGTAGCATTGATCACAAACTGACTTTCTGGCACTTTGATTTTTCATCTCCCGCACTGCTGTGCTGTGTAATTAAAATTACATTTCTGGGTAATAAACATTTACTGTGTTTTCCTTTTTTTTATTTACATTGCTGTGTAATAAAAATTACTTCACGGCTTTTACAATGTGCTGGGCACATATCTACACCTTACGAGCCTTTTTAATATATACTTCACATATATTAAAATCAAAACAATATTTAAAACCTCTTAAAAACCAACCAAAAAAAATTGCCGTGACAAACATTTAAATTGGTAATCAATATACAACATATAAATATATGTCATATGGGCCGTATATATGTGGGCCCCTTTGTCGCGTGATGTCAAGCAATTCCGGGGGTAAGAACCTCTCGCCCACCAAATTTCCATCGACCCCCACGGACTTATTTGTGACTCCAAGATGTGGGCCCAGTTCCGAGGGGGTATGCCCCTCTGCCGGTTCTGCCTGTGTGACCCCATCGGAATCTGCTTGACGCTCTGTTCTCTGCGCTGTTTGGCTTATACAGCAGTTGGAAATTAATTCCAACACTCCCCCTTAATTTCAACTGCTGGGTTTTCCTGCATACCCATGCATTTCCTGAAATATTCAAAGCTTTTCTGCTGTAGTGGCTTTGTGAGAATATCTGCAAATTGATCCTCCGTTCTGCAATGCTGTAAAACGATCTCGCCATTGCTTACCAATTCCCGTATGAAATGAAACTTGGTGTCAATGTGCTTTGTTCTTTTATGAAAAACAGAATTTTTAGACAATGCAATAGCTGAGCTATTGTCACAAAATATCACTGTCCCTTTTACCTGTTCTTGACATAAGCTTCTCAACATTTTCCTCATCCAAACTGCTTGACACGCTGCTGCTGTAGCTGCCACATATTCTGCTTCTGCTGTAGACAATGCTACAACGGGCTGTTTCTTAGAAGCCCATGAAATGGCTCCTGAACCCATATGAAAAACATAACCGGAAGTACTCTTCCGATCATCAACACTTCCAGCCCAATCACTGTCCGTGTATCCAACTAAATCTGAACATTCTGAAGTAGTATAAAAAATACCAAATTGCTTTGTACCTTTAACATACCTCAAAATCCTTTTTGCTGCTTGCCAATGTGCATCCTTTGGCTTTTCCATGAACCTGGAAATCAAACTAACAGCATGCATTATGTCCGGCCTAGTTGCAGTCAAATACATAAGGCTGCCAACTATGCTCTTGTACAAACTAGGATCAAAATCCTTACTGCTGTCCTCTCTGCTGAGCTTTAATCCCATCACTGTGGGAGTGATCGCTGCTTTGCATTCCTGCATGTTAAATCTTTCAAGAACTTCATTAACATACTTTGCCTGTGAGATAAAAATCCCATCTTCATTCTGTTCTACTTCTATTCCCAAGAAGTATCTCAACAAACCCATATCAGTCATTTCAAATTCTTCTTTCATGACTGTTTTAAAATGTTCAATAAGGCAATCATCATTACCTGTAAAAATAACATCATCAACATACAAGACTACAATTAAAATTTTACCATCTTGTTCCTTGATGTAGAGGGTGGGTTCTCCCTCACACTTATCAAAACCATTTTCCAGTAGATATGAATCTATCCTACTGTACCACGCTCTTGGCGCTTGCTTCAGCCCATAAAGAGCTTTCTTCAACTTGCACACTTTGTGCTCTTGGCCTTTCTTCTCATAGCCGAGAGGTTGATCAATGTAAACCTCTTCCATTAACACTCCATTTAGGAATGCCGACTTCACGTCCATTTGGTAAACTTTCCACTTGTTTGTGTCACATAGATAATCCATATCTCACTCGCTTTCCATTTCCGCAAATCGTGCGAAAAGTTTCTCATAATCAATGCCATAAGCCATATAGCCTTTGACAACAGAAGCCTGCTTCGGTTCCCATCTTGCCTTCAGCATTACTCTTGGTCTTGTAGACCCATTTAACACCAATGACATCTTTACCTTTTGGGAGTTCAACCAAATCCCAAGTTTTGTTCCTCTCTATGGCATTTATTTCTTCATCCATAGCTTCTATCCATTTCCTATCCTTGATAGCTTCTTCGAAATGAACAGGATCATCAACATGACAATATAAAGCAAACAAAGAATTGATACCTTCATTTGTTAAATCTTGTTCATAAATTTCTTTCAAGCTTCTGAATTTCTTACCTCTTTCAGTAGATGTACAAGTACTTGAAGAAGCACTTGAATTTCCTCCTTGTGGTGTGCTTGGAGAAGCACTTTCATTTCTCCTCAAGGGTGTACTTTGCGGTGTTGGTGTTGCTGTTTGGGGATGTATTTCAGCCACCTCATCATCATTCTCATCATGAGATAAACAGTGTTTAACATTCACCGTTTTCTCTATGCTTCCATCCCAAGCTTCCTCTTCAATGAACTGAACATCCCTGCTCACAAGAAACTTCTTGCTGGATGGGTTATATAACCTGTATGCCTTGGATTCCTCACTGTATCCAATGAAAATACATTTCTCCCCCTTGCTGTCTAACTTCTTCCTTAGCTGGTCCGGAATGTGTGCATAAGCCACACATCCGAAAACCTTCATATGTGTGACACTTTGCTTTGCGCCACTCCATGCCTCTTCTGGCACTTTGTTCATAACTGCTTTTGTAGGGCACCTGTTCAAAATATACGCTGCACAATGTACAGCTTCAGCCCAATAATCATTAGGCAAATGCTTTGCCTTTAACATACTCCTTGCCATGTCCATTATGGTTCTGTTCTTCCTTTCGGCTACTCCATTTTGCTGCAGAGTATATCTAGTTGTAAACTGCTTATGAATACCATTTTCTCTACAAAAACGTAGAAAATATTTAGAGATATACTCACCTCCTCTATCAGTCCTTAGGACTTTGATGTGCAGCCCACTCTGGTTCTCAACAAGTGCTTTGAAATTGCGAAAATTTTCAAACACTTCACTTTTGTTTTTCAAAAAGTAAACCCAAGTTTTTCTTGTAAAATCATCTATGAATGTTAACACATAGTGGTTGCTTGCAAGCGATGGAGTTTGCATCGGTCCACATACATCTGAGTGGACAATCTCTAAGGGTGCTTTTGCCCTTATGCTTTTCCCGGAAGGAAAACTTTCTCTGTGTTGTTTCTCAAGAATACAACCTTCACAAAGGCTGTCCGGTTTCTCTATCAATGGTAAACCACTTACCATCCCTTTTCTGTTCAACAAATTAAGACCTCCAAAGTTGAGATGACCAAATCTCAAGTGCCATAACCAATTGTCATCCTTTGGTTCGCTTTGGAAAGCCTCCTGTGCAACTGCTGCTTTCTCTTCGCCATTCTTCAGATCTGCTCTCATTATGAGAGGGAACATCCTGTTCCTTGTCATCTTCACTTCAGCAATACACTGTTTGCTGGGTGGTTTATCCATGATGGTACAAACATCATTATCAAAGAAAACATTATACCCCTTATGGACAAGCTGTCCAACACTTAAGAGGTTACACTTCATTCCTGGAACATAATAAACATCTGCTATGGTCTTCCTTGCACCTAATCTTGTAAAAACATTTACATCTCCTTTTCCCATAACATAAACTTTGCTATGAGTTCCTAGTGTGACTTGTGACTGCACACTTTCATCTAACATAGAAAACATTGCAAAGTTTCCTGTCATATGGTTACTACAACCGGAGTCTAGAAACCATATATCCTCATTCTTTTCTTCAGCCATGTTACAAACTAAAAACAAATTACTTTGACTGTTGTTTTCTTTTGTGAAATTGGCACTAGTTTCACTTCTCATATCATTCTGCTTCTTCTTTCTACATTCATTAGCATAATGACCATATTTCTTACAATTATAACATTGGACATTGGATTTATCATACCTTTGTCCTTGTGCATTCTGCTGACCATTTTGCTGGCTGCTGCCTTGGCCTTGATGCTGATTTGGATTGCTGCCCCTTCCTTGAGCATTTGCTGGACTGTTCCTTCCACCTCTATTCTGGCTTCTGCCTCTTCCTCTCCTGCCTTGCCCTCTTCCTCTACCGAAAGACATCTGGGACTTAAAAGCATGTTCTAGAGATGAGTTCTCACTCCTACCCAATCTCTGTTCATGGGTAATCAGTGATGCATGTAATTCATCCACTGAAAACTTTGTGAGATCTCTTGTCTCTTCTATGGTGGTGACAATCACATCGAATCTTGAGGGTAAACTTCTCAAGAGTTTCTCCACAATCCTCTTGTCCTCAAGAGTCTCTCCATGAGATCTGATTTGAGTGACCATTCCAATCACATGAGTGAAGAATGAGTCAATATTGTCTGACTCCTTCATAGAGAGAGTCTCAAAATCTCTCCTCAGCAACTGAAGTTTTGTTGTCTTCACTCTCTCCATACCCTGATAGGCTGTCTTGAGAGTTTCCCATGCTTCACTGGATTTCTTGGCTGCTGCTATCCTTGGAAACACACTCTCATGCACTGCTTGATACAAGAAGAAAAGAGCCTTGGCATCTCTCTTCTTATTGTTCTTCAACTGTTCTCTTCCTGCTTGGTTTAACATTAAAAACTCTGCTTCATCTGCTGGCTCTTCAAAGCCATCCTCAACTAATTCCCATAATTCTTGTGAGGTAAATAAAGCTTTCATGGTTATTGACCAGTAATCATAATTTTTTCCATTGAATTGTGGGAGATGGACATTTCCCAAACTCATACCTGTGCTAGAACCTGCCATTCTGCACTTCTAACTATGATAAAAAACTTGACTGTGTATTAAAATAGCTCACTGTTTTGCAACAGTTACACAACAAATTTTATAGAGAAATACCTTCGAATTCTTCTTGGCTGAACCTTCACTCTGCTGGAGAGGTTGCTGCAAAAACGAACTCTGTTCCTTCAGCTTATTTGACCTTCAAATAGCCTGGATTGGCTCTGATACCATGTTGTAATTTTCAGAATTCCAGAATAATAAAACTGTCCTTCTTTAACACAGAGAATAATTAAAAAAAAAATCACTGACAGACAGAGTTCAACTCAGAAAAAATTTATATTTCAATATATAAAAAAAAACTGCTGTTACAGACTTCCTCAAAAGAGGGATTACAAAATAAGTGAGACTGCTGCAAACACAGTTCAACAATTATCACTCTGTCATTTACAAATGACACTCTGTCTCACTAAAAACAGTCACTGCTGTGAATACTCTGTTTTCAAAAACACTCTCTGTCTTTTACAAAATGCACTTTGCTGTGCATAAAACTCTGCTCACTGTGTTTTACAATACTCTGCTGTGTATATAAAACATTACATTATAAAACAGCTCTCTGTCTCTACATATTACAAAACAGAAAATATCTCATAAAAAATATCTCAGCCTGTTTAATGCCATTCATTGACATTCAACCACAAATTTCACCGCTTCAGATTTCATTTATGGTATCATAAATTTCTGCAGGCACCGCTTGGAAGTAGCATTGATCACAAACTGACTTTCTGGCACTTTGATTTTTCATCTCCCACACTGCTGTGCTGTGTAATTAAAATTACATTTCTGGGTAATAAACATTTACTGTGTTTTCCTTTTTTTTATTTACACTGCTGTGTAATAAAAATTACTTCACGACTTTTACAATGTGCTGGGCACATATCTACACCTTACGGGCCCTTTTAATATATACTTCACATATATTAAAATCAAAACAATATTTAAAACCTCTTAAAAACCAACCAAAAAAAATTTCCGTGACAAACATTTAAATTGGTGATCAATATACAACATATAATATATGTCATATGGGCCGTATTATATGTGGGCCCCTTGCTGCGGTGATGTCAGCAATTCCGGGGGGGGTAAGAACCTCTGCCCACAAATTTCCATCGACCCCCGCGGACTTATTTGTGACTCCAAGATGTGGGCCCAGTTCCGAGGGGGTATGCCCCTCTGCCGGTTCTGCCTGTGTGACCCCATCGGAATCTGCTTGACGCTCTGTTCTCTGCGCTGTTTGGCTTATACAGCAGTTGGAAATTAATTCCAACAGTGGAACATAGTTCTTGTGTACTCCGCGTCTTTGGACAAACCCTTGGAGACAGATTCCTCCACGCCAAACGGAGGGTCAAGGTTTGAAGGTGTCGGAGAGAGCGCAGTCTCGGCAGCAAGTAAAACGTGAGTGGCAAAAGGTGCAGTCGGAAAACACAAAGAACCGTGTCGGCGCTAAGGAAATCCTGTCCACAACGCAGAGGAAGGGTTTGAAGGCCTCGCGGGACAGAGTCGGGCAAGGGAGAATGGTGGGGATGGTTGGGGTAAGCATAAGGGTGAAAATGGATATAGCAGTTTAGGTTGTTTAGTGTATTTTTGCTATTTTTTTTCTGTTTAATTTATAGTTTATAATCATATACATCAAGTTTTCTGTTTAATTTATAATTGGTAATCATATACATCAATAACTAGACTAGTGTCTATATTAAATAAATATTATGAAAAGACTTTATAATTAAACTTTTTATCAATTAAGTGAAATGAAATGTAATTTTCAACAATTTTTTATTAAAAATAATAATTAATTAAACTTATGGTATTTTCAGCAATGTGTTTTTTTTTAGCCAATCATAGCAAGAATTGTTGAAATAAAGTATGCTTTTAAGATTGGTGATTAAATTTCTTAAGTAGTAGAAGTTGGATTTTTCTTTCATAGTTTTATATTCCATTTAATAAATTTAATTGGATTTTACTAAACTTGATTTCTTGTAAGAGGAATGTAGAACATATTCTCAATTATCATATTCCATTTACTAAATATGATTGGACTTTACTAAACTTGATTTCTGGTAAGAGGAATGTGGAACACATTCTCAATTATACATTCTCAATTATAAATTTAAAACATATTCTCAATTATAATTGTCATAATCAGTAGTAATATCAAACTATTGAATCTACTATCTATATATATAGTCATATTATTGATTTTATTTTTTTTAGATGAAATGAAAATGACAACATTTCATTTTAACTATCTATCATTTGACTCATACATTACTTTCTCTCTTTGTTTTTTTTTTTCATGTCATTCTCAATATCTGAACTCGAGAAGCCTCATTAATATTACTGAGGATGATTGTGTTTGCCAAAATTAATTAATTGCACAGTTGATTGAGGTGTAGTAGTATGTGATGCAATATATTTTGAATATGAATGAAGTGGTTGTTGTGGATATTCATCTAGTTGGTACAACAGAGATAGAACATAATTCCTGAGCCATTAAACATTGGAAATCAATTACATGACAATGTCTATTTCCAATGCATTAAATAATTGAGCATTGAGTACAAGCAGTACCTCAACGTTGTTAAATTCTAGAGTGTCTCTCTTTTTGGAGGGGAAACCAAACTTGGTTGCCAATTTAAATCGTGTGAGAAACACAATGTTTATCATGATGATCATTGTACTTGTTTTGAGTTCAAGAGATGATCTCCTCAACCTATTGATAAAATCTTTATTGTGCAACTTTAACACAAAAGTATGAGAAAAAATTATTGTGCAAACCAATGTCTACTTACAAAATTTTGGATTCAATGTGGAGGCAGAATGTCATCTCCTGGACTATTATGATCATAGCATATGTTTGCCATGGGCTCTGTAACGAAGCAACGAAAGATTTATATGAAATGTAGAGAATAACTATTCAGCCAAATAAGTTCACTTTCACAAGCTTTCTCCCTGCTTGTTCCAACATAGTGGGGATGAATCATGGCATGGAAGTGCATGAAGTTGTAATTAAAAGTGGGCTTCAGTCAAATGTGTTTGTTGGGTGTGCCTTGGTGGATATGTATGTTATAGGTGGGAGTATTAAGGTTTCCTTAAAAGTGTCTAACAAAATCCCTAAACAAAATCTGGTGCCTTGGAAGGCCATGATGGATGGGTATGTGAATGCACGGCTTGTTGATAAGGCATTTGAGATCTTTGAAAAGATGTATGAGAGGAGTGACATGTCATAGATTATGATGGTGGCTAGATATCTCTAGAATGGATGCGTTGACGATGCGATGAAACTATTTCAGGAAATGCTGGGACGTAATGTTTCGTCGTGGATGTTGATCATATGGTTAACATTAGTCATTTTTAAACCTCTGTTTTCATCCCCTTGTCTCCCCTTCTAATTCCCTTCTTACCCTTCAAAATCAGCCTATTTCCCCTTTAAACCTCACAAATACCCTTTGTTTGGCTTAATAACCCCCTTTTCCTCTCTACCGTTACCCCTTTTTGGCCTTAAAATGCATTGAAAATAGGCCAAAACACCATTCATTTTACATATACAAGCTAAGCCCCTTTCGCCTAGCCCCCTTAAACCACTTCCCCATATGCCCTGCGCCTAGGACAAAGCGCTTAAGCCCTGGGCACTTATCACAATCAGAACGATCAGTGTGGGCGAAATCCTTTGCAAACCCAATTTTTTCCGATGCGATGGTGTTATGGTCTGTGGAGCACGAGTGTAATACCAGCCGTCGATTTTCCTTTGATCCGATGGTTTGCTCAAGTCCTATCGCGCCCATCGTACCACCGCACTAATCGCAATGGCAACCTTTAAAGTGTGCCGCCTGCCGCACTCCCCAATTGCGATCCTCTGATTGTAATCTTCGCCGTCGATTTCCCTTTGATCCGACGACACTTATTTCTCTCGCTCCCCTCCTTTACCCCAATCTGTCTCCCCGCCGATTGAGTCTCTGCCATCGACCTTGTTCCAGATCGGACAGCTGGCGCTCAATCGCACATCGCTAATTGCAAGCTCTTAAATGTGTCACGCACTGCCGTCCCCGATTGCGATCTGCCGATCCAATCATGACCATCCATCCAAGTTAGATCAATGGTCCTCATTGCATCGCCTTATTCATTCATATTTCTCCATCAGGGTTTCGGCCTTGCTTTGCTCCGATGCAATTAGATCACAACCGTTGATCTCTCGGAATCTGACGGTTCACACCTAATCTCCCCCCGTCATGCTGGGATCCCACCACTCCTACCATGTTATAGTCATTATCAGGGTTCAGACTCCATGTCTCGTCGATGTTTCATGGGCATTGATGCTTTGTGAGCCCTATGCAGCACTGCACATCAACAAGACACACGGGGTCACGTTAAAAGAGTATCAGTGTCGAAGACCTGCCACGATAGAAAAAGAAGAATGAAGACAATTTGGGGATTACGGCTAAGATTGATTATCAAAAGCCCATCCTCCAAATTCAATCATAATTAAAGAAAATCATGAAGATCTACAGGCAGAAAAGCCTCTACTGCCACATCAAGGGAAAATTGATTCCTCTCAGCCAACACTCTGCCATCTGTGATAGCGACCGCCTCAACTCCACCTCATTATTGAACATTGTCAATTCATGATTCAGCCCTAGTGGCCTTTTACTTTCATTTTAGTTTGTTACTTTTAAATTTCGAGTGGAATTCACATTCCACTCCTGCATTTTACTTTATGTTAGAAACCGTTGTTTAATATTTTTGTTTAAAACGGCCATGAGCCTAATTGTCAATGATGAGATGCCCCTATTCCTCACCATGAATTTTGGTTAATTTTTATGGAGACCTCAAACTGATTACCAGCACGTGAGGAAAATATCTTTCCCAAAAATATCTTCTCGCTCATGTTTCTGCGGCTTCTATATAAGCAGCAAGTAAAGAGAAAAAAAAGGTTCCAGATTTTTTGAAGAAATTGCTGTGAAAGAGTTTTTGTATGCATTTTGTTGAAGATTTAATACAAATGTGAAGAGCTCGTTGGGCCTCAATGAGAAGGAGTTTTTCTTTAATGAGGATTCTGGTCTTGATGCTTTATAGTCTGTAACTCTACCTTATGTGATATAGTTTAGCTATTCATTTCACTATTTCCATTTCTCTTGTATCATGCTTTGGAATGTGAGTGGCTCACTGGTTCTAGTATGAATTTATCACCATTGATACTTATGCTAAACCTGTATAGCGCTTTAAATATGGCTCAGTCATGATATGTTGTTTCATCTTCCACTTCATCCATGCTTCCTCTATATTAAGTGCTATGGGGTGCTATTTTTAAAAAAGTAATAGACATGTGTGGAGTCTTATTATCATAAGCCCATTTCATGTTTAGATCTGTTTCTAGGATTTCATCTCATTAGTGGTTAGTATTCTTTCTATTTTTCATACACATCAAATACCGTCTAATTTTTTATCTCTGTAAAGCATTTTCAGAATCCAACCCTCCTTATAGAAAGCTACCTTTGAATTGTCTGATAGATTTATATTGAGAATTCACATCTTGCCTCTACAGTGTTCCTTTCATTATGCTAAGTCTGTGAGTATTCTGGTTGCACTTATATTGAAATTTCCGGTTAAAACTGAAATAGCAAAAGAGCCTTGTTCTGCTAATTATCCTTGTTATATCAGGTTGCTCCTTGCTATATAAGATGTCCTAGGCACTGGTCTTTCACAACTCAAGGCTGTCTCTAGGATTGACATGATCTTTTTGGCATCATTGCCGGGGACTCGAAGTTGAGAGAAGTTGAATGCCTGGGCCTCGACAAAACCTTATTCACTCTTCAAATAGGTGAGCATGGAGAGTTGAGAGTTGTAGATCCCTCACCTTAGCAACTCCGCATTCATTTATCAAATAAACTTACTGGAAATCCTGGCTCCTCGTAAGCCACACCTGAGGTCAGATACGTCTCAGCCAAAGACACCTTCTGTGTCTGACCCAGAGAAGATCCTACATAAAAGGAGTTGGAGGGAAAGAAATTCAGTCCATACTGAGATCCCTGAATTCTCTTTAGAAGACTTTCCGTCCTCCTCCTCTCAAGTTTCCCAAGTGCAAGGTCCCGACTCCACTGTGGGAGATACTGATTACTACTCAGATAGTCCACCCCTGGGAGGTGTCCGAATTAAAGATGAAGTTGAGTCAAGGTATACCACATATTACACCTTTCACCCTACTGCTAAAGTCGAAGAGGTCAAGGAAGTCACTGAAGTATCTGCTATTAACATCCGGTTGTTCTCATCAACACCTCAAGCTGTTTTCCAATACATTCCTATTGTCATTCGTACTTCACTTCCACCTCCTCCTCCTCCTTTTACACATCAAACCCTTGCACTACCTCCACGTCCTCCAATGGCCAATGTTCCTGGCTTCTTGTTGAATAAATATGCACCCATGGAATTACCTTAAGTGTTGAATGATATGCCACAGGAATATCTGAAGATCTTACCCTGATTCAATGGGGAAAATGAGATTGAAGCTCAAAAACATCTTTAGGTCTTCTGCTCTTTTGCAGAAAAATTTAATGTGGAACACATACATGTAGTCCTAAGAGTGTTTGTGAAATCTCTTGATGGTGAAGCCAGAAAATGGTTTAAGACATTAGGAGACCGTTCCATCACCACTTAGGGAGGAATGGAAGATACTTTTCTCATAAAATGGGGAGAGAAGAAAGATCATGGAAATTATCTTACTGAGTTTAACACACTCAAGAAAATACATAATGAAGGGGTGTCATAATTCATCAAGATATTTAACAAGTTGTATTTGAGCCTTCCTGTTGATATCAAAACTCATCAAACCACTACTAAAGTTGTTTTCATGGCAGCTTTTGACTCAGAATTCAGTTTCTCTCTGAGAGAAAGAAAACCTGCCACCCTGGATGATGCTCAAATAGACGCACTAGAGTTGGAGGAAAATTTTTCCTCCACTGGTAAATCAAAGGGAAAATCTGAACAAGATACTAGAAGAAAGGGGAAAGAGGAGATATCTACCTCTAGCCAAGATAGAGACTCAGCTAATGACAGAATTGAGGAAATTAATAAAATGATTAAGAATCTTTCAAGTAAGCTAGTTAAACTTGAACTAGAGGCCAAGAATTCATCCTCCAAGAATTTCCAGAATGCTCCAAACAGGGGTTACAACCCTCAATACAGAAAACCACCGTTGCAGATACTATAAAGGGAAGGAAAGGAACAACGAGATCAGGTACCACACCCTCCATACTTGGAAGGTCAGGTAGATGGTCCCACTGAAGACACCACTTATGAGCAAGAGGAGGCATACCTTGCTTTTTAAAATAGTGATGAAGTTGAATGTTGCCTACAAGAAAGTGACAAAGTAGAGATTCCATCACATCTGGAAGAAAAAGATAATGAAAGCACCGAAGATCCTGAGATTGATGGCTACTGCAAGCAGTTTGTCGATTTCATGCAAGCACAATTTAGTAGAAGATATGACCTCAAATATTCTAGGAAGAGAAGTTGCACTCAGGATCAGGAGGAAGACACACCTCATGAGGAAGCATCTGCTCAGAAGGAGACAACATCTCAAAGGACCGTAGACAAATGTAAGAGACCTCTTAACGAATCTTTGTAGTTTGCTGATCAAATTCCTTCCTCTTCATAAATGGCTACTCCCCCTAATGTCAAGTCAGTCACAAAGGAATTCAAACCCCTTGCCCAAAGCAAAGAGTCAAAAGAGTTATTAGTAGATAACTCATCCTCGGTCTTCAGTGTACAAAAGGAGCTTGAGAAGGTCAAAATCCTAATTCCCTTGACCAAATTGCTGAAGCAGCCTGCATATTAGTCCTAGGTCACATCCTTTATGCTCCCCCTAGAAGCAGCACATATCCCAGACAGTCTGAACCTTCAAGAAGAAAGACCCATGGTTGTATTTGGCCCACATGTTGAGGAACTAGATGCTTCCACTCCCCCATTTTATGTATCCTTAGTAATTCATGACCTGTTGTTGCATAACTGTATGTTAGATTCAGGAGCCTCCCATAACCTATTGCCCCTATCGTTCATGGAAAAACTAGGATTACAAATCACCCATCCATACAAGGACCTCTATTCATTTGACTCAAAAAGAGTTAAATGCCTGGGTATGATCAAGGATTTGGTGGTCAATTTGGCCCAAATCCCATCAAAACGTGTGGTGATGGACATCGTGGTGGCTGACATCCCAGCTCGCTTCGGCATGTTGCTGTCAAGTTCCTGGGGGACTAAAATTGGTGGGTCAATCAAGTTGGACCTGACCTATGCTACTATCCCAATTTTTGGTGGTAAGGAGAGGAGGTTGTACAGGGAAACTAGATTTGTCAAGACGGTCACCAAGGCTGAAAACTTAGTTAATTCTCTAGTTTATAGTAAGGAGGGAGATTTCTCATGTTTGATGCTGGAAGAAGATCAAGATTACGCTCATGAGCCATCATTCTGCCAGATCAAGACTGAGCAGTCCATAGAGAGCCATGAAGTAAGAATCTAGACACTTCATTTTGATGGAGAAAACTCCAGAGAAGGTAATGGGGCTGGCGTATTATTGATTTCTCCTACAGGCTAGTGGGTCCCATTATATTTCAAGCTAGAGTATGAAGCCACTAATAATGTGGCCGAGTACAAAGCACTTATGTTAGGGTTATAGACAGCCAGGATCATGAACATACAGAGTTTAAAGGTTCTAGGAGATTCAGAACTGGTGGTTAGACAAGTGAAGAATCAGTGCCAAACCAAACATCCTAGGCTGAGGGCTTATAGGAATGAAGTCTATGACCTAGTGGAGAATTTTTTCTTCGCATTTAATATTCAATTCATGCCCCGGGAGAAGAATAGGATGGCAGACTCCCTTGTATTTGCTGCCAGTACTTTCTGTCCACCTCAAAACCCTCTCTTAAGATATGAAATTGAGATACGTTATCGACCATCAATCCCAGATAACATCAAACATTGGCAGGTGTTTGAGGATGAAGAAAAAGTGAAGAGATTCCTGGAAACAGTTGGGGAATTCTCCAACATGGAGATTGATGCTTGTGAAGAAGAAGAGGCTGAAAACACTTCAGAAAATAAATGGGAAGAAAAGGTGGCTGGCCATAAATTTTTGCAACTAAAAGGTAACGTTATACCCCAAGGAATAGTGCCCTTAGAAAGATCGTTTAATAGAAACAATGTCCCACTGCAACCAAACAAAGTGATAGAGGAAAATCAGGTAGAAGACCTTAACCTTGGCACTGAAGCTGACCCTAAAATTGTGAAGTTATCCAAGAAAGTCCCAGAGGAATACAAAGAGCTCCACCAGGAATTATTCTAGTCATACAAAGATGTGTTTGCATGGTCTTATTAGGACCTAAAAACCTTCAACATCAACATCATGCAGCATAAAATTCCATTAAAGGGAGATGCGAAACCACATAAATAGAAGCTTAGACAGATAAATCCTCTGCTGCTTCCCTCCATTGAGAAAGAAATTAAGAAACTGTTGAAGGCCAAAATCATTGTGCCATTAAGGTATTCTGAGTGGGTAGCAAACCTAGTCCCTGTTCGGAAAAATAATGGAGAGATAAGGCTATGTGTTGATTTCTGAAATTTAAACCGGGCATCCTTAAAGGATAATTATCCACTGCCCAATATGGAACACATCCTGCAGAAAGTGGTAGGAGTTTCTCAGATGTCGATGATGGATGGATTCTCTGGTTACAATCAGGTGGCTGTACTACTAGAAGATCAGAAAAATATTGCCTTTACCACACCACGGGGGACGTTTATGTATGCTAGGATGCCTTTTGGGTTGATTAATGTAGGGGCCACTTTTCAAAGGGCCATGGACATTTCCTTTGTTGGGGAGAAAGATAAGAATTTGGTAGTATATCTAGATGATATCACTGTGTTCTCAAAAGATGATGCAGAGCACATCGAACACTTGCATAGAACTTTCGAGAAGTGTAGAAGGTACGGTATCTCTCTCAATCCACAGAAGTCATTGTTTGCATTAGAAGAGGGTAAGCTGTTGGGACATATTGTAACCAAATATGGGGTAAAAATAGATCCTAAGAGAGTAGAAGTCATAAATGGAATTTCTCTTCGCAGAAATAAGAAGGAGGTGCAGGTGTTCGTAGGGCACATTAACTTTCTGAGGAGGTTTATCCCTAACTATGCTAAGACAGTTAGACATATAACTGACATGCTGAAGAAAAATAATGAGGTAAAGTGGTCCTAGGAATCACGAGAGGCTTTTTCTAAGATAAAAAATGCCTTTTCTGAAGCCCCTGTGCTAGATGGACCAGAATATGCCAAAAATTTCATGATATTTTCATTTTCATCACCTCATACAGTGGCAAGAGTTTTATTGCAGAGAAACGAAGAAGGGTATGAGAAGCCCATCACCTTCTTCAGTCAGGTGCTCCGTGAAGTTGAGCTGAAATATAACATATTAGAAAAGCAGGCATATGCTCTGGTGAAGTCTCTTAAAGCATTTCGTATGTATGTCTTGCAATCCCATATGACTGCGTTTGTGCCTACAGTATCCGTAAAAGATATTCTTATCTAGGGAGATAGAAAAGGAAAAAGAGGGAAATGGATTCCCAAAATACAAGAGTATGAGGTAGACATCTGCACTACCAAACTGATCAAGGGACAAGGGTTAGCAAAAATCTTGTCCGAATCAAACTATGAGGCTCTGGGTATAAATCTGTCCATGATAGAAAATGAGGAGTCTGAGAAGAAAGAAGAGCAACAAGGAGTAGAGATAGCTACTCAGAAGACACATATGAAGTACCTCATCAGCCCGTGGTACAAAGAGATAATGGAATATATTCTAACACTCAGTTGTCCTCCTAGTTGTGACAAAGCTAAATACAGAACACTGAGTTTGAGGTCACAGAAGTACGTACTTTGTTGCCAATGGTCGACTATAGTGATGAGATCCCTCAGGCATCCTACTCCTGTCTCTCACAGAGGACAAGGTAGAGAGTATAATGGCCGAATTTCATGAAGGCATCTATGGGGATCATTATAGTTGGAGGGCTACCACTCACAAAATACTGAAGGCTGGTTTCTTCTGGCCCAAACTCTTTGGAGATGTGTTTTCCCAAGTTAGAGCCTGTGAGAAATGCCAAAGGTTTGCTAAAAGACAGAAGTTGGCACCTCTGCCCATGATCCCTATTCACGTGGATGAACCATTCCAACAATGGGGAATTGACTTTATCGGTGAAATACATCCTCCATCAAGTGGTTAGCATAAGTGGATTTTAACCGCCACAGATTATTTCACGAAGTGGGTGGAAGCTATACTTGCAAGGAATGCAACAGATGCTATGGTAATGAAATTCATGGAAGAAAATATCATATCCAGATTTGGCTTCCCTGCCAAGATTGTGACCGACAATGCACAGGCCTCTAAATCTGCAATGTTTGTCAGCTTATGATAGCAGTATAACATTGCACTAGGTCACTCCACGACTTATTAACCACAAGGAAATGGCCTGGCAGAGTCTTCAAATAAAACCCTGGTGAGAGCACTGAAGAAGGCTATCAACGAAAATAAGAAAAATTAGGATTCCCAGTTGAAATTTGCTGGTGGAGTTAGAAGAAACATGGAACTAGGTAATTTAGAGGCTAACAAAATATCAAGAGAAGATGAAGGACCTTTTTGATCAGCATGCCAAGGACATGATGTTGCAGGTTGGGGATGTAGTGCTCAGATGGGAAATTCGAAGAGCTGAAAAGGGGAAACATGGTAAATTCGAACCACTCTGGTTCGACCCTTTTAAAATTGTGGAACAAGGGGGAAACAACATGTTCAGGTTGGAAAATTTACAGGGAGACTTGCTCGATGCCCCTGTAAACGATTAGTTCCTAAAACCTTAATTCCAGTTCTGATTCAGGCCGAGAGAGCCTGATGTATCATACTGTACATTAGTTTTATGTTTTCATCTTTGTTTGAATGATGTGTGTGTCATGATGAATCATGAAGAGAAAAATAAAAAGTGTTGAAGAGTGGTGTCCACACAGAAGATTAATAGGTGGTCTGCGAAGTCCTCGACACGCCGAAGGATGAACGTGTCGTCCCAAGGTGGAGCCAATGTTGATCATATGGGTAACATTAGTCATTTCTAAACCTCTATTTTCATCCCCTTGTCTCCCCTTATAATTCCCTTCTTACTCTTCAAAATCATCCTATTTCCCCTTTAAACCTCACAAATACCCTTTGTTTGGCTTAATAACCACCTTTTCCTCTCTACCATTACCCCTTTTTGGCCTTAAAATGCATTGAAAATAGGCCAAAACACCATTCAGTTTACATATACAAGCTAAGCCCCTTTCGGCCAGCCCCCTTAAACCACTTCGCCATATGCCCTGCACCCAGGATCAAGCACTTAAGCTCGGGGCACTTATTGCAATCGGAACGATCAGTGTGGGTGAAATCCTTTGCAAAATCGATTTTTTCCGACGCAATGGTGTTATGGTCTGTGGAGCATGGATGTAATACCCACTTTCGATTTCCCTTTGATCTGAAATTCTGCGCAAGTCCTATCGCGCCCATCACACCACCACAATAATCGCAATCACAACTTTTAAAGTGTGCTTCCTACCGCACTCCCCGATTGTGATCCTCCGATTGTAATCTCCACTATCGATTTCCTTTTGATCCGACGGCACTTATTTATCTCGCTCTGCTCCTTTATCCCCGTCCGTCTCCCCACCGATTGAGTCTTCACCATCGGCCTTGTTCCAAATGAGACGGCTGGCGCTCAATCGCGCATCACCAATCGCAAGCTCTTAAATGTGTCACCCACTGCCATCCCCGATTGCGATCCGTCGATCCAATCGTGACTGTCCATCCAAGTTATATCAACGGTCCTCATTGCATTGCCTTGTTCATTCATATTTCTCCATCGGGGTTTCGGCCTCACTTTGCTCCGATGCGATTAGATCGCAACCATTCATCTCTCGAGATCCGACGGTTCACACCCAATCGCCCCCCGTCATGTTGGGATCCCACCACTCCTACCATGTTATAGTCATTATCAGGGTTTAGACTCCACGTCTCGTCGATGTTTCATGGGCATTGATGCCTTGTGAGCCTTGCGCAACGCTGTACATCAATAAGACACACGGGATCACGTTAAAAGAGTATCAGTGTCGAAGACCTACCACAACAGAAACAGAAGATTGAAAAAAAACTTGGGGATTGCAGCTAAGATTGATTATCAAAAGCCCATCCTCCAAATTAAATCAAAATTAAAGAAAATCATGAAGATCTACAAGCAAAAAAGTCTCTACTGCCACATCAGAGGCAAAGTGATTCCTCTAAGCCAACACTCTGCCATCTGTGGTAGCAACCGCCTCAACTCCACCACATCAGTGAACATTGTCAATTCATGATTCGGCCCTAGTGGCCTTTTACTTTCATTTTAGTTTGTTACTTTTAAATTTTGAGTGGAATTCACATTCCACTCCTGTATTTTACTTTCTGTCAAAAATTGTTGTTTAATGTTTTTGTTTAAAATGGCCGTGAGCCTAACTGTTAATGATGAGATGCCCCTATTCCTCATCATGAATCTTGGTTATTTTTTATGGAGACCTCAAACTGACTACCAGCACGTGAGGAAGATATTTTTCCCAAAAATATATTCTCACTCATGTTTCTGAGGCTTCTATATAAGCAACAACTAAGAGAAAAAAAAGGTTCCAGATTTTCTGAAGAAATTGCTGTGAAAGAGTTTTTGTATGCATTTTTTTGAAGCATTAATACAAATGTGAAGAGCTCGTTGGGTCTCAATGAGAAGGAGTTTTTCTTTAATGAGGATTCTGGTCTTGATGCTTTATAGTCTGTAACTCTGCCTTATGTGATATACTTTAGTTGTTCATTTCACTATTTCCATTTCTCTTGTATCATGCTTTGGAATGCAAGTGGCTCACTGGTTCTAGTATGAATTTATCACCATTGATACTTATGCTAAACCTGTCTAGTGCTTTAAATATGGCTTAGTCATGATATGTTGTTTCATCTTCCACTTCATCCACGCTTCCTCTCTATTAAGTGCTATGGGGTGTTATTTTTAAAAAAGCAATAGACATGTGTGTATTCTTATTATCATAAGCCCATTTCATGTTTAGATCTATTTCTGGGATTTCATCTCATTAGTGGTTAGTATTCTTTCTATTTTTCATATATAGAAAATACCGTCTGATTTTTATCTCTGTAAAGCATTTTCAGAATCTAGCGTTCCTTATAGAACACTGCCTTTGAATTGTCTGATACATTTATATTGAGAATTCACATCTTGCCTCTACAATGTTCCTTTCATTATGCTGAGTCTGTGAATATTCTGGTTCCACTTATATTGAAATTTTCGGTTAAAACTGAAATAGAAAAAGAGCCTTGTTCTGCTAATTATCCTTATTATATCAGGTTGCTCCTTGCTATATAAGATGTCCTAGGCACTAGTCTTTCACAACTCAAGGTTGTCTCTAGGATTTAAAACAGTGAACATCGATGATTACATTATATATGTAGAGGGGTTACCTTAATTAATCCCTAATATTGTTTGAGAAAATGTTAGCACGAGATGATATTTCATGGATAACAATGATTTCAAGGTTTGCACAAAATGGGTATGCTGATGATTCCTTCAATATCTTTAAGAAAACTCCTTAGAATGATGTGTTCCCATGTAATGATATGATTGAAAATTTTGTGCATAATGGTTGTTTCGAAGAGGTCCTGAAGCTATTTCAAGATATGCATAAGATAGGCATCAAGCTAGACTTTGACACATTCGTAAGTTTTCTCTCTTCCTGTGCAAGCTTGTCATCTTTTGGTTGTGGGAAAAATATCCATGGATACATAATTAAAATTAGATTTGAGCATAAAAATGTTTCTGGCAAGTGCTCTTGTAGACATGTATACCAAATGTGGGGTTATAAATAATGTGTGTAAACTTTTTGATGAAATTCTTGGTCGAGATATGGTCTCATGGAATGCAAAGATTATAGGATATGTTGTGCAGGGGTGTGAGAAGGAGGCTATGTGTTTTTTAAAAAAAATGAAGCACTATGGATTGAAGCTTGACACGCGTCCCTTGTTGGCATTTTTTTTGCATGTTGCCACGCAAGCCTAGTTGACAATGCTTGGTAGTACTTTCATAGCATGAACGTAAAAACTGAAAAAGTTAAGAGTTCTATGTTTAAAAATTGTTTGAAAACTAATTCGATGTGCATTGGAACACAATAAGGTTGGTAAGGGGTAAAAAACGTGTTGCGGGGATTAGTGGGTTCATCAAATGGAAAAAAATATTGGAACAATGAACAATGAGATTGCTAAATTAAGTGGAATATCTATTGTGGACAAAGATCAATCAATGATAAAAACAAAATGTATCGAACAGGAAAACATATATTGAACAATAAAATGTTGGAGTGTTTAGGAAACCCCAAACTATTAAAAAAAACCTTATTATATGATTAAAAACATATTGAGAGGTAATAGTCAAATCCATAAATAAAATAAATAAAACATTAAATTGTGAGTATATGATTTGTGAATTTTAATATTTTTTTTAATTACATCATGTGTTTTTGTTGTTTAATTTTTTTTTTTAAATATATAATGAAATCCAACACCATTAAAACGCTCTAATGATATAGAATTCATCTTGAATAAAATCTCCAGTTATAAATAAATTTAAAAAAAAATATGAAAACCCACATTTAAAATAAAAAACAATTGAAATGCCGCATATAAAAAACACATTCAAAATTTAAAACAAATAACTAACTCAAAAAATTATAACTCTAGGATATTTATTAACTTTAATAAAAAGTTAAAATAATTAAAATTCCACATTTAACTATTTTCAAGTAATTAAAATTAAAATTATACAAAATATTTTATACTTTCTAGTTAATGAAATTTGTTGCATATTCAACTAAATTTTTATTTAAACTCATAATAAGACAAAGATAACTTTTTTTCATTTGGAAAAGTTGTATGAGAAAGAAATTTTTAAACATGTATGTCATATGTTTTGCATTTCTAAAAATAGTAAGGTTAACCCTAAAACATGAAAAGTCATACATTAAATCCCAGCTTTAAGTAAAAATAAATATTATCCACACTCTAATTGAGAACTATAAAAATTATATTTATGTCTGTTTTAATATTTATGCATTTTAATTTAAAATAAAACCATTGTTTGGTGGTGTTATAAATTATTTTGTTTTGTGTTCATTCTATCTTTTTTTTCACCTTATAATTTTCATCATTAAATTTAAGTTTTATATTGTAATAAATATAAATTATACTTGAAAAAGCATTTAAATATTATTTTTCTAAAAAAATTTAAGAAAATTTTACCAAATTTATTTTTATTTTAATTAGCATTTATTATTATTATTATTAACTAATTAAAATAATTTATAATTATTGTTTAAGTTTTATAGAAAACTCTTTGGTTATTGTTTAAATATGAATCCATATGAATAAAATTTGGACAATAAAGTAACTAATTTTTTATTATTATTATTAAATTTGATTAACACGTTCAACTCTCCTCCATCCCATACTATTTCATGATTCTCATGATGTTCATAAAAATTGATTAATTGAAACTCAATTATAATTTTTAGTGACATGTTAATCCTTTGGAGCAATAAATTATTTATCTAGAAAGATATCATAATGATAAATTACAATTAAAAAACTTGAATGCATCAAGGTAACTATCTAACTACCCAATGGGATCAAAAGGTCAAAAACATGTAAACATGAATGCATAAAACTAACTACCCTATGTGATCAAATTGTCAAAAATATGTAAACTTGAATGCATTAAAATAAATACCAAACTATCCTATGTGGTAAAAAATATGTAAATGATGATTACAAGCCCAACACATTGCTAAAAATTATAGTTAAAAAAAATGTAAAAGTTTCTTCCAAAAAAATTATATGTATTATAACAATAGCCCCAAAAGATGAATAAAGAGGCACATAAGATTGTTGAATTGAAAACTTTGTATTTTGTAATTGAAATATTGAGACAATGAATGTTGACAGACATATACTTTACCATTTACCTTAGCAAAGGAATATTTAAAATCATTGTGAAGAAATATTGATTTTCTAAAATGGACAATTTATACTAAGAGAAAACGACAGCTACAAATTAAGTTTACCTCATTTTAGACATTTTATGTTATTTGATTAAGGGAAATAAATCATTTAATTTTCCTATTGATATGATGAAATTTAAAATGTATATTGTATTATTATTTTTGATTACCTCATTTATGAAATTATCTAGGTTTTCTTTTTCTGGAAATTGTTGTTGATTATCTCATTTATGAAATTATCTATATTTATTGTTTTTGGAAATTATATCCAGGAAAATTAAAAATTATAAGAATCTTCTTTATTTATTTAGTAATAATTGTTAGAAAATATTCTCGGCTTTAATGAAAGAAATTTACCTTCTCTGCCGCCATTTTTCTCCTCAGACAATTTTCTTAGTCTTTTCATCATAAAACTATGAATCTCCTAAAACAAAAAGTTAATCGAAGGCACCCACTTTGGCACTAACCCAATCTTTTATTCCTAAAACTATGAATATCCTTAAAAGAAACCTTCATATAAGGTACCCACTTTGGCACTAACCCAATTGCATGCAACCAAGATAATAGTTTTCTTTTCCAATTAGTGGCCAAAATTTATGAGTTTTTTTGACTTGGTGATCTACATTTATGTGAATTTTTGTTTCAATGTTGACATATATAAAACTTAGGTGGACCATAAAAATAAATATGATAGTTTTATATCAAATGTTGTGTTTTATTTTGCTCAATTTGTGTTTCCTTCACGTTCCTTACTATTTATAGAACTGATCTTTCTCTACTCTTTGTGTTTCATAATGAATTTACGTGGGATCAATGGCGTGCGTGTTTGACTTAATTTAATGATTGTAATTGGACATTTTTTATGTTATTTAAGATTTTGAGAATATTTAATAATGATTTCTAGAAGAGTCAATTGTTTGATTTTTCTTAACTATAAGGTTTCATATCCTTGGAATTTTTAATAAATAGATGTAAATTAAATAATTATGTGAAAAGGTTCATTTTATTTATAAAATGAGATATTTACCATTAAAACTACATAAAATGAAAAAAAAAAAAATTACTAAAGTTGTTGAAAGTTTGACTTCTAAAGAAATTGTAACATTCAACATTACACTCATAATTTTTTTTTACATTATAATGCTTTTACATCTAATTACATTTATATTTCATTTATTTTTACATTACACTTTACAAATCTATGTGCTAGATTGACTTAACAATAATGCTAACTATACTACACCTATGATGATATCCGTCCCGCATTAAGGTAAATACATTATATGATAATCATTTACAACCCCTCCCCTAAGGTTAATTTTCTAGCTTGAGCTTCTCGAGGAAACCAACTGGAAACCAAATGTCTGCCAATATAATCGGTTAAATGATTTTTTTGTACTTGTACTCATGGAAATCAAATTTCGATTTAATAGTTAACTTTTCTGCATAGTATATCTTTGTAAGGATTATTTATATTCAATTCTGGTTATTGAAAACATCGCATTCATTCTATCAACTATTTATCATGGACAAGGGGATAGTTTCTCTGCCATTGATATGACCTAACCGGAATCTGATGGTGGATTTGATTTAGGGTTACGGGTAATGACCTCCCATCCCTAACCGCTTCCTTTACCTTTCGAGCATTTTTCCCATCGCTACGTGGGAGAAACTTACCGCCTCTGCAACAAACCCCTCTAGGGTTCTTCCGACATTGACAAGGTTCCGTCTTTTAGTTGCATGGTAAGTTACCTTACGGAGTTTGTGTTTTCTTGTAGAATTATTTGCTGTAAAATAAGTTTTTACATAGTCGAACTACACAGGTTCATATCTCATATTCTCAAAGGTGATAATCATGGGGTTCATCCTTGTCTGAGTCTTAGGTTTGATTGTATTTCCATATAGGGCTACCGTAATGATTTTGTAGCTTATGTGGATGGAGTTCCACTCTTCAACTATGTAGCCACCGGTGAAATCCACGGTGAAACACTCTGCTACATCATTGTTTATTTTTGCACTTGTTTTTTTTTATGTTTGTTCTTGAACTCTACCGATTTATTGACTCTGAATATAAATGGCAACTCTTGCAGGTTTTCTTCTCATTCTCTGGTGACAAACCCTTAAAAGTAAGGCTATCGCTTAACATATCAATTTTTTTTTAGATTTTCGGGTCTGAGAACTAGATTTTTTAACATTACCTCCTCGATTTGCAGGTATGCTCACTGGTTGATATTGTGATGGATGTACTCTATGAAGCTTAGTTAATGAATCCTCTAACGTCTCCTAGATGGCTCTCTTAGGTACCTCTTTTATTGTAAGTGACTGCTCACAAAAACATCAAGCTTGCAAAGGAATTTCCGCTTTCTATGGAGTTTTCCATCTTTGTTCTGTTATTTTAAATTTTAAACCCTCTTTCATGGCCATTACCCTAAATGGGCATGCTGATGTCGCTTATATGTGACATTTATATCTTAAATTATTTCCTTTGTTTGAATACTCACATTTATGCATGTTTAATCTAAAGCTTTTGCTTTTATTTACAGTTTCCCCAGTATCTTGATTGTAGGATGTTGTGAGTCTTTTCCGAGGTTTTCTTTACCCATAGTGGGAAACATGTTGGATACGTTTCTTAGTTATATGTTCAACTCTTGATTATATTTACGGGGTTAAACTTGTCACATCTACAGATGTCTTGCTTGTACAATATTTTCCTGAAATTCAAGACTGAAAAATGGAATTTTTCCCTTCAGTAATGATTTATGGTTACCTCATTTTATCATTGTGGTTTTTTTAGGTTTGAGGTGCTGACTGTATTAATTCCAAATTTCTTGAATATATAAATACAAAGAGACTCTTATGGCTATTTTCAAAGTAAATTTTATTTCTTCACCGATGACATAAGTTTGATTTTGTTCTAAATTTTAGGTGCTTATATCTATTTAGCAGTACCTTACTACTGTAATGTATTCAAAAAATTCTTCTTTGTTATATTTTTCTCAATTCCAAAGTTAAAATTTACAGTACATGATAATAATCATTGTATGAGGGTTGGGGTATTCTTTCTTGTACACTGTCAATAGAGAATATTGTTTACAAATTTAGAAACAATTTTAATTCTCTCACAGTTCTGATTTTTACATGAATATTTGCATGTCTTTACTTCTTGAATAAGTTCTTAGTACAAGTCTGTTATGTCACCAGTTAACTACAGAACATTTGTTTTGAGCTTAAGGGATTCTGTTCCTTCTTTTCTTTTCATTGTCTTTAACAATGTAAAATGGCCGAACCACTCTGTCCGTGTTTACCAAAGTTGCAGAGAGTGACCAACTCGAAGCCTTCTTCATGAGGGTTCTGAGTTAACAGTTCTCTGTCTTATGATTTTCAGAAATAAATTTGGAATCCAACTGACTATCCTATTTTTCAAAATAAATACATAAAAAGAAACTTTCATTTCAAAAATTTAAGTATTGTAATCTCTCTAGATTATAAAACTTGAACTGTTAATTTTCCATTCATAAACAACTAATATTTCCAATGGCATATAAACTTATCTATTTATTGATTACTAAATTATGCAGTCCTCCCTACCTCGATAGAGGCAATTACATCCTCGTCTCTCCCACATGCTCTAAGTTTGAGCTATGTAAGTTGATAGAGATTCTGGAAGAGACTTCAGGACATTCCGATCCAGTCTTCTATTCTAGGCAATTCTCAGGAATCAGAGTAATTCCACTAGTCACCAATAGCTCTAGAATTATTCTCTCCAGATATCCTTCTCCAGTTACCAAACAAAACCCCTCTTCCTCACTATTATATGCCTTTATCCTCAGAGGTTGGGGTAAATTTTTGAAGTGATTCTATTCAACTAACCCTAAGTTCTTGAATTAATTTTTACAATCAGTCTATTATTCTTTTATGGAAATCACTTCCATAATAAATTTATTTAATTAAAATTAATTTATGTTCATAATGTACTATTTCCGAAACAAATAGCAATTAGTGTCTTAATGTCTTAATAACATAACTTAATCATCAGTTACATTTAAGCCAGTTGTTACAACTTCCCCCTAGAAGTGAACATTGTCCTTGGTGTTCTCAATCTGCTTCAGCAAATAGTTCTGGGTATGCATCCTAAAAAACAAAATTTATCCTCCCAGGTAGCTTCATCCAGGCCAATGTGCTTCCACTGCACCTTAACCTCGGTGATGGCTTGTTTCAAGAGCATGATTTCCCTCAGATCAATTATAAATTGAGGCTTGACTAGGAACTCGTCGTCCAGTTTGATCTACAATGAAAAAACTTTGAATTAATTTCTCATAAACTTTAACCTTTATAATCAAGTCATGTAATCATATACTACCTAAATACTTTGCCAGTGGATTACATGCTTTGGGTTGTGTATGTATCATTTCAGTAATGATACATGAAATATGTTGTGTACATATATATGACTAGGTAGGGCCAATCTATAAGCCATGGGTCCTACCCTCTCCAATATTTGGAAAGGGCCACAAAAACTGGGAGCCAACTTGGCACAAGAGGCCCACCATAAAGTGTTTTTCTTTGGTTTTATCGTTACGTACACATGCTCTCCCACCTCAAACTCACAATAAGTCCTTTTCTTATCTGCATACACTTTTTGTCTATCCTAAGTTGTCTTCAAATTTTTCCTGATCTTCCTTACTTTTGACTCGATTTGAGCTAGAATTTTCGGTCCAAGCATCAAATTGGTTTTTGGGCTACTCCAATTAATAGGAGTTTGACATTGTCATTCGTATAATGCTTCAAATTAACTCATCTTAAGGGATTCCTGATATCCTTTATTGTATTCAAACTACACTAGGTGCATATACTCTTCCCACATAGTTGGTTGTTGCATTACATACATGCGTAACATATCCTCCAGGATTTGATTCTCTTGCTGAGTTTGTCCGTCCATCTATGGATGGTAGGAAATATTAAAATTAATTTGATTTCCCAATCCTGTAAACAACATTTTCCAGGATGCTGAAGTAAAATTCACATCCCTCTCAGATATGACAGTCTTTAGGATACCTTGTAGTCTAAAGATCTCCCGCATAAATATGTCTGCTATTTGCACCGTCTTATAAGTGTATTGCACTGGTATAAAATGTGATGCTTTGCTTAATCAATCGACCACTACCATTATAGAATCATTATGATTCTTTGACGTTGGTAAACCAGTGATGAAGTCTAATGATATAACCCCCCACTTCCATTGAGGTACTGCTATAGGCTACATCAGCCTAGTTGGGTGTCGATGCTCCAACTTCACTTACTGGCACTCCAAACACTTGTTTAGATATTCTGCAATGTCCCTTCTCATACCAGGACAGAAGTAGTTCTTCCTAATTTCTGTTAGAATTTTTTGATACCCGAGATATTCGAAGTAGTTACTTCGGTGATACTCACTTAGCATTATTTCCTTCAATTCCATTCGATTTGGAACAAAACGCCTCTCCTTGAAAGTTAGCAACCCATCCTTTTTAATTTCGTAATCAATATATTTTCCTTGTTTTCTGGACTATTTGGCTTGCTGCCCATAAATTGGTATTCAAGATCCTTCTCAGCTTCTGTTTTTATTTGTTCCAGAAATTTTCATTCACCCTGATTATAGTATAGTTCATAAACACCATAAAAATTTCTACTTAACGCATCAGCTACTCTATTCTCCTTACCCTTTACGTTCTGCATATCAATGTCAAACTCGCTCATGAAAGCATTCCATATTTCCTGGCGAGAATTGAGGTCATATTGTTTAAAATAATTGGTTAAGCTACTATGATCATTGTTGAGTACAAATCTCTTTCCAAGCAATTAGTTCCTCCATACCCAGAGTGCATGCACTACTGCTGTCAACTCCAAATCATAAGCTGAGTATCATTGTTCATGCTCTTTTAGTTTCCGTGATTCAAAGGCAATTGCTTTACCTTCTTGTGACAGAATCGCCCCAACTCATTCTTTACACGCATATGTAGAGACTTTGAAGTCTTTATTGGGATCAACTAGTCTTAATACTGGAGCTGTAGCCAATAAAATATTTAACTTTTCAAAACTATCTTGACATTTCTTTATCCATTTAAATATTTTTCCTTTCCTTTGTAAGGAAGTAATTGGGAAGGAAAATTTTGAGAATTTCTCAATGAACCACTGATAATAACTGACCAGACCCATAAATGATCGAATGTCTACCACATTTTGGGGTACCTTCCATTCCATAGTCATTCTAATTTTCTCTCGGTCAACTGTGATTCCCTCAGCAGAAATAACATGACCAACGTACTGTATTTATTCCTTAAAGAAATCAAACTTGCTGAAGGTAGTGTACAAATAATGCTTCTGTAACATTTCTAGCACTATCTATAAGTGTTCTTTATGATCTTATATATTTCTGGAATAAACAAAAATGTCATCAATAAATATTAACACAAAATTATGTAAAAAGCGGTGAAATATATCATGCATCAGCCTCATAAAGGTTTTTGTTTCATTAGTTGATCCGAATGGTAACACTACAGACTCATAGTTCCCTATCTGGTACAAAAAGAATTTTTATAAATGTCTTCGTCTTTTATCCAGATCTGATGATATCCAAATCTTAGATCTATCTTTGGGAATATGGTAGCTCCCTTCACCTGATCAAACATATCATCAATCCGAGGTAGAGGGTATCTATTTTTTATAGCCAATTTATTGAGTTGTCGATAGTCCATGCACATTCACATGGTTCTATCTTTCTTCTTCACAAATAGCATTGGTGCTACTCAAGGGGATACACTTGGTCGGATGTACCCTTTATCCAATAGTTCTTGTAACTGCATCTTCAGTTCTGTCAGTTATGATACCCTCATTCAGTATGGTGTCCTCGAAGTCGGTGATGCTCGAGGTATCAACTCTATAGTAAAATCAATGTCCCTTCTTAGTGGAAATCCTGGTATTTCCTCTGGAAATACATCCATAAAATCTTGCACTATCGAAATTTTTTCCATCATAGAAGTCTTTTCTTTAGAATTAGTAAAAGCCACTTGGATGGCATATAACTGGAATTCTTTCCTCATGCACTTACTCATTTGAGATGTTGTAATAGGATGCACCTGTAGGGGTTCCTTTATACCTTGAATCTCCTTACGAGTTCCATCCCACATTTTGTAATATATACATTTTTCTTTACAATCGACTAACATCGAGTGCTTCTCCAACCAATCCATACCAAGTAGCACATCATAGGATCTGAGAGGTAATATATTCACGTCTACAGGTAGATGATGTTCACTAATTTCCACTGTACAGTTCGAAATTTTGGCACAAATTTTCCTCTTTGCTCCCTTGGCTAATTGTACCAGCCATGGGTTTCTGAATGTCTAACTCTTCAATTTACAAATATCTACTAATTTGGGACTTACATAGCTTAAACTTGCACCTGTGTCTACCAAAATATAAATAGGTTGAGAGAGTAATTTACCTTCCAACTCTATCGTTGTCAGTTGGTAATCAACTTGTCGATCTTTCAAGGTTGCGTTAATTCTGGATATATTTCTAGCTACATCTCCTACTATTGAGGCTTCTTGTAAGTTGGTAACTGCCTCACTCCTTCCTCATTTTGGATAATTTCTGTAGTACTGTGCCTCACCACACCCCCAACACTGTAGGGGTGGTTTCTAATTTTGTGCTTGATCTGGCTTGCTGGAAGCTTCTATGGGTTTATCCTCCATAGGCCATCATATTCTTTGATGATTTCTGCCAAATTTTTTACTTATTTGAACTTATGGTAGAATTTTTGAAATTACCGGTTCTATTTTTCTTAAAGCATGAACTTCATTTTTATTCTTTCTTTGACTGCCACCTTTTACCCAGCTCTCCTTTTGCCTTATATTGCTGATAGCACATCCTTGCCTTCCGGATTCCCTCGTGCATGGTTTCGGGGTTCACAAACTCAATTTGTTCCTTCATATGAGTCGGAGAAATGCTAAGGAACCACTGAACTTTAGCCTTTTATTCCCTTAGATAAGGAACATAACGAAGTAAAGAAGTGAAATTGGTGATGTATTCATCCATCGACAATTGTCCCAGTTTTAAATCATGGAACTTTCTAGATTTCTCATCATATAAGCATTCAATTAAGTACTTATCTTTAAAATATTGCTTGAATGAATCCCAAGTCATGTCCTGATCATCTATACTGTGGACATTCTTCGGTTCCTCCTACCATAGTGTGGCCTTCTACCTCAACTGATAGATGCCAATATGGATTTAATATTTATCCTATATTCATAAACTCACTACAAGGAAAAGACCCTCTAGCGGAGGTTATAAAGGAGGTTTTTAGTGTTATAAAATTCGCCAAAATTGTCAAAAAAACATATGCTACCACATCTGTTTCTCGTAATGAAGGTTTTGGCGGAGATTTTAATGGAAATTGAACAAAACTAAAGAAAATGGTCGGCTGGAGGTTATTATGGATGTTTTTCCATCAGTGCTCTTATCATGTTTGAACACACCCGTGTGTATCTGTAGACAGCGCGCTGAGGCGGTCTAAGGAGAATGCATCGGCCATTAAGGAAAACAATAGCACTAGTCCTGGTGTTGGTGATACAATGCATGGTGCCGTTCTAATTCATCTTGGGATTTGAGCGGTGCCCATAGGTCGTATAAGCGCACCGGTGCGTGTATCTTTATGAGGCACCGGTGCTCCATATCATAGAAAGGAACCGAGATTTATAATTGGTATCGGTATTCATGTAGTGCACATGGCATCTATAAACACACCAGTGCTTATAGATACATAAATGCCCCAGTGAGCAGTATCACACAAATGCACCGATATTTATAACTAGAATCGGTATTAGTGCGGTGCCCATAGAATCACAAATGCACCGGTGCGTATAGACACATAAACACACAGGGTTTCATTTTGTTTTTTTTAGAAACATCCACCTCTGATAGTCTAATTATTGTGATTGTTTTAAATTCATTATTCATCAAAACTCGACACATCTTACAACAATATTCATATTAATTATATTTTTATTATTTCATTTGAATGTGTTGTTTCGATTAATTTGTTATATCATATCAAAGTTATTGTGATTTTTAAAATTCATTATTCATCAAAAGACGACACATATATATAATCTTATAAAAATATTCATATGAATTAAATTTTTATTAGTGCATTTGATAATGACAATGGAGAATGCAATAGAATAAATTAAAGCAAATATTATGATTATATATATATATATATATATATATATATATATATATATATATATGAATAATATATGAATAAGACAATATTTCTCATACAAAATGGAACAATTATTTGTATCCCTTTGTCTTTCAATTGGGACACTATGTCCATTACATTAAACAAAATGTTTGATTTCACAAACATATTTCAAAAAATAAAATGCCTTGCTTTGATATCCAAATTACATAGTGATCATCTTTCTTCACTTCAACTGCTGTCACTGCCAGAGCTACTTCCATGACTTGGGTTATTTTCAGGAATGTTGTGTTCATGATGTTGATTGTTTTCTTCTTCCTCATTTTACATCTACAAACATAAAAATAAACAAAAATGAGTGTATATACATTGGTGAGAATAATGAAAATTCAAATATTAAATAATATACATCGTAGCACCCCAAATTTGCTATGCTTTTTAATTTGACATTTGAACAAATCCAAAGGGGAAATGGACCCCAATGGAGAAACAATGTGTGGATTTTTTAAAATATTTATCAATAAAAATAAATGGAATAATTATGTGTACAATATGACTAGATTGATATGGAGATCCTAAACCTTGATCCATGAGGATATGGATAAGGTTAGACTTTCCCAAAATCTTTCAGAAAAACCTTGAAAGGAATATTACTAAATTAGATTGGGAGAGAAAAATATAATTTCCCAAATGAAGAGGAAAGTAATTGGGAGGAGGAATAAAAGCTGGAAAAGTGGAAAAGACAGCTTTAAAGTACCTTATTGAAGGAAGCCTAGGAAAAAATAGGAAGAAAACATCCTGGAATTTCTGAATGCAGAAATTAGAAATAGGCTTAGGAAAGCGCTACTTAAATAAGTTGTTCCAAGACAGAAAAAGGGTTGTCTATCACTGGAAGTGGGGATCTCAGCTCGGGAGTGAGTTAAGGAGATAGAACTCTATGTTTCGGAGGAACTAGTAATAGAAATTGGTATGCACACTGAACTAGCTTATTTAGAAATTATTGACTTAGTCTATGGGTAAACTATTGGTTAAAGGAATTAGAATATATAGATTTGAATAGACCTAGTTATCTAAATACTGATATGTCAATACATTGATTTCCCATACATTTAATAGATTTATAATATTGATATATTACAAATTTGTATAGTTGCATGGGATTTGCTAAATAAGAACCATCTGCTAGAATGTCAAAACGTGTAAGGTCTAGATCTAGAGATTAGTATCTCATTTAAAGTACAAACTCTATTAGGAAATGGTACAGCATTGAACCATATCAGAGTAATATAAAAATCCATTTTTATCAAAATAGAATGGAACTGTTATTTTATATAGAACGGAGTTGAAAGTAGAAAGCAAGTACAGTGGAGGTAAGCACAATAGATATGTACATTTTATCATTTAATTTTTCAATGTCGTCTGGTCAATTTAAAATGAAAATATAAGCTCTACTATGATTGTATTCAGTTATATCCTAGTATTAGTTTCATGAGAACCAGAAATTGGTACAGTTACATACATGTAGAAACTAAAGAAAAATATAGTAATACTTTTGAAATTTACAATTTGGATGCTAGTATTTCTATTCTAGAGAAATTACTTATTGTTGTTATATTGAATATCAGAACAAAATCAGAAAGATAAACCATGACATTATCGTATGAAGAATGTTGATAACCTCTAGTATAGTCTAGAAAAATAGTTAATTATCTTATTTTATATCCAGAAATATAAACTAACAAAATTAAATGAAAGGATATGAAAAAGTCTATTATTTCAATGATCTATAGATGCTTCAAGTAATACAAAGAATGATAATTATTAATGAGTGTTGTAGCAATTTATCAGAAGAAAAAAACGCAATACTACACATGTTAAATGAATTATGTGTTAAATATTGAGGAATAATAATTTTGTGATATAAATAACCATAAGTGAGTACTAAAAATTCTGGATATGAGATCCCACAAGTAAAAAAGTAGAGGATAGATTCAAATCCCATAAGTACAAAACGTAGAGTATATTCACTAAAAAAGCCAACAGTCCTGTTGTGAGAATTTTCTCAAATCTATGAGTTATCATTATTACAATATAAAAATGTGAAATAAACAGATAGGGGAAAACCATATGGAATTTGTTAGTATTTCAATAAGGAAAGAACAAACTTTGCCCTTATATGCTGAGCATAGTTGGGCGATGCATTACCAAACTGTGTATATATATAGACAGGTATAATTCAAAAACGTGTTATGGTGTCGGGCTTTGAAGAAAAGTCAGAGTCTATAACTACCTCGAAGAAACATACCTACAAATATAAGAGAATAGGTCATATAATTTTAAAGAATTAGATTCAAAACAGTACAATATTTAAACATAATAAATAAACAAGGATTTCCTTTACCTTATGAGTATATTGCCACTGGAGAAAATTATTGTAGAGAAACAAGCGACGAATGACAGTTAGCAGAAAACTACCAAAGAGAAATAGCCAGGAATATAAATGGTGAATGGAAAAGGGAATTATGTTATGCCAAAGGAAATTGTGAAGGAACTCAGTTATAGGTTCAAACCTCTGGGTAAATTGAAGTTAAGTATCATCTTCGATGGAATTTTTTGGGAAACCCAGATTCTCTCGGAAGAAGGCAAGTTGGGGTTATGATTTCAAGAAGGAAATAGGCATAATGCTCAGGTCTATTTGCAATGGCCATCATTATAGTTATGCATGTAACACATATATGGCCAGAACAATAAAAGCAAGAGACAATTAGGCCTCAGAACAAATAAAAAAATTTACCAAGAAATTCAAGTCGAGAATTAATTGTATGACATTAGAACTCCGAATTAGAGTTAAAGTTGAACCTTAACAAGATGTAGAATCATAAATTCAGAGAAAATAATCATAAGAACCGCAGTGAGTTAATAACTCGAATCACAATATGTCAAGAATTAGGAAAAATTTAATCACTGTGCAACCAAGATAGTGATTAAAATACAAATGGACTTCAACAAAATGGAAAACGATAAAGTCAGGAAGATACTTTTGTTTTCATGATAAGGACATCTTCAGATAGTAAGAAAGTAATGGAATTAGCAAGTCAAAAGAAAAAAATTCATAGTGAATACATCAGTTCTTACTGTGCGATTTCAATGGATTCTAAATAAATCCATACAATTATAGAAAACCAAAATGCTGGAAGAATAGTCTAACGTTTAGACACTTACGAAATGGTGAAGGAAAATTGTGGGAGCTGTTAAACATTGAACGGGTTCATGAATTTAACGCAAGAGCTTTGCATCTTCAGTCCCGAAATACAGACGTAATTTCCACTTCGACAAAAAATAGAAAAGTGATAGGTATTGAAACACTGAGTTTAATAGAGATTTAAAATCCAAAACCCTAAGTAAATCTGACCTTACACTTGGCGAAAATCCAACAATTCACCCTCAGATTGATGACACAACCAGTTGAATGAACAAACGTACCTCTATTTTGAACGAAAAAGGTACCATAGTGGTTGAGAACATTAAAATGATAGACAAATTCGTAAGGTGGATTCATACGTTAAGCCTTTTAGTGGCTCGATGAGGTAAAAGCGTGAGCTGTATGTACAACATGTAGGCTAGCTTCAAAAAATGAGGAGGGTCCCTCATAAATAATTTGTCAGTGGCGTAAATTTTACATGGAAATATTCCGGTTGAGTGCAATGTTAGATTAGAGGGTAGGGTAGGCGAGTTAAATGCAATACGGTTTGGCACTACGTGGAACCAAGAGAAAGAAAAACTGAATTGATTAAGGGTATATTAAATTAAGAATGAGACCACTTGCAAATCAAAAGGTATACATGTGTAAAGAAAAAAAAGACTTATGTTGGGAATGGGATCCAACATAGGATTCTAATAATTATAGGATTTCATTTAATTACCATGGCATAATTTTATCTCTATCTTTACATAAAAAAAATAAAAGTCTTGATTTTGGAAAAGGGGAAAATACCATATGCATAAGGGATAAGGTTATCGCAATAAATTATAATCAAAGTTATATGATGGTATTATAGAGGAATTTCATGTAAGCATGGGGGAATAATTATAACTAATAATTTTCATACAATTGGGGTTATATGTATGAATTAGTAGAGTTAATATATTCCTTAAGAAAATTTATCACTGTTAGCAGTTAATAGTAATTAGTAAGGGGTAAAGTAAGGTATTATTCATGGAGATCATGAAAGGGTGAATTCATATGTTAATATAATGTCACTTATTATACAATGGTTTACAATATAGTAATTCTTAAACAATATAGTTAAAGGGTTTTAAATATTGACGACATCTCGTCGATGAATGGATAATATATATATTGTTATTAAATGAGAGACATTATAAATGGTTTCAGAACTTTTGGAAAAAATACTGGGCAATTTGTGTGCTCACGTAGAAATGATATGCTACAGTAAAGTATTATGAATTTTAAGTTGTACTAAATTTTGTTATGTTGAACAGTGAACAGTGTTGAAAAGTACAGCTGTGAACCATGACTGAAGGGGATGAGTTGTATGTAGATCTGGGTGGTGGAAAAAAAATTCCAGATCCAAATGCTCCATTGATGGCTATGTTGCATAGAATGCAATGAGAAATAGCGTAGCTTAAGAGCCATAACGACATGCTATCTTTGGCTAGTGAGGAGAAAGAAAAACTCATCAGAGAACTGACTTCATGGAACAGCCAGGAAGGTGAAGGTTCCAGAAGAAAGAGAAAAGGAATATTTAATTCCTCAGATGAGTCTAAGGAAGATGGCACCACTAAACAACAGTCTAGAAGAAGAAATAATTACAGGGTGAATTATGGAAAATAAAACCTCCCTCCTATGATGGAGAAAGGGAGGAAGATGTTGAGGCATGGCTGTTGAATATGGTAAAGTACTTTCAAGTCTATGAATATGAAAGTAATTTAAGAGCTAGAATGGTTATTTACTAGCTGCAAGGTAAGGCTACATTGTGTTGGGAGGAAACAAAAATGGTTCACGCCATTGATGAAAAAATAGTGACTTGGGAAGATTTTCAAGTCAAGTTAAAAAATCGATATTTGAACAAATGCTACTATGATGACAAGGCAAACATGTTTCATGAACTCAGATTGGAATAGCTCACCATGGATGAGTTTGTCACCAAGTTCAAAAATCTATTATGATATGATACTTATATCCGAGAAGATAAGGCAAAGGTATAGATATTTCTGAACTATTTTCCTTCGGTGTACAAGGAGAAAATAGAGTTCGATAATCCAAAAAAAATGGACGAAGTTGTGAGGAAAGCTAGATTATTCTACTAGCAGTTTAGGGGTAAGACTGAGCAAGGAAAGATTTGGTCAAACAAATGTGAATTCAGGGGAAAGAAACAGAAACCAACTTATTTGAAGAATTTTGGTAGGAACCATCAGTGAAAGAAATTTAGCAAAATCAGTGAAAATCAAACTGCTCAATCTCAAATTGGTTCAAAACCAATAGATGGGAATAATAAGAAGGAAGGAAATATTAAAATGCCGGAGCCTTTAAAGTGTTTGGGTTGTGGAGAACCTTATTTTTTGAGGGACTGTCCACATTGAAATATTCAGATAGTGCAAGTATTACGAGAGGCCACTATAGTGAATGACATAGCAAGGAACATTCCCACCATCATTGCATCCTTAGAAAACCGGCAAGCAGAACATCAGTCTACTATGGGCGAGATGGAAGGTATGGTTGCTGACCAATATGTTACATTTTTAATAGATTCGAGTGCATATTTGAGTTATATTAGTCCGTAGGTAGTAGAAAAATGTAAACTCAAACCGGAGAAGTTTCAACAGTCTTGGTTGGTCCAGCTAGCCACTGGTACAAAACGCAATATAACTCATAAGTTACCTCAAATTTCCATGAAGTTGAATGATTACCAAACAAAGGTAAATTTAAATATTTTTCCATTGGGTTCATTTCATGTACTGATAGGGATGGACTGGTTAGAAAAATAGAAAACCATGATGAATTGTTTATACAAAAATTTACATTGCATTAATATAGAGCGAAAACCGATCATATTAAAAGGGAAACCGAAACCCAGCTCTTTGAGGCAGATCTCAACCCCTCAATTAAAAATAACTGCTAGAAAATGATATCAAGTATATGCGGTATAGGTTGAAGAATTAGAACAGCAATCAGAGAAAAACTTATTAGAGACTTTACCAGTGATAAGAGAATTTAAAGAAGTGTTTCCGGATGAGATTCCTCATCTTCCACCCAAGAGATAAATCGATTTTACAATTGATCTAGTGCCTGGGGTAACTCCAGTTTCTAGAGCCCCTTACCGAATGAGTCCCCCTAAGTTAATGGAGTTAAAAATGCAATTACAAGAATTAATGGACAAAGGATACATTAGACCAAGTGTATCTCCTTGGGGAGCACCGGTGCTGTTTGTGAAAAAGAAGGATGGTACCTTCCGAATGTGCATTGACTATCATCAACTAAATAAATTGACTATCAAAAACAGGTATTCGTTGCCCCGAATAGATGACCTCTTTGATCAAGTTAGGGGAGCCTCTATGTTTTCCAAGATTGATTTAAGGACGGGTTATCACCAGTTGAGAATTAAAGAGGAAGATATCAGAAAAAAAAAATTTCGAACCTGGTATGGACACTATGAATTTGTATTCCTACCATTCGGGTTGACAAATGAACCTGCCACATTTATGTGCTTAATGAATAGTGTCTTGAATAAATACTTAGATAAATTTGTACTAGTATTTATTGATGAAATTTTAATCTACTAAAAAAGTGAGGTAGAGCATAAATAACACCTTAGAATCATATTATAGAATCTTAAGGAGAATCAGTTATATGCCAAGTTTATAAAATGTGAATTTTATAAGGATAAAATCCAATATTTGGGGCATATAATTTCAGAATAAGGATTGGTTTTCGACCCTAAGAAGATAAATTCCATTGGAGAATGGCCTGTACCTACTGATATATCATTGATAAGATCATTTATGGGGATTGTGGGGTACTACAGAAGGTTTGTAGAAATATTTTCCGCTTTAGCTTATCCCATAAATTCATTGCAAAGGAAAGGTACAAAATTTGAATGGATAGAAAAATGCCAGAATAGCTTTGAACAACTAAAATTAAAACTTAGTAAAACTCCTATTCTGAAGATTGCAGATCCTAATAAGGAGTTTTTAATATGTACTGATGCGTGTGGAGAGGGATTAGGGGGCGTATTGTTGCAAGAAAATTCCGTTATTGCTTATGAATCTAGAAAACTTAAGAAACATGAACAGAATTACAGCATGCATGATCTTGAGCTAGCTACTATAATTCATGCACTCAAGATGTGGCGACACTATCTTCTAGGAAAGAAATTTATTTTGATGATAGATCACATCAGCCTAAAGTAATTCTTCACACAAACAGATTTGAATGTTATACAAGCCAGATGGTTGTCTTTTCTGAGTGAAAGAAAACAAAATTGCTAATGCCTTAAGCAGAAATGCTTGCCAAAACATAAGCAATGTTGGGAGTAGTGCCAACTTTGACTTAGAAGGATTAGCTAAAAAGGTAGCATATTAAGATCCAAGCTATGAAAAACTACAAATTCAATTGCTACAAAAGCAAATGAGAGGGTATACACGAAATCAGAAAGGACTGATTTTTTATAGAGAAAGATTGTACATACCTAATGTAGACTCTTTGAAAAAGGAAATTCTAGATGAATATCATAAAATACCTTATTCTGGACATCCTGGATATTAGAAACTACTCACAGCTTTGAAAAATAAGTTATTTTGGCTAGGAATGGAAAAGGATGTAGCAAAATACCTAGCTAGATGCATGGAATGTCAACTGGTAAAAGTTGAACATCAGCATCCAGCTGGACTGCTAAATCCTTTACCAATTGTAGAATGGAAATGGGAAACTGTTTCTATGGACTTTATAACTGGGTTTCTAAGAACCAAATATCATCATGACTCGATGATGGTAGTGGTAAACACATTGAAAAAGGCTGCGCATTTCATACCTGTTCAATCTACCTTTGGAACAACCCAAGTAGCAAATGTGTTCATGAAAGAAATCATAAGGTTACATGGGGTTCCTAAAATGATTATTTCTGATAGAGACGCCAAGTTCACTGTAGCCTTTTGGAAGAGTTTTTTTGGGGGCTTGGGTGCTAAATTAAAATTTAGTACTGCCTATCACCCTCAAACGGATGGTCAAACTGAGAGAACATATCAAATTATGGAAGATATGCTGAGGATATATGTGATGGATAGGCCAACTAAATGGGAAGACTATATACATTAGTAGAATTTTCCTATAGTAACAACTCTCAAACTTCCATAAAAATGAGTCCATTTGAAGCACGCTATGGAAGGAAATGTCACACTCCTTTAAGATAGAGCCAACCTGAAGATAAATTAGTGCTTGGGCAAGACACTTTGCAGGAAATGGAAAGAATTGTTAAACAAATTCAAAAAAATATCAAGACAGCTTAGGATCGGCAGAAAATCTATGCATACAAGAAGAGAGTACACCGAGAGTTCAGTGTGGGTGATCATGTGTATCTAAGGATTAAGCCTAAGAAGATCACTTTACACACTGGTAGTTGTGAAAAATTAGCTCCTAGATATTGTGGACCTTTTGAAGTCCTGGAAAGGGTGGCACCACTGGCTTATAAACTGGCCTTACCCCTACATGTTAAAGTTCATGATGTGCTTCATGTTTCTTTATTGAAAAAATAGGTACATGATTCTACTCACATTATTGATTGGAATGCGATTCTGGTGGAACCAGAAGGGGAATTCCTTCAAGAGCTGCTTCAAATCTTGGAGCGGGAAGAAATTGAGCTGTGAAATCGAACAATAGCCAGAGTAATAGTGCAATGGAAACACTTTATTGCAGAAGAAGCTACTTGGGAAAGAGAAACTGAAATCATGGAAAAGTACCCATCACTGTTTTCACAGTGAACTATTTAAATTTATTTTGTCAACACCAAGAACGGTGTTTGTTTTTAGAGGGGGAATGTATAACACCCCAAATTTGCTTTTCTTTTTAATTTGACATTTGAAAAAATCCAAAGGGGAAATGGACCCCAATGAAGAGACAATGTGTGGATTTATTTAAATATTTATATATAAAAATAAATGGAATAATTATGTGTGCAATATGACTAGATTGAGATTGAGATCCTAAACCTTGATCCATGAGGATATGGATAAGGTTAGACATTCCCAAAACCTTTCAGAAAAATATTGAAAGGAATATTACTAAATTAGATTAGGAGAGAAAAATCTAATTTCCCCAATGAAGAGGAAAGTAATTGGGAAGAGGAATAGAAGTTGGAAAAGTGGAAAAGACAGATTTAAAGTACCTCATTGAGGTAAGCCTAGGCAAAAATAGGAAGAAAGCATCTTGGAATTTTTGGACGCAGAAATTAGAAACAGGCTTGCGAAAGCACTGCTTAAATAAGCTATTTCAGGACAGACAAAGGGTTGTCTATCACTGGAAGTGGGGATCTCAGCTCGGGGGTGAGTTAAGAAGATAAAACTCTATGGTTGGGAGGAACTAGTCATAGAAATTGGTATGCACACTGAACTAGCTTATTTAGAAATTTTTGACTTAGTCTATGGGTAAACTATTGGTTAAATGAATCAGAATATATAGATTTGACTAGACCCATTTAGCTAAATACTGATATGTTGATACATTCATTTCCCATACATTTAACAGATTTATAATATTGATATATTACTAATCTGTATAGTTGCATGGGATTCGCTAAATAATCATCTACAAAAATGTCAAAACCTGTAAGGTCTAAATCTAGAAATTAGTATCTCATTTAAAATTACAAACTCTGTTAGGAAATGGTACAACATTGAACCAAATTGGAGTAATATAAAAATCCATTTTTATCAAAATAGAATAGAACTGTGATTTTATAAAGAACAGAGTTGAACGTAGAAAGGAGGTACAGTGGAGATAAGCAAAATAGATCTATACATTTTATCATTTAATTTTTCAATGTCATCTGGTCAATTTAAAATGAAAATATAAGCTCTGCTATTACTGTATTCAGTTATCTCCTAGTATTAGTTTCATGAAAACCGAAAATTGGTACAATTACATTCATGTAGAAACTAAAGAAAAATATAGTAATACTTTTGAAATTTACAATTCAGATGCCAGTATTTCTATTCTAGAGAAATTAATTATTGTTGTTATAATGAATATCAGAATAGAATCAGAAAAATAAATCATGACAATATCATATGAAGAATGTTGATAACCTCTAGTACATTCTAGAAAAATAGTTAATTATCTTATTTTATACCCAGAAATATAAACTGACAAAATTAAATGAAAGGAGATGAGCAACTGTATTATTTCAATTATCTATAGATGCTTCAAGTAATACTAAGAATGATAATTATTAATGAGAGTGTTGTAGCAATTTATCAGAAGAAAAAAACGCAAGACTACACATGTTAAATGAATTTTGTGTTAAATATTGAGGAATAATAATTCTGCGATATAAATAACCATAAGAGAGTACTGAAAATTATGGATATGAGATCCCACAAGTACAAAAGCAGAGGATAAATTCAGATCCCATAAGTACAAAACATAGAGGATAATCACTTAAAAACCAATAGTCCTGTTGTGAGAATTTTCCCAAATCTGTGAGTTATCATTATTAAAATATAAAGAAGTGAAATAAAAAGATAGGGGAAAACCCTATGGAATTTGTTAGTATTTCAATAAGGATAGAACAAACATTTCCATTAGATGCTGAGCATAGCTGGGCGATGCATTACCAAACTGTGTATATATATAGACAAGTATAATTCAAAAACATGTTATGGTGCTGAGCTTTGAAGAAAAGCCAGATTCTATAACTACCTCGAAGAAATGTACCTGCATATATAAGAGAATAGGTCATAAAATTTTAAAGTTTTGGATTCAGAACAGTACGATATTTAAACATAATAAATAAACAATGATTTCCTTTACCTTATGAATATACTGCCACTGGAGAAAATTAATTGTAGAGCAGCAAGTGAGGAATGACGGTTAGGAGAATACTACCAAAGAGAAATAGCCAGGAATATACATGATGAACGAAAAAGGGAATTATGTTATGCCAAAGGAAATTGCGAAGGAACCTAGTTATAGGTTCGAACCTCTAGGTAAATCGAAGTTAAGTATCACCTTCGATGGAATTTTTTGGGCAAACCCAGCTTCTCTCGGAAGAAATTGATTTGGGGTTATGATGCTGAGAAGGAAATAGGCATAACGCTCAGGTCTATTTGCAATGGCCATCGTTATAGTTATACATGTAATGCATATATGGCTAGAACAATAAAAACAAGAGATAATTAGGCCTGCAAACAAATAAATAATTTTACCAAGAAATTCAAGTCGAGAATTAATTCTATGAAATTATAACTCTGAATTAAAGTTAAAGTTGAACCTTAACAAGATGTAGAATCATAAATTCAGAGAAAAAAATCATAAGAACCACAAACAGAAGTAGTGAGTTAATAACTCGAATCATAATATGTCACGAATTAGGAAAAATTTAATCACTGTGCAACCAAGAGAGCGATTTAAATACAAATCGACTTCAACAAAATGGAAAATGATAAAGCTATGAAGATACTTTCGTTTTCATCATAAGGACATCTTCAGATAGTAAGAAAGTAATGGAATTAGCAAGTTAAAAAAAAAAATCACAGCGAAGGCATCAGTTCTTACTATGCGATTTGAAAGGATTCTAAATAAATCAATACAATTATAGCAAACTGAAATTCTGGAAGAACAATGTAACGTTTATACGCTTACCAAATTGCGAAGGCAAATTGTGGGAGCTGTTAAACATTGAACGGGTTCATGGATTGAACACATGAGATTTGCATCTTCGGTCCCAGAATACAAACGAAATATCCACTTCGACAAAACAATAGAAAAGAAAAAGGTATTGAAATGATGAGTTTAATGGATATTGAAAATCCAAAACCCTAAGTAAATCTGACCTTGCACTTGGCGAGAAACTAACGATTCACCCTCATATCGATGACACAACCAGTTGAAGGAACAAGCGTATCTCTTTTTTGAATGAAAAAGGTACCATAGTGGTTGAGAACATTAAAACTACAGACATATCCATAAGATGGATTCATAAGTTAAGCCTTTTAGTGGCTCCATGAGGTAAAATCGTGAGCTGTATGTACAACATGTAGGATAGCTTTGAAAAATGAGGAGAGTCCCTCATAAATAATCTGTCAGTGATGTAAATTTTACATGGAAATATTCCAGTTGAGTGTAGTGTTAGATTAGAGGGTAGGGTAGGCGAGTTAGATGCAATACGGGTTGGCACTACGTGGAACCAAGAGAAAGAAAAAACGAATTGATTAAGGGTATATTAAATTAAGAATGAGACCACTTGCAAATCGAAAGGTATACATGTGTAAAGAAAAATAATACTTATGTTGGGAATGGGATCTGACATAGGATTCTAATAATTCTAGGATTTCATTTAATTACCATGGCATAAGTTTATCTCTATCTTTACATAAAACAAAAATAAAAGTCTTGATTTTGGAAAAGGGGAAAATACCATATGCATAAAGGATAAGGTTATTGCAATAAATTATAATCAAAGTTATATGATGGTATTATAATGGAATTTCATGTAAGCATGAGGGAATAATTATAACTAATACTTTTCATACAATTGGGGTTATAGGTATGAATTAGTATAGCTAATATCTTCCTTAAGAAAATTTATGACTATTAACAGTTAAAAGTAATTAGTAAGGGGTAAAGTAAGCTATTATTCATGGAGATCATGCAGGGGTGAATTCATATGTTAATATAATGTCACTTATTATAGAATGGTTTACAATATAGTAATTCTTAAACAATATAGTTAAATGATGTAATGTTCCAAATTTTTCTTCAATAAATTGGAACATTAAATTTTGGCTAAACTCATTTAGGAGATGAATAATTGGGTAAGGAGGCCCAAAGATAATAAAAAGATAAATAAAATCCCTCTAGTATGAAAAGGGATCAGCCATGGAACCATATTTCACACCCTCATGTGTGAAAGGAGATATTTGCAAAGAGGTTTGACCAAGTCAACCAGCACAGGGTATGAGTTGGAAAGCACTACATAGGAGGGAAGCTTCTAGAGGAAGGAAAGCTTCTAGAAGAAGGGCCCATGAGGAGTCTCCAATTGCTATATAAATGGAGGGGAAGAGAGCTATTTCCATTCATGAATATGTTTATGATATTGAGTTGGTCATTTTGACTTCTTGAGCACGCTGGTTGTTTAACTAGTCTGCAGCACTTTTTAGAGCACCGAGTGTCTCCGTTCGGAGATCTCACCCTCAGCCCCAGGGGACTTCGAGTGCCTGCTCGGGTGAGTTTGTCCCATCATTATTTTTTCTCAAGACCAAAGAATCATCCTCCAGGATAGCGTTATTGCTGTAATAGCATAATACTGTGTTGTAGGGTGTTGTCGTGGAGACTCCACAACACCTCTTCCATTGCTTGTTTTTCAGAGGGGGAATCTTTCTTGCCTTGGAGGATTAGTTTGGAAGCTTGAGAGATTATTTTTAGATCTTGGCATCAGGCCAACACATATTCTTTCGCCTACTATGTATTTTTCTCCAATAGCTGCGTTATTTTAATAGTGCATTTGCTGCAGGGTTTTGTAGATTGATTGAAGGGTGGGATCGCAAGTGTAAGGATCAGCCTTCCACTTTGGAGATCCATTGGAGGAGGTTTACTTCAGATATTTTCATCTTATTCAACCTTCTCTACATATTTCTAGTTCCAGAGTTGCCGTAGCTGCCGAGCTACTCTGACATTTTTTCCATTTTGTATGTTTGAGCCAATCCCTTAGAGGATTGATGTATTATTGTTTCTAAGGATTAGAGCTTCGCTCCCCTATTGTATTTGAGCCATATATTGTCATATCCATGTATTGACATCATTTTGGAGCAATATTCTATCATAGATTGTGTCCTCATAGCTTGGGTTTATGCAGAAATAGAAGTGTTCTTTCATATTCATGTACATGTATTATTGAGGCTTGTATTGCTTTTCTTGAGAGGTTGTTTCCTCAAGACTTGTACACTCTTTTGTTGCTATACATTATTCTTGGCTATATGTTCATCTTCTTGTCTCACAGCTCATTGTAAAATGTTGCCTCTTCATGGTATGCTCATATATGCGTTTGCATATTGCTGCAAGTCACTTCTGAGTGGGATTCTTCAAGCAGCTCTATAGACAGAGTCTGGAAAGGGCCGGGTAGCCTTAGGATATCGTCCTCTTTCAAAGGCGGAATATCCGGTAAATGCCCTCCCAGTCCATCTCTGGTTGGAGTTTTCCGTGTTTTAGAGATATCCTCGAAACTAAATACTACAGTGGTATCAGAGCATAGATCTGTCTCAGCCTATGGAGCTAGTTATCTATGACACCGGAATAGAAACCGTAGAGGTGACAAATATGGGGATCTCACAAGAGTGTGACCAGAATTCACCAGCCTTCAGTAGGCCAACCAGGATCACAATGCCTACATTCTTACCTCCAGTACCGAGTGAGAAAGGGAGGCAACATGATCACATACCCTTTGGAGACTATTTCCGTAAATGGAAGTCCATGCGGGAAGACTTTAGAGCAACTTTGCCTTTCAAATATTACTGTCAGCTCAGGTAGGATGAAAGTGAATGGAACAATGGGGGATCTAGCACGCAGAGCTCAAAGTTGTAACATACCACTGGGAGGTCACCTTTTCCCATGAATGAGGGATCCACTGATCCCTGTGAGTCTAAGCCCAAGAAGATCAAAACATTGAAAAAGATGAGTTTATTCTCATCTATTTTCAGATCCAGAGGAAATGCATCCACCTTTGAGGAGGTCAAGAAGATTAAAGAAAAATAAGAGGAAGTACCATGCGCTTCCTATTCTCATCAAGAAGAAGATATTGAGCATGGAATATATTTGGATCATCAGATTCTCAATGATTACTTTGTTGAGTATAGATCTCAACCTAGAACCTTCAGGGAGACTCTAGATTTTCCTCATTTCATCCAGTTGAAGGAAGAGAAGAGACCATGCAGTAGAAAAAAAATCAAAGGCAATAGGTTTTTTTTGTCTACCTTTGATGGGTCATCTAATGCAAGAACTTGGGTGAGGAAGTTGGAGGCATTTTTCCTACTACATTCTGTAGCAGGAAAAGAAGTTGTTGAAATCTCAGCACTGCACTTGGAGGGTGAAGCCTATGATTGGTGGTGCAGCCACTTTAGCCATGAAAGGGTGGAGAATTTTGCAGAGTTCACTCAAAGGTTGATCCAAACCTTTTATGGAGTAAGAGAAAGGAAAGAAGAGATCACATCACCACTTGAGAAGCATTGTGATAACGCTGTCACACTCATAGTGGAGCAGCCACATACATCAACAATTGGGGCAGCCAACACTTTTGAGGAAGGGACTCTTGTAGCCCTACAAGAATTTCCAATTGCACATCAAGGTATGAGAATATTTCCACATTCCATTATTGCACTAAATTATTTTGATCAATGTGGAGGTTTCCTTTTGCATGACCAAGAGTCAAATCTCATTGCTACTATAGAGCAGCTTGGTTGCACTATGCTGTGCAACATGGAAACACTCAAGAAGGAATCACACCATCATTCTCATGAGCCATTGTTGGGTTGTACATCACATTAGAGGTTGAGGTTTGAAGCCTTGAAGATTGATGGTAGACATCTTGGAGTAAGAAACCTTTTCTCCCTTCAAGATGACACTTTATCGATGGGCTCCTCTCAGCTCAAAGAGGAACTTCTACTTTCAGATCCAAGACCTCATTGGTTTTGGAAGAATATGGATGAAAGGGCGGTCTCAAGTAGAGATTTCATTGGAGATGCATTTCGACACACCATGGAATGCAATTCTTTTCTTCCCTTCTCACAAGAGAAAATAGAAGATGGAGGACATCTTAGGATGGATAACATCTCTCATGCTTTTTTTGGACATCCCTTGAGCCATACACATCATGATGGGAATTTTTTTCCTACCACCTATTTGGTTCTTGATAGGGTCTCATTTATCCTTGAGAAGCTTACATTTCAAAATCCCATTAAGTGCAAAGACAGGAATTTGATTTGGAAGGATGGTAGCCCTCATGGGAGGAGTAACAGGATGAGGAGAAGAAGGAGGCATCCACAGGTAATTGAGTGGATGTGGTTGATGAGCAAGGATCTAGGAAGCTACTTGCAGATCTATGATACGGGGCAACGGGAGGCTTGGCTTCACTGGTTACTCTTGAAAGAGTTTGGCCATCACTTGGAAAACACTCTTCCTAAGTGTGGGAGGATGGGGAAAAGATGCCAGGATACTTGCATCATTGAGCAGCATATAGAATGGATGGATGACGTTGATGTGTCTTCATCACATGAGGTGTATGATGGAAGTATGAGGAGGCAACAAAATACTTTGTTGCTTTGCTTGGGCGAGAAAGGGAAGATTTTCTCTCACACTTTGTATGATGTTGTAGGAGGAGGGGATGGCACTATCTCCTTGGTCTTTGATGATGATTGGGAAGCACTTCTATCTTGGGAAGTATTCCACATTTGTTGCAGCATTATTGGAAGAATCTTTGACAAGGAGCATGTCAAAGAACATAGTTATGTATTGACATGAGCTTATTTGCATAAGCTCACAGCGTTGTCACCTTGGAGTAAAGACTTATGGATGAAGTGTGCCCAGCAGAGATATGGTGGATCCATAACCCATAGGTCCCAGGATCACTTCATATTTTTTGCATTTGATGAACAAAGATGAGGTAATGATGATAGAGACATCTATGGCATATTCTTCCTAACTTGGATTTCCAAGCATGAGGAGGATTATCTTCTTGCAGCACATGGTTCATTCTTCTTCACAGCATGCCAAAACACTATGGAGGACTCATGTATGGACCCATGTACCATCTTACTTCCAGCATATGATGAGAAGCTTGTTTATACATTCATTGATTTGCACACTCTTACCATTCTTATGTGGTGCATTGCTTCACAAGAGGACAAGCTCGTCAAATTGCTCCATGAATTGTATTGGGCCAATCTACATGATGGAGGCAGCCATCTCTTTTGCAGTCTTGGGAAAATGTTTTATCACCACATGTATGTTCAGTTGCTGACATGCATGATTAACCATGTGAAAAGAAACATTTTTCCATGTACTTTTATCAAGCAGCAACTTGCAAAACTGTGCTGTCACTACAGGGAAAGTTGTTGGTACCTTCTTACATCACTTCTAACCTTCAAAATTTTCTTCCTTTTGCTGCTGATCATGTCTACATTTGCTCATATAGATTAGATTTGTATGGGAGGCTTTATTATGAGGGAGACACATGAGATGGATGTGTCCGTGAGTGGGAAGAATTCTCACAATTTCTGCGCTACATGTTCTAATGGGAACATGAGAGGAGATATGGCCACCAAAGACATATATTTGTTCTCTTTTGAGGTGGGCCATAAGATTTATATTCATCCATTGTAAAGCCATGGGAAATTTCTTGATCATGTATTATTGTTGTTACATTCAGCCATTTACTATCCTTTAGTAGATGTGATCAATCATGGACATTGCTTGCCATGTAATTTTCTGAAGTTGCAGTGGATGAGACTGCGCTGTATCCTTGTGATAAATTGTTTGCATAATGTATCATGATGTAAAACCTTTAGGAAAACTCTCATTATGATGTTCCATGATGACCATGTCCTATTCTTCATGGATGGATGTTTTGGGCCGGCTTGTTCTTCATTGTTGTAGGAGCCTTCTTTGGAGGATTGTTCTTCACTTTGCCATTTGAGGGCAATAATGTTGCAACCCAAGATAAACATACACTCTACACTTTCCATAAGTGGAGAGAAGGTCAGCATGGGGTAAGCTATGATGCTTTCCAAGTTCAGATTTTTAGCCCACCTTCATTACCGGAGCTTGAGGTGGAAGGAGATTTTCAGGAGTTGCCTTGTTGGGAGGTGGTTCATTTTGTTTGGATGATCGCTTTGGGATGGAGGATCCACATGAGGGAGATGTCCCTCATTATATTCCAGACTCCATGCCTTGAGTGGAGATTCTTTATTTCTATCCTTGCAGTTGCTTGGGGACAAGCAACATTTGGAGGGGAGGACTGTAATGTTCCAAATTTTTCTTCAATAAATTGGAACATTAAATTTTGGCTAAACTCATTTAGGAGATGAATAATCAGGTAAGGAGGCCCAAAGATAATAAAAACAAAAATAAAATCCCTCTAGTATGAAAAGGGATTAGCCATGGAACCAGATTTCACACCCTCATGTGTGAAAGGAGATATTTGCAAAGAGGTTTGACCAAGTCAACCAGCGCAGGGTATGAGTTGGAAAGCACTACATAGGAGGGAAGGTTCTAGAGGAAGGGAAGCTTCTAGAGGAAGGGCCCATGAGGAGTCTCCAATTTCTATATAAATGGAGGGGAAGAGAGCTATTTCCATTCATGCATATGTTTATGATATTGAGTTGGTCATTTTGACCTCTTGAGCACGTTGGTTGTTTAACTAGTCTGCAGCACTTGTTAGTGCACTGAGTATCTCCGTTCAGAGATCTCACCCTCAGCCCTGGGGGCCTTTGAGTGCCTGCTCAAGTGATGTTTTCCCATCATTATTTTGGCTTGATACCAAAGCATCATCCTCCAGGACAGCGTTATTGCTACAAAGAGCATAATACTGTGTTGTAGGGTGTTGCCGTGGAGACTCCACAACACCTCTTCCATTGCTTGTTTTTTAGAGGGGGAATCTTTCTTGCCTTGGAGGATCAGTTTGGAAGCTTGAGAGCTTATTTGTAGATCTTGGCATCAGGCCAACACATATTCTTTCCCCTACTGTGTAGTTTGGTCCAATAGCTGCGTTATTTTCATAGTGCATTTGCGCAGGGTTTTGCAGATTGATTGGAGGGTGGGATCGCAAGTGTAAGGATCAGCCTTCCACTTTGGATATCCATTGGAGGAGGTTTGCTTCAGATATTTTCATCTTATTCATCCTTCTCTATGTATTTCTAGTTCCGGAGTTGCCGTAGCTGCCCAGCTACTTTGGCATTTTTGGCATTTTGTATGTTTTAGCCAATCCTTTAGAGGATTGATGTATTACTATTTCTAAGGGTTAGAGCTTCGCTCCGCTATTGTATTTGAGCCATATATTGTCATATCCATGTATTGAAATCATTTTGGAGCAATATTATATCATGGACCGCGTCCTCATAGCCTAGGTTTATGCAGAAATAGAAGTGTTCTTTCATATTCATGTACATGTATTATTGAGGCTTGTATTTATTTTCTTGAGAGGTTTTTTCCTCAAGACTTGTACACTCTTTTGTTACTATACATTATTCTTGGCTATATGTTCACCTTCTTGTCTCATAGCTCATTGAAAAATGCTGTCTCTTCATGATATGCTCATATATGCGTTTGCATATTGCTGCAAGTCACTTTTGAGTGGGATTCTTCAAGCAGCTCTATAGACAGAGTCTAGAAAGGGCCAGGTAGCCTCTGGATCTCATCCTCCTTTAGAGGAAGAATATCTGGTAAATTCCCTCCCAGTCCATCTCTGGTTGGATTTTTTCGTGTTTTAGAGATATCCTCAAAATGGAATATTACAAATGAATTTAAAATATTGACGACAACTCGTCACTTTACGACGAGATGAAATTTAAAAATGAATTCGTCAAAATGAAACGATGAAAGGATAAAAAATAAAAATAAAAAATAAAGAATAAAAAAATTGTTGCGAAATGAGAGACATTACAACATCAATGTAAATCGAAAAGAAAAATGACGAACCATAGAAAGAATTGACTCATAAAATATACACATTCTTTCAAAACCATATACCATGCCATCTTTCAAAATTTCATTTGTTGGTGCAGTTCCATACTTTGTTTCCTGCAAGTTTTATACCCCATAACAAATCATATATTTAATATAAAATATGTTTTTGTTCTATTAATTATAGACAGAGCTAATTAAAACAAGATCGATATATGCTTACAAATTCCACAATTAAATTATAATATGCCAACATATACTCACAACCCATATTTAACCTATTTTCAATCAATTCGTCTGAAGATTCTTCTTTGAATGTTAACACCTGTTTGAAGACATTCAATGATGATTTTTGTAAAACAACTTAAAAAATTCAAAAATGAAATCTAGTTAAGTTGTTATAAGGAAGTAAAAATTACTCACAAACATAGAGATGAACCATTTTATTCCTTGTCGTCTTGTGTTATGTGCTGAATGGGTTCCATTTTATTTTCTTTTCTATAAAAAAATTCTTGAAAATTAATATTTAATGCTAAATTGTTTATTTATTGTACCTAATGATTGAAAAATTCAATGATTACATATTACGTTTGAAGCACATTGTTATATTCGTTCCACTAGATCTCCCAAACTTTTGTAAATTTTTTTCCCCCTTTCCTTAACTTCCAGCACCACTCCAGATGAGCCAAGGAGCAATTCATTTTCATTTGCATGTTCTATTTTTTTCTTTTCTTAGAACAACAATCCTTTTCTGAGTTGTTGGTCCCTATAGAACATTAAACAAATGTGAATTAGTAGAGTGTTTGAAATATGTTATCTAATAATTTTAAGTATATTATTAATGATAATTAAAAAAAGAAACTCATATTGGATCGATAGTATTGTTTCATTCACCTGATTCATCTTTTTGCAGTTTTTCCATTAAAATTTTATGCTCTACTGGTCGTAGATCAAAAATAATCATATCAAGCTTCGTCATTTTGTGGCTCTACATGATACACAATAAACAATACATATTAGCTAAAGTTACATATAGTTCAAAAATAATATTTTTTATAAAGAATTTACAAAGAACTTTCCTTTAGTGCTCTTCTTGATGTGTTAATAATATTTTTGTTACTTGATATCTTGTCAGTCATTTCTTTATCAATCTGAAACTTGTAGCATATCATTAATTAATATATTTATAAATAAATTTTCAACTTTTCAGTTATAAAATAAATCTTGAGACACCGGTCCGCCTTTCATGAAATCTGCACCGCCGCCAGTGCACGGATATATTAACAACGCGCCGCTAGACAGTATAATACGTCGTACGGTGTGTTCGTTATTATAAATGCACTGCAAAAATAGTGTAATAAACCTGACTGTTCATGGGGTATTATAAACGCATCACAGAAATGGTATAATACACTGTACGGTGCTTTCCTAGTTAAAGAGAGCATCAGTGCCCTATTTTAGATTTGGCGCATGGATTTAAAGAAATGTTTTAATTTTTTATGACACATAACTTGTGTGGTGCACTGTAATAATACAGAGCATTGGTGCAGTGGAGTATGCAGGGTGCACCGATAAAGAAAAATCCATTTTTTTCAAAAATTCACGCAATTGCCGAATGGATTGGGATCTGACTATGCAAGTTGTCCCATGGCTTGGACGTCAATCTAAAATGAAAAACCCTAATTCTAAAATCACAGAAATAGGGAGAAGAAAGGGAAAAAACAAACAAATAAAGGGTTTAGGATAAAAATGGATAAAACTGCAGGAAAAAATAAAAAATACAGAAAAAAGTAAAAAAAAGAATTAAATTTAATCACGAAATGGTTTAGAATTCTATGATAAAGGGCTTGAATCACCAGAGTTTTGGTTTATGATTGTTTGAATACTTCTATTGGAACGTATTTCACCATCCATAGTGCCCTCATGCTCTCTTGCTCCAAGTCTGTCTCCTGTAAAAATCTGACTGAATTTTTTTCGCAAAATTAGTGAAATAATGAAAAGTCTTTAGTATTTAAAGAATTATTTTATCAAATTAGATTTTAAAAAATGTTTTTCCGCCCATTTTTCAAATTGCCTCATTTTTTTTTTCTAACTTAAACAAAATAGAGTTGCATTTTTTTATTTGTGTTTATTCGTTTCCGGTGCGTGTAAATGTGAAGCACTGGTGCGTTTTATTAATACTACGCATCGGGGCCTGTTAGGATAATAAGCGCACTTGAATTTTTAAAGGTTTTTTTTTTTTTGGTATGTAAGATCATAAAACATAATGATAATTATAAAGTACATGAATTTATTTTCATTATTTTCTAAACTTTATATATGTAAGATCGTAATAAAATAATGATAATTATAACGTACATGAATTTATTTTCATTATTTTCTAAAGTTATGTTACAAAAATTCGTATTATTCTACATTTGTTATTTTACAATTATTTGCAAATTTACAAATTTAAATATTTTAATAAAATCATTTCACATTAATACAATTAAAATATTCACATTAATAGAATTAAAATTTTACAAATTAATATTTTACATACAATTATATTAATTAAAATTACAGTTACAATTAGAATTAAAATTACAATTACAATTTTACATTAATTTCAAATACATGAATTATGATTAAAATTACAATTACAATTTTAATTTTACATACAATTACATTTACAATTTTACATATAATTACATTTACAGTTACAAATACAATTACATTTACAATTACAATTACATTCACGACATAATATTTAATAAATATCATGGTCATTTAATAATATTAAATTAATTAATAAACATCATCATGATCATGATAACCATCGTACAAACATCATATTTGACTAATAAACACATTCAATTAACATCAAATTAACATTATATATTAACATCATCACAACACAAACATCAAATATACATCTCAATATAATGTCAAATAACTCATGCGCCTATCACATATACATATCTATCCGCAAGCTAAACATTAAATGAACATATCTAACATGACTAACAATATGCGCCACATCATGATGATCATCAACATGAAAATTAAGTACAACTGCAACATGAGCATAAAATACATGGACCATATATATATATATATATATATATATATATATATATATAATTGAATAATGTTAAAAATATACAACTATAATATAAATCATGTCATGGATCAAGCGCTGGTAGTAGTAACAACATCAATAACACTAGTAGAAGTGGATGCGGCCTGCTCAGTAAAGCTAGGTGTAGCCTTGACAGTCGATGGTTGACTAGCCTGCTCATGATCATGATGATCACTAGTAGTGATGGATGCATCCGCTGGTGGTAGTACAACATGATCAATATGAGGCGCAGTAGTAGTGGAGGTGGCCTGCTTAGTCAATAGTATTGCAACCTCGGCGGTCGATGGTCTAGCCTACTCATGATGATCGTGACTAGTACTCATGATGGATGCTGACTGGACGTGGCCGATGGTCCAGCCTCATCTCCATGATGACTAGTGTCAGATGCTGGCAGTGGAGCCTCATGCTGATCATTAGGCGCACCGCGAGGTGAACGATCACGAGATGAATCTGAGTGGCTGCTCGCAGACTATCCATCACGTGCCGCAGCTCGACTACGCCTATAGCTACGGATAATCCTCTTCAATCGTGTAACAGCTATCGTAGCTCCTAAAACATGTCACATCAGTCCATACATGTCACGCGACATGCCTCTCCACATCCATATCAATCTATCATCGCCCTGTATCTCTCTGTAAACTAATGCCCGCATCTGAAATCAATCCACGGAGTTGGCTGCCCAAATCCATCTGGTATCTGATCTCTAGTCAACTACGCCTAGCAAAAGGCGATACCGGTGCACCATGAGGTGCATGAGGATCAGCATGTCTCTCTGCTGCGCCACCGGCCTCATCCTCTGGCGCAACAACCATCTCCTGATCGTAATCATCAAGATCGACACCTGGATCCTGTGGTGGATCCGGCATCTCATCGCCATCAAAATACCCAATGTCTACAAAATATATACAAGTACACAACAATAATTAGACAATTTCATTACATAATTTAATAAAAACAAGTTAAAGAACATGTTAGAATAAATATAAATAAAACAGTAATATTACCTCTATCATCTGGCGGCTCATCAGGAGTGAAGAGGATGTTGGGACACCCTCACCAATCTAGTCCAGCATAAGGACATGGGACCATAATGAAGGGATGCAGCCTGCCAACGCTGGCTAGTAAGTCCAACGAATCATGTGATATCCTCGTTGGAAACATAGTGTCTCCCCTCTTGGGCATCATCTGCCCCCACATGCGCATCCGGGCCTACAATATCGGCCTACGAGGTTGTCGAACAAAACTAGGTCTCATCTCTGGAAACCTCTCAAAAAATAAACAAAACAACTCTGAAGAAAAAGGGAAGTTGACCCTCCCTTGTGCAAGAGCATGACATCTATCTAAGGCCGTACAAAACTGTTACAAAAAAATGGTAGACCACCTGACAAGTCATGGCTGATGTACTAAAGAATCAACATAATATAAAAGCGAGCAACTAATGCGTTGACTGTCACTGGTGTTGTGCGAAATGATGGAAGCGATAATAGAGAGGCACTGCATGTCCTATCTACCCAAAGCACCTATAAGTAACTGACCTCCAGGTACCTGAAACTCTGAAGGAGAAATTACATGTGCTGCAATGTATCTCTGGCAGTAAATTAACTGACTCCCTGCTACACAACCAGATTGCACGTCAGGGAATGAGGGAAAATCCACCCCTCTCCTCGATAGTCCTGTACTAAAATAAATGTCCTCCTCAGTGGGTGTGTACCACTAGTTAGGACCAACTTGAAAATCCTGTCGGTGGGCATTCCACCTGCTGATAAGATGTCTCAAAAGCACACTATGGGCCTTTAATTCGGAAATATCCTCCTCATAGAACTTGAGGAGGCCTACCTGTTTAAGGATCTCTTGGGTATCTGTAGTAATAGGGTGAGGGCATCCATCTCTCTCCCTCTCTCTCACCTCCAATTGGCAAATCATGTCATACTGTTCTACTTGTTGTTGTTGCTGTTGCTCCTGTTCTCTCTAAATCATTGGCATATTAAATATTTTTTTTTTATTAAAACATAAATATATTTATAAATATACATATATAATTTTTTTGAAAAAGAAACATACATACAAGTCGGTGCTCCATAAAAGAAGTCATGCATCGGTGTCGGTGCATCCTAATATTTTAGCGCACCATCCTCGGGGCTGCTAATGAAACAGACCACACCAACTTCGGTGGAGATATCTATTTTTCAAGCACTGCGGACAGTATATAATTTAGAATAGCGGTGTGCTAACTGAAATATACATCCCGGCACCTATAGTCGTGTCAACACACCGACTTCATGACAATGACATAGTTCATAGTGTGGTCTTTTACTTTACCGCATTGTTAACCCTCTCAGAATGCAAAATGCGGTGCGCTGACATAAACCAGGGCGGAAAATGTAGTCAACACACCACACTGTTATTGTCAGGATCAATGGTGTGCCTAAATAAATGAGTGCACCACCTTTTTCTTTTTTATTTTTTATTTCAAATTATTCAGGGCGCCTTTCGGCACCGCCTCAAAAACGGTGCGGTTACCATTAGCACTGGTAGCGGTGCTGCCTGTAAATTTTACAGGTAGCACCGCTATCGGTGTGAGCTAAACAGCTCAAGCGCATCACGGGACAGTTTCTTTTTTGCATGGTTATTTTTAAGTTTATTTCAATATCTAATCCGGTAAAAGGCTTAATTATAGAAAAACTAGAAAAAAACCTGTACATTCCATGGTCGAGTAGCCATATTGGCTGTAAAATTTAGAAAATAAAATTTTCCCACTATTTTTCAAAATGAAAGCTACAGATTGGTTGCCAATGCAGAGTAGCAGTGTGTGCAATGGGTGCAATGAGAGCACCGATGGCAAGGTGGCTCAGAAATAAGGAAATAGCACTGGGGCTTGAGAGCTCTGGAGCACTGAGGAAAGTGAATAATGAAGTTTTTTGGCCGTAATTTTTTTTTATTAACCCCGTTTTGGTGAGCGGGGTTTTATAAGTACACCAATGCGGTTAAATAAAACCGCACCAGATGGTATCAATTTTGTCGCGTTGTTTATAACATGCTAGGGCATTGCCCTAACCGCACACCGGGATGTTTTAGTTTCGGCGTGAAAATTTGATGATGCACCAGGGTGGCATAATGGTAAAGCACCGGTGCGTAATAGTCGCAAAGCACCGGTTTTTTGGCCTCAATTTTTTTTTTTATATAACGCTATTCAAGTGCATGCTTTTTTTGTTGCACCGATGCTCTTAGAGAAGAACACACCAGTTCGTTTATGTTTTGGGGTTGTGTTTTATGATGCATAGGCGCAGAAGAGTATTGATGCCCAGGTGCGATACAATAATTGGATGCCCTGGCGGTATGTACTTTGCGCACGTTGTTCGGTGGGCCAATATTTGGTGTGCACCAGTGCATTCTATGGTCTTGTGCATACCGGTAATTGATAGCTCAAGAGCACTGGAAAATTAAAAAATCCAAGTTTTTTGTCGTTTAATCTAACCTTTTACCGATGCACATTGTTTATAGGCGCACTGGTACTGTTTCTGCAAACGCACCAGTCAGTTTGTGTTTTGGTACATTTTTTTATGATGCACCGACATAGTTTTTGTCTACTGTAGTGCATGGTTTCGATGTTTCTGTTGTGTTTTATAATGCACCAGCATGGACGAGTTGTGAGGCACTAGTGCTCTATTATATTATGACGCATCGAGCATGTGTGTATGGAGTGCATGGTGTCTGATGTGCCAATGATTTTAGCCACACCGGTGCTTTATTTTTTTGAGAGCACCGAGGCGAGTTTTAACGATAAGATCACGGATAGGAAAACATCTGAAAAACCCTCTGCCTACCAACCTCCTCTATTAACCTCTGCTAGAAATGCATGTATGGGGTATTTTTCTTTGTGGTTCCTCAAAAAAATCCACTAGAGGGTATTTTCCTTGTAGTGACTTGAAAATACTTGTTCATATTTATCAGCTATGCCTCAGCCATCTCTTCCTCTACTCCATCAAACGTAGGTGGTTTTATCTTTCGAAATTCACCTTGCAGCTCCACTTTATGCCTCCTAACTTCTTTTTGATTTGACACATTACCTAAATCAGCCTCATTGTAGTTTTTATTTTTATTACTATGCTATGAATGACTTCTTTCCATTCTATCAGTGGTGTGGTCTCTTTCTTATTTCTCATTTCCTTCCTCCATGTCTCTGTCAAGGCTAGGTTGTTCCATTCCCTTATTATGTTTATCCTAGAGGCTTTTTAGTATCCTCTCTTTTTCTTGCATCAAACACTCATTATCACTTCGAACCTACACTATTTCTTCCTGTAGCTTCTGTACTGTATTTAACATAATACTAGTTTGGTGCTATTGTTCCTCCAAAAATCTACTTGTTTTCTGGTGCTGATCCACACTCAACTGAATCCACATCTCAGGATTCATTTCTGGTCAGGGTTGAGGTTCTCCTGTGCTTTGGAGTGGTTTTTCTGTTGAATCTCTTCTCATAAATTCTTTGGTTATGCTTCCTTAATTGTGCATCATTTACACACAATTTATCATATTAGGTGACCCATAGGGTCCCAGCGTGTGAACGCTGCTTGGATAGCACTTGTAACATCTAACATTACACTCATAAAAAAAAAATTACATTATAATTATTTTACATCTAATTACATTTATATTTCATTTATTTTTACATTCCACTTCACAACACTATGTGTTAGACTGACTTAGCAGTAATCCTAACTATATTACACCTATGATGATATCAGTCCCGCATTAAGGTAAATACATTATATGACAATCACTTACAACCTTTCCCCTAAGGTTGATTTTCTGGCTTGAGCTTCTCAAGGAAACCAACTGTCAGCCTATATAATCCATTAAATTATTTTGTTGTACTGGTACTCATGGCAATCAAATTGTCGATTTAATAGTTAACTTTTCTACATGGTATATCTTTGTAAGGATTATTGCTATTCAATTTTGGTTATCGGTAACATCGCCTCCATGCTATCAACTATTTATCGTGGACAAGTGGATAGTTTCTCAGCCATTGATCTGACCTACTCAGAATCTGACAATGGATTTGATTTAGGGTTACGGGTAATTGCCTCCCATCCCTAACCGCTTCCTTTGCCTTTCGAGCATTTCTCCCATCGCTTTGCGGGAGAAACTTACTACCTCTGCAACAAACCCCTCTAGGGTTCTTCCAGCATTAACTGGGTTTTGTATTTTAGTTTCATGGTAAGTTACCTTACGGATTTTGTTTTCTCTTGCGAAATTATTTGTTGTAACATAAGTTTTTTCATAGTCGAACTACACAGGTTGATATCTCATATTCTCAAAGGTGATAATCATGGGGTTCATTCTCATCTAAGTCTTAAGTTTGATTGTTTTTCTATCTAGGGTCACAGTAATTCTTTTGGAGCTTCTGCGGAGGGAGTTCTACTCTTCAACTATGTGGCGACCAGTGAAATTCACGGTGAAACTCTCTGCTACATCATCGTTAATGTTTGCACTTGTTTTTTTTTTAGGTTTTTTCTTGTACTCTGCCTATTTATAAACTATAAATATCAATGGAAACTTTTGCAGGTTGTCTTCTTGTTCTCCAATGATGAACACTTAAAGGTAAGGCTGCCACTCAATGTATCAATTCCTTTTTTAGCTTTTCGGGTCTGAGAACTAGACTTTTTAACATTCCCTCCTTGATTTTTGCAGGTATGCTCGTTGGTTGACATTATAACGGATTTACTCCATGAAGCTAAGTTAATGAATCCTCTAAATTCTCCTATCCAACAAGTATTCTAGCTCTCAAATTATGTCAAGCAGTGTAGCCAAGCAAGTCACTAAAAAGAGAGGAAAAGAAATAACTATTATGAATGAAATGAGCAATACGATTGACTAGATTGTTCTTATCCAACTGCATAATTTCAATATTCATTATATTTTAGATACAATCCATACATACTATGGTATACACCTTTACTCCACCATTCATTTTGTTACACATGAACTCTTCCATCTTGGAGAGATGGCTGAGTGGATCAAAGCGGCAGATTGCTAATTCGTAGTATGGATCATCCGTACCGAGGGTTCGAATCCCTCTCTCTTCGTTTGTGCACTGTTGATCCTGAAAACAAATAACCCCAAATATTTCTACGGAATGGAAAAGACCCATTAACTTGGAGACCTTTTTCACTATTCTTTATGTCCGAGATTACATCATGGATCGTTCGATAGAAATCCAAAGATAAATAGAGAAATGAAAAATACCACTACTACGTAAACGAACAGCTTAAGAGTAAGCATTATGTAATCTCTGGAATCCTGATTATAAGTACAACAAAATAGATCATCAATCTTTGTACCATATATGGATACTTTAATACCAAACAATAGTATGATTATTACAAATCACAAAATTATTTCTTCGAATCACGTGTGAAAATAGATTTGAAAGAAGAAGAGAATTTTTCTCTTTGTTTTCCAAATGGTATTTTTTCCCTCTTATTTTTTGGATCAGCTAGATATTTATCAAATATTTATGAAAATATGTCATTCGTATCAATCATATCAATACGTGACCCAATAGCCCAATCCGAAGTGAGCGTTGGGATCGGAAGGAATTGATGAAGGTTAGTGGAATTTTTTTTATCCAGGAGCAACTAAGGTATTTGAATCTGGTATCGTCGGGTGGAACAAGGATAGAACTTCTGTCACAAAAAAAAGGAAAGAGTTATACAAAAATTGGATCAATGACAACGATCCAAAAACTTGAAAAAGAAAAAAAATATACTTTTTATCAAAAACTTACAACAACTTGCCAAACAAAGGCTAAGAGAAAAGAGAGAATATGAATAATTGGCATTACATCAACAATTGGATCAAAAATTGCATAAGCCTCAGGTAATTTTCCAAAAAAGGGATTATTTGAATGAATAAAGGCATCATCTAGACAAATATTGAACATAACGGGCATTTTTCTTCTCCAATAAAAATTGTGGGGGGGGAGGGGGGGTAAAGACAGAAAAGTCTTTGAATGATCGAATCAATTGAAGCTCTTCGGCAAGTTTGACCGAACTTGGGGTTGGAAGAGATGATTCTTTCATACATACAATATTTTACCCAATCTAATAGAAAATGATCAATGAATTAATATTCTTGTCCCTTTTTCTGTTTTTCCGATTATGTCCAATTCTATCAATAACCTATTTTGTTGAAATATCCATCAATTTTTTTTGCCCAATTGGGATCTGATATAGTTAATCTTGGATCCTAATGGGTTGACTGTAGGTTTTAACCCTGAACAGAAATTATCTACATATGAATCTTATAACAGAAAATAAACAATAACGAGAGCATAAAACATAAAAGAGATAAACATAGAGATTTTCCCTTAGATCCCAACTTAGGACGACCAGCTTGATTTTTCGTTATATTCCTTTTAGTGTTACAACACATATATATACATGCCGAAGCATATATAAACCCTAATCCATTAACCCTGGATTAGAACATAACCGTAGTTCCCTTGACCAAATCTAAAAAATAACAGGGGCCGAAAACCATCGTACCCCAAAACCATGTGCAAACTCATGCACAAAACATGGGTGGGTTCGCCTATGAGTGGGTCCGCACAACAAAAAAAAAAATTGCTGGGGCACTGCCCCGAACCTCGACAGGGGGGGCTATCGCCACCTCTGTGACCCACCTACTGCACCCATCGCAACGTACAGTGCGTGGGGCTAGTCGTGGAAAGAATATAACACATACCCAACACTCTCCCACTTGTTGTTTTTTTTCCACAGAGGGCCATAGGAGAGCTTAGTCATTTGGCCAATTCTTCAACACCCATTGTTTCTCTACACCAAGATAACTTTTGAGTGCTCACAGACTTTGTCAATGCCTCTGCAACATTCTTCAAGGTGTCCACCTTTACCAGCAACACCCTTTTAGCCTCAACCATATCTCTAACAAAGTGATATTGAACATCAATGTGCTTTGTCTTTGAATGATAAGAAGGGTTCTTAGCCAAGAAAATTGCCCTTTGGCTATCACAATCTATCCTTATAGCTTGTTGTACAAACCCCATACTTGAACACAATCTCTGCAACCAAAATGCTTCCTTGCTTGCATGAGTGGCTACTATGTATTCTGCCTCTATAGTTGAAAGTGGCACTACAGACTATATTTTACTCATCCAACTGACTATGCCTCCAAACAGGCTAAACACATACCCACTTGTAGATCTTCTTTGGTCCAGATCTCCATCCTAGTCTGCATCAACAAAACCATGAATTTCCAACATTCTTTCCAATCCTGGTCTTCCCTCGTAACACAAACCATAATCACTAGTGCCACGTAAATATCTGAAAACAAGTTTCACTATTGTCCAATGCTACTTCCCTGGGTTTGACATAAACCTGCTCAATACTCCCATTGCATGTGCAATGTCTGGTCTAGTATAGACCATTGCATACATCAAGCTACCCACTGCACTTGCATATGAAACATGGGATATATCCTCCTCTTCTTCTTGTGTCTTGGGACACTGTTTAGCAGACAAATTTACACCTACAGGAATAGGAACATTCACCAGTTTACTATCCTGCATATTGAACCTCTGCAATATAGTCTCAAAATACTTCCTTTGGTTTAACCAGAGCTTCCTCTTTGCCCGATCTCTCTTAATTTCCATGCCCAAAATATAGTTTTCAGCACCAAGATCCTTCATTTTGAATTTGGAGAACATTTGGGTCTTCAAATCTTGGATAATTTCTTTGTCATTTCCAATCAACAACATATGATCCACATACAAGACCAAATAAATAACATGATCACCAATTAATTTAAAATAAACACGGTGATCCTCCTTGCTTCTGGTGAAGCCAAGTCCCTGTATATAGGTATCAAATTTCTGATACCACATCCTTGGTGATTGTTTTAATCCATATAGAGACTTCTTCAACCTGCATACCAGTTATTTCTTACCCTTCACCATAAAGCCTTCAAGTTGCTTCATGTAGATCTCCTCTTCTAGATCCCTGTGAAGAAATGTTGTCTTCACATCCATCTGTTCTATCTCAAAATCAAATGCAGCAGCAACAGATAAAAGTAATCTAATAGAAGTAACTTTGGCAATGGGAGAAAAAATATCACCAAAATCAATTCCCAGCAACTAGGAATAACCTTTGCCTACCAATCGATCTTTGTATTTCTTCACCTTGCCTTCTACATTCATGTTCTTCTTAAACACCCATTTGCTCCTGATGTGCTTCCTTCCAACTGGCAACTCCACCAAATCCCATGCCTCATTTTTATGCAATGATGCCATTTCATCAACCATGGCCTCCTTCTAGAGTTTTACATCCTTTGAATCTATTACTTCACTGATAGTTTTGGGATCATCATAAGTTATAGTTAAGGCAAAACCTGAAAAGAAAGCAGATGTACTATACCTTTCTAGTTGCCTTCTTTCCCGAACTGATCTTCTCATAGCTGGAGTTTGTGGCTCTTCCTCTTCTGAGTCTTCTTCTGTTGTAGATTCTGATTCATCCTCCTTTAGCTCAAACTCTATCTTCTCAGGTTCCTTTGGTAGGACTTCATGTGTAACAACATCTTTCACCTCTCTAAATACCACATCTCGGCTGTGCACAAACTTCCTTGTTTCTGGGTTCCAAAGCTTGTAACCCTTTAAACCATCCTTATACCCAATAAAGTTGCACCTTTCAGATTTATTATCCAAATCAGTCATTTTCTCCTTTGGAACATGTACATATGAATCACATCCAAATACCCTTAGATGTGAAGGAGAGGGTTTCTTACCAGTGCATACATCATGTGAAGTCAAGTTATCCTCCAACATTGATGAAGGTGATCTGTTAACTAATTAACATGCAGTCTCCACTGCCTATGCCCAGAATTCTTGTCATAACCTAGTACCACTGAGCATGCTTCTTGCCTTTTCCATTAGCGTTCTGTTCATTCTTTCTGCAACTCCGTTTTGTTGAGGTGTGTATGGAGTAGTATTCTTCCGTGCTATACCAATCTTCTTATAGAACTCTTCAAATTCCTTCTTGCAGAACTCCCCACCATTATATGTCCTTAACGCCTTTATCTTCTTCTCTGTCTAGTTTTCCACTAGAGCCTTTAATTCTTTAAATTTGTCGAAGACTTTAGATTTCTTCCTCAAGAAATATATCCATGTATTCCTTGAGAATTCATTTATGAATGAAACATAGTACACAGACTTCCTCAGTGATGGAACTGACACAGGTCCAAACACATCACTGTGCACAAGTTCTAATATCTTGTTCGCCCTCTTAGCACTAGAAGGAAAACTCACCCGATTCTGCTTCCCATATACACAATGTTCACAGAAATCGAAATCCAGAGAGAAATTAGACATAACTTCAACCATACCATTTCTATGCAATATCCGAAGGCCCTTCTCTCCAATATGTCCAAGCCTTTGATGCCATAGCATGGTCTTTTCTCTGAAGACAGCTAGGCTTTCTGCTCCACTTTCAGGTACCACAGAACTGTTACACCCATCAATAACAGTGCTACCTTGTAGCTTGTACAGAGTTCCAGTCTGAACTCCCCGCATTAATACCAGTTCTCCTCGAACCATCTTGCAGGCATATTTCTTGAACACTGCTTTTACACTTGCATCATCCATCTTGCTTACAGAAATCAGATTTCTAGCTAATGCAGGAATATGCAGAACACCAAGAAGTGTTCTAATCCTTCCACCTTGCAGCTTCAGCTTGAATTTTCCGCGTCTGACAATTCTGGCCTTCCTATCATCCCCTAGGAATACATCATCGCCATCATATTTCTCATACTCATAGAACCACTCCCTATGGGGAGTGAAGTGAAAGGATGAACCTGAGTCAATCAACCATGACTCATGATCTACATGTGTATTTGAAGAAGAAGCCAGATACACATCCCCACCTTCATCCGAGGTGGTTTTTGCTTCTGTAGAAGGAGCATCATCAAATCCCTTTCCTTTCTCAGGAGCTTTAGATCTGCATTCCTTTTTGTAATGTCCTTCCTTTCTGCATTTCCAGCATACCTTTACAAACTTTCCAGGAGATTTAGATCTCCCTCTAGATTTGGATCTCCCACTCGAAACCTTATTCTTGTTTCTATTTTGGGACTTTCCTCGTACAGATAAGGAATCTCCATTTTGACCCTCCATATTTCTCCGTCTCATTTCCTCTGACAGCAAGGCTGAGACAATGTCATCAAAATTCAAGGTAGTTGTATTGCTACCTATTGCAATAACCAGACTATCCCACGAGTCTGGTAGAGAACACAACAAACTGATGCGCTTATCTTCATCTGAGATTTTAATATCAACAGATGACAACTGACTTACCACGGTATTGAAGCCATTTAGATGCTCTTTCACTGAGTCTCCATCCTTCATCCTCAGGTTATACAGCTTTTTCCGCATGAACAACTTATTCACCAGAGACTTAGATTGGTACAAAGTCCCAAGTTTTTCCCACAAATTCTTCACCGTAGCTTCCCCAGATACATTCAAAAATACTGAATCTGAGACACACAACTGTATTTTACTCTTAGCCTTCCGATCTAGTTTCTTCTAGTCTTCATCTAACATTGCCGTTGGTTTAGTACCTGGATCTACCACGATCCACTGATCTTTATCCACTAGTAGATCCTCCATCTTGAGCTTCCACAACTCAAAACTCTGACCATTAAATTTCTCTATATTTATCTTTCCGTCGCTCGCCATCTTCTTTCACCGCAATAATCGATCCTACAGAGCTCCCACTGAAAGGGTCTACCTCAGGCCCGAGCAAAAAAACCTCAGCAGCAAAGGTATCCCCTTGAATCTGAAACAACTCTGATACCAAATGTAGGTTCTAACCCTGAATAGAAATTATCTACATACGAATCTTATAAGAGGAAAGAAACAATAGCGAGAGCATAAAACATAAAACAGATAAACATAGAGATTTTCCCCTGGATCCCAAATCGGGAGGACCATCTTGATTTTTTGTTATATTCCTTTTAGTGTTACAACACATATATATACATGCCAAAGCATACATAAACCCCAATCCATTAACCCTAGATTAGAACATCACCATAGTTCCCTTGACCAAATCTACAAAATACCAGGGGCCGAAAACCATCGTACCCCAAAACCATGTGAAAACTCATGCACAAAACATGGGTGGGTCCGCCTATGAGCAGGTCCGCACACCAATTTTTTTTTTTACTGGGGCGCTGCCCCAGACCCCGATAGGAGGGGCTATTGTCCCCCCTGTGACCCTCCTACTGCGCCCAGCGCAATGTACAGTGTGTGGGTCTAGTCGTGGAAAGAATATAACACATACCCAACATTGAATTTTTTTTTTATATAAGTATTCATTAGCATATGAACAGGGAAATATGATGGGAATGGGGCATGGCCAAGCGGTAAGGTGGTAGGTTTTGATCCAATTATTCAGAGGTTCGAATCCTTCCGTCCTAGACTTATTTCATTGGTTCCTGTTTTCCCTTCCCTTGATCTTCCCTTTCTTCTTTCATAAAGGGTAAATCCAATGGATTTTTTTTTTCTTTTTCTCATAATTTCACCATACTCAACTTATCAGAAGGGAATGTTATTACAATAGGGAAGAGATAAAGGGATATCTCTATGGTGGAAGATGGGAATGCGAATCTATTTGAGATAAGGCTCAATTTATGAAATTATCCCATTGGATGTATGTTGGTCCTACTCATATTCGAACTCTACGAGTAGCTAGTTCATTCAAAAATTTCCATGCCATTATGCATGCTCCTCTAGGAGATGATTATTTTAATGTAATGTGTTCTATGTTAGAACGGGAAAGAAATTTTACTCCTGCAACTGCTAGTATAGTAGATCGTCACGTACAGGCACGTGGATCTCGAAAAAGAGTTGTGGATAATATTCTTCGAAAATATAAGGAGGAAAGTCCCGATATTATCATATTAACACCTATGTGTACCTCTAGTATCTTGCAAGAGGATTTAAAAAAATTTGTGGATAGAGCATCCATAATCTCCGATTGCAGCGTCAGTTTTGCAGATGTGGATCATTATCAAGTGAATGAAATTCAGGCCGCGGATAGAACTTTGGAATAGGTAGTTCGATATTATTTGGATAAATCCTATACATTGGATCAACTCATAATATATGCACCTTCTGTCAATATAATTGGGATTTTTACTCTGGATTTTCATAATTGACACGATTGTCGTGAGTCGAGATGTTTATTAAAAGATCTGGACATAAAAATTAATCAAATAATTCCCGAAGGAGGATCTGTAGAGGATTCAAAAAATTTACCAAAAGCTCAGTTTAATTTAATTCCTTATCATGAAGTGGGCTTAATGGAAGTGATGTATTTGAATAAGGAATTTGGAATGCCTTATGTATCTACAACTCCTATGGGAGTTGTAGATATGGCCGAGTGCATCCGATAGATAAGGAAATCTCTTGATATCATGGCAGCTCCTATTTTATCAAGAAAAAGGGTTGATTACGAATCCTACATCGTTGGACAAACTCGATTCGTTTCCCAAGCTGCTTGGTTCTCAATATCTATCGATTGTCAGAACTTTACGAGGAAAGAAACAGTGATTTTTGGTGATGCAACTCATGCTGCTTCAATCACTAAGATACTCTCTAGAGAGATGGGAATTCATGTGAGTTGGAAAGGTACTTATTGTAAACATGATGAAGAATGGCTCAAAGAGAAAATTAAAGATTTTTGTGATGAGATGATCATCACAGATGATCATGCTGAAGTAGGAGGTATTATTGCTCGTGTGGAACCCTCTGCAATATTTGGTACTCAAATGGAATGTCATATTGGTAAACGTCTTCAGATTCCCTGTGGAGTTATTTCCGCACCATCTCTTATCCAAAATTTTCCTTGGGATATTGACCCTTCCTGGGTTATGAAGGTACTAATCAAATAGCTGATCTAGTTTATAACTCATTCGCTCTGGGTATGGAGGATCGTCTTCTAGAGATTTTTTGTGGTCATGACATGAAGGAAATAATTACTAAATCATTATCCATGGATATTAGTCCAATTTGGGATCCTGGAGGCCGGAAATAATTGGGTAAAATCCCCCATTTTGTAAGAGACAAAGTAAATATAAATACAGAAAAATTTGCACGATGAAAGGGCATTTTGAACGTTACTGTCGAGGTAATGCACATAGCTAAAGAAGCATTAATTTAAGTACCTAATCAATATCAATTAATTGATTACATTGAGTGTATTCTATAAAAAAAGAGTGGATCCAATTCGATACCTATTCCTATCATATCAATTGAGTTAATGACTATTCATAATCACGTCTCGATCATGATTTGAGATCAGGGAGGGATCTTGAAAACATCGTCTGAAACGATGTGGTAATTTACATAATTGGTTTCATGAATATGGATTATGACATCATTTCATATTCGGATCAAGTGCCCTTTGCTCAAAATTATTATTATTTTCTTATATACTCTCCAAGTCAATCTCGTTTCCACGTGATTCCATACAAAGATGACAAATATTTCAATCCTTCTATTTTTAAAGCCTAGGATTTTCTATCGATGTGTCTAACATCTCATCCCAATATAGCGACAATCCAACAATTCATTTATCTCTTATTCTGGATTCACAATAGTGTGTTGTGTCAATATAATTCGTCCATTCACAATATAAATAGATATCTTAGGTTCATCATTTATCAGTGATTCTATCCAATCATGATAATTCTGTCGATGGATCATTTATTCATAACCTAGATTACTTTATTCTGGACTAGAATGGTGGATGGAAACTATACATATCCATATATGAACTGACAAGTGAATTATTTAGTCATTCACATAGGTTTTTAATCCCTCCCATTCGTCAATTAGATTGGTAGGATTCTATTTAGCGATTGATATTGAGTAACCTCGCATTCCACTTCGATCGTATATATAATCAATATCTATTCGCAATATGGGTTGCCAACTCAATGGTAGAGTACTCGACTTTTAAGTGAGACTAAGATCTTTTACACATTTGAATGAAGCAGAAAACTCGTCGATACCATCGGTAAAGTTTGGAAGACTACGACTGATCCTCGAAGTATAATGAACGAAAGAAAAAGCATGTCGTTCCAACATATGATCTTTATGATAGCTGATATTATTTCTCGGATACCTGATTGCATTTGATCAGGACCGGATTTGATTCAGAGAATCAAATGGGTGGGAAATGTCTATTATGTACTTGGATGGATGTATAATATTCTCATCCTTTTGGATCAAATGTGATAATTGTGAATAGGATTTAATCAATTCGTGGTTAAGTCGAATGAGTCAATGGAGAAAGCTATATGACTTGAATCATAAGTAGACCCAAAGAAACGATCTTTTGTTCCTCATTCCAATTAAGTGAGCGAGGAATTCCCTTTACTTATCAGAAGTTAAGACAAGTTTAGTACCTGATATCGGGAGGTTTTCCCTAAGTAGATCAGGGATTTATACACTCATAATGAGTCCTAAGTACTCGAGTACAGATGTGTAATATAAAGAGTGTATTGACCAGGTTTATTTCTTCCATGAGTCAGGAGAGTGATTGGTTGCCAGGATAAAATATTTTTGTTCTTCCTCATGACGAATGAGATCCCTGGGTAGTAAATCTATAGAAGATAGAATCTTTATATTCAGATATATCTCTTTTTTCCTATCTTGTTCCAACTAGATCACACCATGTATTTTCTTAGAAACGAAGAGGTTATTCTCATGAACGAGGGGCATAGTTGAGGTTTGGAAATGGATGAATTCCATAGATATGGGAAGGAAGATAACTCTCGGAAACAATGCTTTTTATATCCACTCTTTTTTCAGGAAGATCTTTACGCAATTTCTCATGATCATTATTTGGATGGATCAAGTTCTTCCAAATCGATGGAAAATTTAAGTTCCAATGATCAATTGAGTTTCCTAAATGTAAAACGTTTGATTGGTCAAATACGTCAACAAAATCATTCAATTGTTTTATTCATGAATTGCGCTCCAAATCCATTAGCAGATTGCAAGAAGAGTTCCTATTCTAAATCGGTACTAGAAGGACTTACATTTGTCCTGGAAGTTCCATTCTCTGTACAGTCAAAATTAACTGTGGAAGGGATGAATGAATGGAAGAGTTTCTGGTTGATCCATTCAATATTTTCCTTCTTGGAGGATAAATTCTTGCATTCAATTTATTTATCATATGCACGAATACCCTATTCTATTCATCCAGAAATTTTGGTTCGAACCTTTTGTCGCTGGATCCGAGATGCTCCCTCCTTGCACCCATTATGCTCTGTTCTCTATGAATATCGAAATAGTACAGAGAATTTACAAAGATCAATTATTGTCGTCCCAAGAGTAAATACAAGATTATTCCTGTTCTTGTGGAATTATTATGTCTATGAATGCAAATCCATTTCATTTTACCTTCTTAAACAATCTTCTCATTCACGATCATTGTGTCATAGACCTTTCCCTCAGCGAACTCATTTTCATCGAAAGATGAAACATATTATCATATTTTCTCATCAAAATTCATTGAAAAGTATCTAGTTGTTGAAGGATCCTAAAATTCACTATGTTATATATGGTGAAAGATCTATTATAGCTATAAAAGGTACTCATCTCCTAGTGAAAAAATGTAGATTTTATCTTCTAATTTTTCAGCAATGTTATTTCCATATTTGGTCCGAATTGTATAGGGTCTGTTCTCATCAATTATCCAAAAATTGTTCTTCTTCTCTTGGTTATTTTCTGAGGGTTTAGATGAACCCTCTTTTGGTCAGAACCAAAATGCTAGATGAGTTATTCATCGTCGATCTTATTACGAATGAATTTGATCTAATAGTTCTGATTGTACCAGTACTTGGATTATTGGCTAGAGAAAAATTCTGTGACATATTAGGACGACCAATAAGTAAATTGTCTTGGACCAATCTAACAGATGATGATATCATCAATCAATTTGATCAAACTTGGAGAAATATTTTTCATTACTACAGTGGTTCCTTTGGTCGAGATGGTTTATATCATATAAATTATATACTTTCATTATCATGTGCTAAAACTTTAGCCTGTAAGCATAAAAGTATGATATGTGTAGTTCGGAAGGAATTAGGTCTGGAACTCTTTCAAAAATCATTTTCAAAAGAACGAGAATTTTATTCTCTACCTTTTTCGTCAAAAGCTACAGCCCGTTTGCAAAGAGAATGAATTTCGCATTCAAATATTCCCCATATAAATCCCCTAGCTAATTCCTGGCAAAAGATACAGGATCTTAAAATAGAAAACTTATTTGACCAATGAAATGCTCTTTGAGTAATTGCCTCGATTCAAAATCATTTTTCTTTTTCTATCCGAGAACTAAAATGATTAGGAAATAGATACATTACATGGGGAAAGCCGTGTGAAATGAGAATTGCAAGCACGGTTTGGGGAGATATTTCTCACTCTTACTGATACTGGAGAAGCAGATCATCCACTCCATCTGAAAAGCTCTCGGTTTGAGTCCTAGGAAACCGGGATCAAATTTTTTATAGGTACCTCTCTCCACTTATTCTGGTTCTGGATCTAATCAAGTTTTTTTTTATATCTGTTCTCATTCCAATTGATCTACCATTCCTGGAACCAGTAATAAAGAATTTTATGGAGTATGTAATCACAGATAGATCTGTAGAGTGTGGAATATATGGATAGAGTATAGAGGTATTTGAGATAGACTCTATATTATATCCATATAGTATAGATCAGTATCTATCCTGTTGGGATAGATATTGAAATTCCATCCCAAATATTGGTTGACATTAATACATGGATCATATTATACTATAAAATAACAAGCCTTATGATTGGGAGCCTCTGATGATTTTATAAACAAAGTTCTTACCATGACCGCAATCATAGAAAGACACAAAAGTGAAAATTTTTGGAGTCGCTTCTATGACTGAATCACTAGCATTGAAAATCGTCTTTACATTGGATGGTTCGGCTTCTTGATGATCCCTACCCTATTGACCGCAACCTCTATATTCATTATTTCTTTCATCGCATCTCCTTCGGTAGATATTGATGGTATTTTTGAACCTATTTCTGGTTCTCTTCTTTATGGAAACAATATTATCTCTGGTACTATTATTCCTACCTCTGCCACTATCGGATTGCAATTCTATCCAATCTGGGAAGTAGCTTCCATCGATGAATGGCTATACAATGGGGGTCATTATGAGCTAATCGTTCTACACTTCCTACTTGGTGTAGCTTGCTATATGGATCGTGAGTGGGAGCTTAGCTTCCATCTAGGTATGCGTCCTTGGATTGTTGTTTCACACTCAGCTACTGTTGCAGCTGCTACCATTTTCTTGATCTACCCTATTGGTCAAGGAAGCTTCTCTGACGGTATGCCTCTAGGAATCTATGGTACTTTCAATTTCATGATTGTATTCCAGGTTGAGCAAAATATCCTTATGCATCCATTCCACATGTTGGGTGTATATGGCGTATGCGGCAGCTCTCTATTCAGTGCTATGCATGGTTCTTTGGTAACTTCCAGTTTGATCAGGGAAACTACTAAGAATCAGTCCGCAAATTTCTATAAGTGACTTGGTCACAGAAACATCAAGCCTGCAGAGGAATTTCAGCTTGCTCTGGAGTTTTCCATCTTAGTTCTATTATTTTAAATGTTAAACCCTCTTTCATGGCTATTACCATAAATGGGCACGCCGAGGTTGCTTATATGTTATAGTTATACCTTAAATTATTTCGTTTGTCAGAATACTCACATTTAAGCATGTTTAATCTAAAGCTTCAGCCTTTATTTACGGTTTCCCCAGTATCTTGATTGTAGACTGTTGTGAGCCCTTTCCGAGGATTTCTTTACCCACAGTGGGAAACATGTTGGATACGTTTCTTAATTATTTGTTTAACTCTTGATTATATGTATGGTGTTAAACTTATCGCATCTACATATGTCTTGCTTGTACAATATTTTCCTGAAATTCAAGAGGGAAAACAAGAATTTTTCCCTTTAGTAATGATTTATGTTTACCATTATTTTATCGTTGTGGTTTTCAAGGGTTTTAGGTGCTGACTGTATTAATTCCAAATTTATTGATTATATAAATACAGAGACACTCTTATGGCTATTTTTAAAGTAATGTTTGTTTCTACACCGATGACATAAGTTCTATTTTCTTCTAAATGTTAGGTGCTTATATCCATTTAGTAGTACCTTACTACTCCAATGTATTAAAAAAAAACTTATGTATTCAACTTTTCTAAATTCCAGAGTTAAAATGTACAGTACATGATAATAATCAACGTATGAGGGTTGGGGTCTGCTTTCTTGTACACTGTCAATAGGGAATACTGTTTACAATTTTAGAAACAATTTTCATTCTCTCACAGTTCTGATTTTTACATGAATATTTGCATGTCCTTAATTCTTGACTAAGTTCTTAGTACAAGTCTGTTACGTCACCAGTTAACTATAAAAAAAATTTTTGGAGCTTAAGGGCTTCTGTTATTGCTTTTCTTTCCGTCGTCTTTAACAATGAAAAGTGGCCGGACCATTTTGTCTGTATTTACCAAAGTTGTAGAGAACGACCAACTTGGAACCTCCTTCATGAGAGTTCCGAGTTAACATTTCTCTGTGTTATCATTTTCAGAAATAAATTTGAAATCCAACTGACTGTCCTATTTGTCAAAAGAAATACATACATAGAACCTTTCATTTCACAAATTTAAGTACTGTAATTTCTCCAGTTTATAACACTTAAACTGTTAATTTTCCATTCATAACCGACTAAGATTTCCATTGGCAGATAAAATTATCTGTTTCTTGATTACTAATTGATGTTTTCCTCCCTACCTCGAGAGAGGCAATTACATCTTTGTCTTTCCCCCATGCTCCAAGTCTGAGCTATGTAAGTTGACGGAGATTTTGGAAGAGACTTCGAGACATTCCGGTCTACTCTTCTATTCCAGGCAATTATCAGGAATTAGACTAATTCCACTGGTCACCACCAGCTCAAGAATTCTTCTCTCCAAATATCCTTCTCTCGTTACCAAACAAAACCCCTCTTCGTCAATGGGATATGCCTTTATCCTCAGAGGTTGGGTTAATTGTTTGAACTGATTCTATTCAACTAAATCACAGTTCTTGAATTACTTTTGACCATCATTCTATTATTATTTTATGGAAATTACTTCCATAATAAATTTATTTAATCAAAATTAATTTCTGTTCATAATGTGCTATTTCCAAAACAAATAACAATTAATGTCTTGGTGTCTTAACAACATAACTTAATCATTAGTTAACATTTAATCCAGCTGTTAAAAAAACATAAGAAGATTATCTCTAAATAAAGTGATTTGATTACTATCTATCATATTTAACCTCTCCATTTTCATATTCTCTACTGGTTATTGAAGATTTTTGGTTTAAATGTTTTTGGAAGATTATCTCTAAATAAAGTGATTTTATTAATATATATCATATTTAACCTCTCCATTTTCATATTCTCTACCTGTTATTGAAGACTTTTGGTTTAAATGTTTTTGGCAGAACAAGTTAGTTTGTTTGTTTGTTTTTCCTTTTTTCTAAGCCATAATAATTTTTTTTTGGAGTAATAGTTATTTAGAAACATCATTTGCCACTATTAAACCAAGTATAAATATTTATTCTATAAATAACATAAAATACCATCAAAGAAACAAATTTCTCACCAAACCAATGGACTAAAATCTTTTGACTCCTTTTTCTTCAATAAATTTAAGTTACATTATTTTAAGCACAATTTTATTTATTTTAATTTTAAAGTTTTTTTTTTTTTTTTTTATCAAAATTTGTATTAATTTAAAATAAAATAATATTTTAAAAATCCATATTTAATTAAATCAATAAAATCATAAACAATTAAAATTATAATCAATGGACATTTAACTATATAAATAACAAAATTGAAAAATTAAACGGTTCAAGTTAAAATGAATAAAAAGGTGTGAAATACTATTGAAGCATTAACAAAACCTGAACCCTAACATTATTAAAAAAAAAAATTAAAAAATGAAACCACAATCTAAATAAATGTTTTGCCAGCAATAAGGTCCATTTGAATATTTTTTATATCATACAAATTTGAATAGTAAATCTTATACTGTGACATATCTAGAAAAATAGTTGACTTAAGTGGGAAATAAACTCAACATCTTAAACAATTAGATTTTGCCTCTGTAATAAAAAAAAAAAACTTACTTTTCTTGTTGTTCACATGGACTGTCTCCTTCCATAAACTTACAAGAAGAGAAAATAGAATTACTTAGCTAGGGACTTCAGAAGGGAAAATATGATCAACGCTTGAAAAGATTTGGGTTCAAGAAATGGACTGAAAACGTCGTAATAGTGTTGACGTAAGTACTCCCCAGGGATGCGGAAATGAATCTCATATCCCCGACTTATTTATAAAATCCTCCTATTCAATGAAATTGCAGACGAAGAGAACAATTTCTTTGTTGTAAAGGTCTCCAAGGTTATTACATTCTCGCAGCTGACAAGATGTCCTAGGTACGCCAGCGGTTATTCAACAAAGACGGAGTCATTGGAATTGAGCCTTATTTACCGTCACACACCATTTCATAGTGTCCTCACTTAGTTACTCGTATAAGTGACATCTTTCTGTACCCTAGTGTAAGTCCCTTAATCTTTTTTTTTTTCTATTAATATCTAATCATCCGTTAATAGATGTTCATATCTCATTTGGGAACGTACAATTGATAGAAGTCCTCATAAATCATCTCAATTGTCCCCATGTCCTTCCTTGGGACCAAATATAATGAGCCCAACTTCTCAAATATCCATGTAACGATTTTTGACTATTTGAGCACAACCAAATCCTTGAGATTTAGAGCTCCTTTATTCAACTATAATACATCATGTAGATGAAAACCACAATTGGGGGTTGAACAATAAGGCTTCACCGTGGTATTCCTTTCAGTATACCCAAATAAACACAGATGCTATTACATCAATTTGAGTAATTACAACGTCTAGATGAGTAAAGATTTTGGTTTAGGGAATGTGTTGTGATTACAACGTCTAGATGAGTAAAGATTTTGGTTTAGGGAATGTGTTGTGACCACCTGTTGTCTTTAGACTAAATTTTGAAAATATCTAATAATTTTTACATTTGATTTCAATAAAGCCATTGTAAAAAAATTATATTAGAAGGTTCAGAACGTTTTGTTTTGATAAAAGTATCCATATTTTCATTGAAATGAGATTAAAATTCAAACTCCAATTCATATACCACCATACTACATCCCACATACTCGAAGAAATACATAAAAAAATGCATCCATAATTTGTGTTTTATTCCCAACACAACTCTTTATTTTTCATCATAGTTAAAGGTTTACTTATTTTATTTTCAATTTATTTTAACACAAAATCATTTAATCTTGTTACAAATTGTTTCTTTGTTTAACAACTCCATACCCCCTTGTTTATAAGAATCTACAAAGTTAAATTAAGCAATTAGGTCAATTCAAAAATGAAAAAAACTCCATGTTCTAATGAAGGCACAACTTTAAATCATAGTAATTAAAAAAATAATAATATAACCTATCATACCAAAAATTGAACACAATAATTCTTTTATAAAATTTATGTTAAACTTTTACCTAACTTTTATTAATATTTATTATTTAATAAAACATGAAAATTAATATAATATCATTTTATCATATATTTTCCAAAACTTTTAATAAAAAATAAACAACATACACACAAAATTAATTATAATAAGTTACAATCACACAACATGACCAATCAAACATTTTTAATTTCCCAGCACATCATACCTCTCCCTAATATAATGATATGCAAGAAAATCCTCAGTGTATATCCAAAGTATATTTATCCATGTACACGACATTAATATTGTGAGAAAATTCCACATCAGCCCAATGTGGACTTGGCACCGAGCAAAACTCATTGCACATTTGTTGAATTCTTAATGGCCATCATGTGTACAAAAGCTAGAATACACGTCAGCGGAAAAGAAATAAATGTGGAACTGTAGAGTAAGAGGGGTGGTTTTTGTAACATATGACATACTTCTTCTGCACCAATGTCTCTATCTACAATGGTTTCTCTAAGGAGTTTCAGGACCACAGTAACAGTAGGTGCTTCTAGAGCGATGTTGTGCAGGAGATGTGTTCTATTTTTGTTGCATACTTTGAAAGATAACTTAAAAAGACATGGCGTGATCGAACTAGTTGACAATCAACATTTACTCTCCAGATAGAAAATAGATTGACATTATGGATATTTAATCTATCATCATTGTGACGAGAGATGTAGGTTTTTCATCCTTTATCGTTAATGAAAAGTGAAGATGTGGAGTTTAACTTCCACAGTACTCCATATCGACAACTAAGAATATTGTATTTTTTGCAAAGGCAAGAAAATTCATGACACGATGTGTGGTGTTGAACATAATTGACAAGCTCTTCATAATCAACAGCTTGGGACGATGAGAAGATTGATGTTGCGTCAACAAGACATGGGTTGTGTTGATCCTCTATGTTTCTATTAGTACCTCAATATAATATGAAAGTCCAAATTGGTTCATAAATATTTGCAATGTATAAATTAATGTAGAGAGTATTGGTAAAAACACTTGCACCAATAAGAAACTGTGTGGAGACCTTTTTGTATAACTTCTTCACAAAAAATTGTAAATATGCAATGCATATATCCAGATGCTAGATGTGGGTTTTTAATTATGTTTATAATTCTCCATTGGTAGCGATTGTTTGAACATGAGGGAACATTAGTAGGCATTATCATGTGTAATTCACGCAATTTTGTATCAGCTGTCAAACCAGGAGGTAACTCCTCAAATCAGAATGTGTATTAGCTGAAGAATGTACATGCATTTATACATGGAAGTGAGGCTATTGGGATTCATCTCCCAATGACTCTTGGCCTTCCTTATTTCCTAATATTATTTATTATACAAAATTACATATCCACACCCATCCCATAGGATTAGGTGTCAACATTCCCCCCTTTAATCCGAAGGGATGTTGGTGAGCCCAAGCATCGATCTGAACTTTTCAAACTTTTATCTTCCAAGTGCTTTGGTGAAGATATCAGCAGTTTGCTCATTTGTGGAACAATGATGTAGATGGATGGTTTTGGCCTGAACATGATGTCGAATTAGATGGTACTTTGTATTGATGTGCTTTGTTCGATCATGGAACTTTGGGTTTTTGGCCAACTTTATTGCAGAAGTGTTGTCGATCATGAGTGGAGTGGAATACATTTGTTTCATCTGCAAATCTTCCAGGATTTTCTGGAGCCACACAATTTCCTTTGTTGCTTCAGCTGCTGCCACATATTCTGCCTCGGTCGTGGAATCTGCTGGAACTGATTGTTTGCGTGATCTCCATGAGACAACTCCTGATCCAAGACTCATGGTGTAACCTGTAGTAGACACCCTTGTTTCTTTGTCGCCATCAAAGTCTGAATCAGAGTATCTGATCAAGCTGAAGTCGCCTACCTGTGTATATTTGAGTCCAAAGTCTTGAGTCCCCTTCAAGTACCTTAGCACTCTTTTTGCAGCAGACCAATGTCCTTCACAAGGTTTTTTCATGAACCTTGAGAGGATTCCAACAAAAAATGAAATGTTAGGTCTGGTGGTGGTCAGATAGATAAGACTTCCTACAAGCTGTCTATACTTAGTTGCATCCTCAAATTCCTTCCCTTCAATAGATGTGAGCTTCAAGTTTTGTTCCATTGGAGTGGTTAAGGGATTACATTCATCCATGCCAAATTTGTTCAAGAGATCTCCAATGTACTTCTTTTAAGAAAGAAATATAAATTTAGGATGTTGAATTACTTCAATACCCAGATAGTAATGAACATGACCCAAATCAGTCATTTCAAAACCTTTCTTCAATTCTTTCTTCATGGATGCAATATAGCTCTCATTATTCCCTGTTATCAAAAGATCATCTACATATACCACAAGATATACAACTATTTTTCCAACTTTCTTAACAAACAAAGTTGCATCATCAAGATCAAAATGTTTGAAGTCAAGTTTTAGAAGATGCTCGGTTAATTTCTCATACCAGGCTCGTGGTGCTTGCTTGAGGCCATACAAGGATTTTATAATCTTGCAAACTTTGTGTTCTTGACCCTTTACAACAAATCCTTCTGGCTGGGACATATAAACTTTCTCCTTTAGATCTCCATTCAAAAAAGTTGTTTTTACATCCATCTAATGGACTTTCCATCCATTCTGAGCTGCTAGGGCAAAGAGAGTCCAGATGGTGGTCCATTTTGCTGTGGGAGAAAAAGTTTCTTCATAATCGATTCCTTCTTTTTGTGCAAAACCTTTTGCCACAAGCCTGGCCTTGTGCTTGTCAAGTGAGCCATCTGCTTTATACTTGTTCTTGTAGACCCACTTACAACCAATTGGTTTTGTTCCCAAAGGCGGATCAACCAGCTTCCAAGTGCCATTCTTTATCAAGGCATCATACTCCTTCTACATCGCTTCTTTCCATTCATCATGAGAAGCGGCTTCTTTGAAGGAAGTTGGTTCATGATCTGTAGACAAACTCAATTCACAGCTATAAGCAATATCCATATCAACAGGAGAATCAGAATTATCTACATCACCTTCGATTTGTTGAGTGGAACTTCTTGTTCCTGTTTTTCCAACCTCATCAGGATGAACATTCTCCAGTGTCTTTGTCATCCATTTGGGAGGACCTTTCTGAGATGGCCCAGGCTGGTCATTTGACCGAGTTGGGATTGATTCAAGATTCAATCTCCCAATTCTGTCAATCACATCATCCAATGTGTCATCCGTGGTTGTTTCTTCATGTGGGGGAGAGAGTGCTTCAGGACATGATTCCACAGTTTGATTCAATATCGGAATCCCCCCTTCAAGATGTGGAATCTCATTATCAAATTCTTGGAAAGACTTTGATTATGAAGCTGCAATCAAGGCATAGGCCTTGCAATTCTTGTTTTCCCAAATGGCGAGCTCTTTGTCTGAAGTGGGCTTTGTTGGTGGATTTCCTTCTTGTCCTTCACAGATTCCTTTCCACAACTCATTAAAAAGGAGTGTGTGTTTAATCTTGCGAGACCATTCAAGATAGTTCTCTTTTCCAGAGAGAACCACCCCAACAATAGATATGAGAGAATGCATTAGTTTGCTGGAAAAAATTCTTTTGAAGAGGAAAAATTCTGCTAGAAAATCTTCAATTCTGGAAATTTGCTCAATTAAAGGGGACAAACACTCTTTGCTAAAAGAAGACTGAATTCTGCACCAAAAAAATATATGTATTTTTTTTTTTATTTGAAGAAGGAAAATTTATATGTATTGAAAATGTGGAGGGGAAGTATTATGAATATGGGAAGTGGTATTATAAAGTGGCATTGTAAATAGAATGAAGGGCAAGAGTGGTATTTAATACAAACATGAAAGAGGAGGGGCGGTTCATATTACAAAGACAGTGTGTATTGTGTCAATGACATCGTAAAAAATGGTATTAAAAGGAGGGGCAGCTCATATGGAGCGTATTGAACAGTAGTGACAACGTAGAATTGGAGTGACAATGGTATTGTATATGAATGGGAGCGGTATTGCATATGAATGGGCGGACTGTATATAGACATCGTATTGTATATGGAGTGGGCGGACAGCATGTAGTTTGGAGTGTAATATGACAGCGCTATTACATGGACAGAGGGTTGAGGTCGATATTTGCAGTGTGGAGGGCGGTATTTGCAGTGTGTTAAATGCAGGTGGTATATGATTGAAAGGGGAGCGGTATTATCTATATGTGTTAAACGCAGGTGGAGAGGTGGTATGTTATGGCGGGGTAGCAGTTAGAATAACACAGGGAATATGCAGTGGGAGCGATGTTAGTTGTATGGAGCAGGAGCTTTGTTGGTTGTATGGAGCGTGTGACAGTTGAGGTGGGGAGGGAAGGATGTCAGGTGGGTGGGTTACGTGCCACGAGGAGGGCCGACCTGCTGGAATGAAGGGGCATGTAGGAAGAAGGTAAGGGAAATGGATGAGGGTGAGTGCAGGTCGTGAGGGAGTGAAAAGAAATCTGGAGTATTGCAGGAGCTTAATCACTATAGAAATTTAAGAGATGCAACTTGCAGAATGGCAAGAACTGAAACTTGCATAATTGTAGAATCTTCAGAGGCTGCAAGCAAATGATTCAAAGCAGTGTAGAAATTGCAGAAATAGAATAAAAAAAATGCAGAATTTTAGTATAGAAATTTAATGAAGCAGTAAAAACTATCATAAAAACTAACTGATCAAAGGAATGAGGGAGTTACACCACAGGAAAAAATGCCAATAGTGGGACTGGCTCTAATACCATGTCAAACTAGGAGGTAACTCCTCAAATCAGAATGTATATTAGCTGAAGAATGTACATGCATTTATACATGGAGGTGAGGCTATTGGGATTCATCTCCCAATGACACTTGGCCTTCCTTATTTCCTAATATTATTTATTATACAAAATTACATATCCAAACCCATCCCATAGGATTAGGTGTCAACATCAGCTACATTAAGTGTGAAAAAGAATATTGTGCTTCCAATTTGTGTTATCATGTTAGTTAGTTCATACCATCGCTTGTGTCAAAAATATCATGTTCCTTGTAGGTGTAAGCCAAATCACATGAATTGCTATGAAAATTTTGATTCTTGCAAGTCATGAAGACATTGTCATAGATCTAAAATACTTGTTGGAAAGTTGTTCTTAATGTATTTCCTCACAAAAATAGTAGTAGTTATTTGGCTACGGTGGCACATTTGAATGTTGTAGAGGTAGTAGCAAAATCTTGGATGCTAGCTGAATTGGTTATCATGGTAGTGCAGCAAGTGTAAAGCATATTCATGCATCTCAACGTTTTTCATTCTTGGTTGTGTTATCATGGAAATGCATGTAGGAAAGAGTGTGAGGAATTTCATATGAAAGAGGGCCTCAATGGTGTATTCGTTTATAGTCGATAATGATATTGTAGGCTAACCAACCAAGTTTGTTGTATTTGGATGGGTTGAGTGAAAATAAGCACAAATGTTCTGAAGCACAGTACATGAATTCAGTATAATTATAACAAAAGAAGAAGGTTGGATGTCTAATGGTGTTAGCAAGAGACCAGGACTGTCAGTAGAATCAACTATGGTTTTGTGGGGTTCAAAAGAGGAGGTGGTTACGTTATGAAGAAGAGAAGAAATGTTTGTAGGTTGATTTGGTAGAGCATAAATTGCAGATGGGTTAGGCTGGATATCCTTGTATTTTTTATCATTAGTTAGTTTGTATTCAAGTGTCGCAAGTACACATGGCTTGCAAAGAAATAATTCATAAGGCTTGTTAGAAGGAGTGTGAATTTTCATAATGGGGACATCTAATTCAAAAACCATTTTAGGTAAGTATTTGGAAATAGTGGTGATGTCTTATGGGAAGCTGATTTTATGGCCACTGTACTTGTATTGACCACCATGCACATGGGTGACTTTTAGAATGGGGTTCACATGTGTAATGAGAATTTCCTCAACTTGTGTTAGAGTTTAAAGGACTGGATTTTTTTTTTCCAGGGTCCATGTTGTTTAGATGAGAAAAACGATTGGTAGATTTAGCTAACGCACAACGAAATAATGAAAGCCTACCATGTAAAAGCCTTGTTTTCACACCTAGGTATGAGTCTTTTCATATTGTGCAAGCATGCATGCTAGAAATTTTATCTATCCTTTATCGAAAGCAATGATGTTCATCATTAAGGGGGGTAGGGGGGTTATATTGGTTTTTATGAAGGTGAGTTGTTTTCACAGTTGGTATAATACCTAAGATGGGAAGGGATGTAGTATATATATATATATATATATATATATATATATATATATATATATATATATATATATATATATATATATATTTAATAAAGAACTCGTCATCATGCGTTTATTGTGTCTTTCTTTTGTGCATCAAGAAGATGCCTTCGTTCTTTTTTGTTTGCATTTTGAATGTTGCATGGCATATCTAAGAAAGTATAAATAATTTAGCGTTATCTAGGAGACATAAGAAACTTATACTGAATAATAAATGAGTTGTATATGCATAGAAAAATATGTTTAAAGTTTTAGAATTCTAGCTTTTTACTTGAACATAATTGAATGACAGCAGCAATATGTAAACAAACAAACATTAAATTTATAAACACATACAAAATGGAGTAAGAATGAATTGAAATTTCTATAGATGGTGATATATAAGGTATGTCAATTTCGAAGGGGTAAGCATACATATGTTGTAATTATTGAACACGAGTATTGCAAAAAAATACGTTATTGTAGCGTTAAACATTGATATGAAAGGACCAAGATAAGCACATTTTCATTTTTTCTTTTTAATTTTATAATCTGAACTCCATTGAATGGTAGCATGAATAGATAAGCAAGAAAAAAATCAATTTATAGACATGGAAATGACAAAGGAAAAATTATGAATTGAAGTTTCTACAAAAGTTGATATGTATATTATGTAAATTGTGAAGGAGTAAACATACATATTTTGGAATTATTGAAAAAGACCCTTGACAAAGAAAGTGTGTATCACAACAACATGGAAAATTGTACAATATTATGGAAAAATGAGCTATGTGGAAATGATACTTCATGTACAAAATAGTAGCGTTCCTTGTAATCTTGAAGAAAATTCCAAGTCTGCGAATAATAGGTTGTTGTGCAATGGATATTGCTTGAATGCCCTTGAAGACCTCCTTGCATGTAGCGTCATATTGAATTTATTATGACTTAACCAATATTGGTTGCAAGTGCTTGACACCATTGTAGAAGTCAGTTTTGATGGAAAGTGTCAATAGGAAATAGCGAACTGAAATTCGACCACAAATTTTTTGGAGATTAGTTGGTTCGATAGAAAGAAAGAACAATTATTTTTTTGTGATGCCCATGAGCTCATCTTCTGCATCATTGAAATCTGTGACATTTTCCAGGTGCCTGGTGTTGTCATGTAACTAAAATTTAAGTTTGTAATGGTAGTCACATTTTGGGATGTCGTCGTTAGACTTGGTACAATGCGAAAGGTTGTTAGAATGGTGCAACAATTTTTTCATGCATTGATTTGATCTGAGTATGAATTTTAGTTTTTTTGTGCTAATTTCATTTTCAGATTTAAAATTTATTTTTTGACCTTATGCTTGATGTACATAGGTTTCCTTGGTTGTTATGTGTGTCAAACAAGTAAATTAACTGGGTTTTACGAGTGAATTCAAGAGCATAAAGTGTGAAAATAAAATGTTGAACAACAAAAACATAAAGAAAAAAAAATATCACAATTGATCAATTAACATAGAGTTTTGATGAAGGGGTTAACCCCTCCTAGGCTACATCTCCTTGGTCCAGCTTCCATGGCTTGGACCTATGTATTAGCTCAATAGTGCAATAATTGCTATTTACATGAATCAAATGCTCCTGAAACATACTCCAATGATTCTATAATGTCAAAATATATCAGAAGTGACTATTCATTATCTAAATTTAGCCTTAAGCTGATCTAGGGATGGCCTTCCCTTCTGGTGGCCCTAGGCTTCCTTTTTCTTCCAAGTGATAAAAAAAACTGTAGAATTTCTCCTCTTCCTATGAAACCTATCCCAATGTGTTTAGACCATGCCAATCTACTAGGAATGACTCTTCTTGAGCCAAAACTGGTCAAAAATTTATCAAGATATGGCTCATTTAATTTTTCCCTAGAATCCTCCTCCAAATCTAGAGAAGAATCCAAATAAGTCCACCTAAATTGAAGTGTCCGCCGATTCTAGTGGCGCCTCTAAAACTCTGCCATCTTAAACTATGAGTTTAACTAATTTAAACAACAGATTAAAAGGGATAATTATAGTTTAATTGTGAACTAAGCATGTTTATTATGGGCTCTTAGGAATAGGCCATATGACCTGGTCGCATGGGAAGGGGCTGGCCTGCGGCACTAGCCCCCTCCACTCCTGCCATTGAAGTTGTTTGTTGGTTTAAATGTAATTATTTTGCCAACGTTTAACACGTCACACCCACCAACATAGTGGTAAAGACTCGGGATTAGGAGGGGGAGGTCACATGTTCGACCCGCCCTCCGCCCATCATATACACATGTTTTTCCATTATTTCATATGCATTAATATGCACCCATACCATAACATTTGAACTTTGATTTATATATATTCCAATCAAACTTTGCCTATATATTTTATACCATATTTTCAGACCTTAGGAAATATGAAAATGTAATGCGGACCTATGTTAATTTGGAATTCAACCACTGTGTTGAATAAAATTTCGACCACCATAAAAAAAATCGAAATTCGAACTTAGAAGTTGGAGAGGGTCCACTAGAAGGGGCATGTAGCAGCCCTTGGCTGCACCACATGTCAGCCTCTGGTTGGGTTGTCCCTCATATAAAAAAAATTCTAATTCAACCTTAGGAGATAAATCATAAAAAAATTCACCTTCAAACGAAACTAGTGAATCTTGTTCTAACACTTGTTATAGTGCCACTTGGCATAAAGTGAAGAATATTTTGTGCACGCTGACTGGGTTGCCATGTCATCAACCTATCACCGTTATGAAATATTTTCTTTAATTTTTCCTGATCTGAACGATGGTTAGAAGACTATAACTTCTTCATCCAGAGTCAGCTTTCGACGAAACAAAGTGAACCAGATTCATGGTGATAGGTCAGTCGTGGTCGTTCGGTTTCCAATAAATTTTGAGCACTTTCATTTTTTAGCTTATGTATTATGCACCTGATCATTACTCCCCACTAGAAGCCGTTTGGACCCCAAAATACCTCTGATTACTAATCATGTAGATGAGGCTATTGTTCCCTCACCCTTCTAGTCTCTATCCACTGAAATGTTTCCATTTTCATCAACTGGAGGTTTTCACAGAAAGTTAACTTTTTCCTTGATTCTTGTGACCCTTTCTTGCTGTCATTGACATCTTCATGCTGTAATTTTTCTAAATTTGCAGAGAAGCAAGATATTATTTCAAAAACCATCTTGTTCCTACCTTGGTCATTAATTAAAGGAAACTTAAAAATTGTCTCACCTTGAACATTGTCAACATGGCGATTCTTAACTGATCTCTCTTTGTACTTACGTCAACTCTTGAAAAAGTATCTTCACCATTTTTGTGCTCCTTTAGGAAACCAATAAAAGGAATTTTTGGAAGCCATGCCTTCTTTTCCAAGCTACTTTATCGCTTTCTCTTTGACCTTTGCACTCTCTTGCATCGACATCCTGTTTCCAACATTTCTCAACACTGATGTTAACTACTGCAAATGTTTTACATCTTGTTCATCTCCTTTCAAACACAACCTGTTAGAATCTTGAAACATCTCATTACAAGCATAAGAATCTTTTTGAAAAGTTTGATTGAAAACATATCTTTGTTTGATCATCAACAATGTAAAATTTTGACTTGTATTCACTATCCTCTTCATTTCTCCCACATGTATAAGAGACAAAATTGTCTACTTATTATGCTCAATACCATTTTTCAACAAGTGATACTTATTCTCATGGCGATGAAATATTCATTTCCTATCATACATATAAGGACTTCCCAATACAATACGTGATATCTCAAGCGACACCACATTAACTTAATCAATAAAGTTTGAATTTATGGCGAATCTTAGTAAGCACTTACTTGTAACCTGAAAGTTTTCAGTCTTACATATCCACCCTAAAGGATAAGATCTTGGATTTCTAACAGTTTCAAGGTCTAGCTGCTTAACCAAGTCGTCGGAAATCAAGTTAGCTTGTGATCAACTATCAAAAAGTGTATCAATCTTTGTATGTTTAGATACAACACTAATATGGAACCTTTCTATTCTTGTATCATCCTCTTGAGTGGCATTTGAACAATTTTAAGAACTAGTGCTTAGTATGTGTTTACCTTTCAAATCCATGGTTGTAATATTTGTCTCATCTCCTGAATCTGACCCTAAGTCATGTTCAACTATAGCAACAATTTTTCCCTTTTCTTTTGCTTTTAGTTTATTTGGCTTCAACTCCAGATGAATTTTCCAACAGTGGTCTTTATCATGGCCATTCTTCAATCAATTTTTTCATGTGATTTTATCTTTCTCTCTTTCGACAGAGCTATTTCTTTTTCCTCTTCCATAAAACTTTCCCTTTCCTTTACCCTTACTTTCACTCTTGTCATCAATGTTTTGTTTCCCTCTTGCTTCCAAATGTGTGGATTGAAAAAAAACCTCATCTATGTTTGTAGGATTAAGAATGAGACTAGTGTGCCTAAGATAACTATGTAAACACCCAATGTACTTTAACAAATTTTCTTAAGAATATAAATTAATACCAAAAATAAGAGCTCTTCTCCTAAATTCATGAGTATAATCTCGCACACTTTTCCCTTTCAACTGTCTAAATTTTTTCCAATCAGTAATGGACTTTTGCATGTAAGCTAAGGGATAGAATTTCCTTTTAATGAAAGAAATAAAACTTGACCAAGAAATATATATCTTACGGAAATTTTTAATCTCTTATTGAGTCATTGCCTCCCACCATACAAGTGCAGATCCTTCCACCCTCAAAGAATCCAATTTAATCTTTATGTAATCTTCATGAAGGTTCTAAATCCTGCAGTACACCTCCAATTGACTTATTGAATTTTCCAATATTTCTGTGATAGGGGAAGGTAGAGTTATTAAATTCCAAGTGGTGGAGGAAGGTAAGCATATGAATGAACACATCTTGGTCAGATGTGAGGATCAAACCATAAGTTTTAGGAGCTCAGATCACACAATCCTATCAGCTCGATTAGGTAGGCACCATAGGGTTCTAGACGGGCTCATCACACTTTGGTTAATGGGACTGGTATACATGTATGTTTCTTTCTCTATTCCTCTACCTAATTGATTATGGTCTGTTCAATTTTATATTCGCAAAAATGGAAATAATGCTTCCAATAATTGGCCTAATGGAAGGCTCAAAAATGAGTGTTTGCATACTTGGAAAGTCTATGTCATTTTTATATTTTTTGTGTATGATGGAAAGATTGATCTCGGAAATTGGAAACTTGGCTGGCTCAGTAGAAGATATATGGAAAATTAGCAAGTTCTTTTCATTTCTATTTTTTATGTGTGTGTTGTTTCTATGCATGTATTCATCTTATTTCGCATCCTTTTGTCTCGAATGGGCATGCATGCTTTCTGTTGGGTCCACTTATACATTGAAAATTTTTGTTCTGATGATGGTAAGGGATATTTGATGGCTCTGTCCATTACAAGCATCACATTGAAAGTTCCATTATTTCATTTGGTTTGTATTGTTTATGTGGTGGAATGCAAAGGTCCGAGGCTCTGAGAGACGGTCCCTGTGATTTGGCTTAAGCATTGGAAGAATTAGTTGTGCCCCTCTATGTGTTATGGTAATCTTGATCCTGCATTTTTGTGCCATGACTTAAAATGGTGCTCCAGGAACCCATGGATGACCTTTAGTTTTATGACCAAGAATTTTCCTAACAATATATGTCTCTTTCCTTTTTTAATGTATTTGTATCGGGCCTTTTAAACCAAAGTGTGCTCTATGCCCGTAGGTTCAGCGACCATAATTGGTTCATGACATTCCTTTTCCATTGGTATATTGAGTGTCTGGTTAAATTCAAAATAACAAATACGGTTCGCCCAACCCCTAGTGCTAGCCCATCAGGTATCAAAGGCCAGTGTCTAGATAGGAAGAATTCCACTCAAGGTGGTATAGGCTCCTCCTCAACTGGGCCATCGAGAAGAAGCAGCAGAAGGATGGATGCACAAGTAATTCGGGAAGTACTTCAGGCATACACTATTGGTACTCCAGCCCCAGTGAAGTAGTTGATTTCGTCATGGGAAGCATATCTCAACTACTGATCCAAATGTATGTAGAAATGCAAAAGAATACAATATAAACATAGACATATATATCCAACAGAAATATAAATTCATTTAATCAATATCAAAGATTAAAATATGATTACATACAGAACGGAAATAAATTAGCTCGGGCGATGGTAGCTTATCCCCGATAAGAGATGTGGCAGCTACATGCCTCTAAACTTTGTTACAATCAAGATCGAAGGCCTATTTATTATCGATAAATAATCAGAAGCCCTAAACATCCTAAAACCTAACCGTAGGAGATGAAGTGCCAAAGCTATGGACCCTGTTTGGGTAAACTAGTACATGAACTTCCAGGGGCTGTAACTTTGGCATGCAATCTCCATTTGATGTGCACAATACCTTGCTAGAAAGATACATCCGAGGACTAGAAATTTAGAGTGGGAAAGATTGGTTGAATTCCTATGTTGGCTCCAAGTTTCCAAAAAATCTTTTTTTAGGGCCTCAAAATGATTCCGGAAGTTTGGGACCTGAAAAAAATTCCAAAGACAGTAAATTGTGCTAAATTATGGAAACTGAAAAACTAAAAGGGGTCCAAGTGGAATAAGTGGGTGGCCATAAATATCCACCAGGATCAACCAGTGAGAGGAAATTGAATTGTAGGTGGTGGATTTGTGGCTCCTCACCCCCGATCTAGGGCATACCCATGGTCTTACAACCCAGTAAAAACAGAGAGTTCATATCTATTGGCTTATGAATAATATTAAGGCTAAAGCCATGAGGACTATGTCGGCTAATTCAGATAAACCAAAACCTGGTCTTTAATACATTCAAAAGGAACTGTAGTTGATTCAAGTACATATTCCTACAAGAGGATATCTACCTTGGTCATATGAAAAGCACATTCTATGCCTCCCTTAGTCAGATTTACTTGGTTCGATTGCTAAGGATCCCTCTCCATTGGATTTCTGTAATGATGATTAGTGTTCCATATGTTAGGGTCGGATAGTAAAAATAGTTATAGTTATGTAGAGGTATTTGAAAACTAGTATTTCGAAATTCAGGCATTTTGGATGGCTTATAATTTGTTTTGGTGGGAAACAAACCTGGTTTCCCAATGGGCAGGTTAAGGCCATCAAACGTATTTCATGATTGGTACTTGCCTTTGATTATGAATGAATGAAGAGGACCTACAAAGCTTACAAAAAAAAATATTATATTTTTTTTCATCTTGTTAATATTGAATGGTGGTTATATAAAGAATTTTGGATATAGAATATTATCAATGGTATTTCTTAGCATTATTATTCTTCGTTAATAATGTTTATTAAATAATATTTATAACTTTTCCCTTTCAATATGTTATTATGATCTTGTATACAATTTGTTTTAATATTTATTGGTAATTTGAGGATATTTTGTTGTTAATTTATAATACTCAAACTAATTTTGATATATTATAGTCATGAGTAAGTATTATTCCCAAAATTTGTTGTAAGTCTTGTTATTTAGGCATATATTTTGTCACACCATAGCACATGATTTCATCCCTCTCATGCATAAAGATGATCGATGATAAACTCGTGAAATGAACCAACTGAATAGGAACAAGAGTATTCTGACAGTGCAATGATGTTAGTTTGTTAGAAATGTTTAATATTAGGTATACATATTGTACTGTGGTGGCAGATGGTGTTATGTATAAGCAATTTTTTGAATGGATGACTTGAATAGGTACGAGGCTGGAAAGTATACTCATATGCTAGCTTGATGGGTCTATGTAAAATCTCATATGTGAGATAGTTGATGAACCATGTATATGAAAAAATAAGCCATAAAATGATGTATGCTACTACTTAGACATACATTTTGGTGGATGGTAACTTTTTTATATAAAATTCAATGAAAAAAATTTCAAAGTAATTTGGTACAACATTAATAGATATATGGATGAAAGTTTTCTTGATGTTTCTATAATGCATATTTATTCTTAATGTTTCTATAATGCATAATTTTACATATGATATTTTCATCTAATGTAATTTATTTAAGGGTATGGTGACTACATTATAAAATGGATTTGGCCTAATGATTAATAAATCTAATATCAAGAATTGGGTTTTTCCAGAAAGGTTTCCAAGTTAATTTATGGCATCCATGTATTATATTTATTGGTGTTATGTTATTATCTTCCGATTGCTCTCTGTCATTTTATAACAACGAACATTTTCCTTTTATGGTTTTAAGTAGTCTATCTTGCATAAATTCAAGTAATTTTACAATCCAATCCATGTGGTAAAAACCAATCTTTATATAAAAATGTATTGTTAGAGCAATCATTATGTAAAAAGTTCATCGCTCAAAGTATAATTTACTCGTTTATGCAGTAATTATAGTAATAGACAAATAAATAAGACAAATAATAATTATAGTACTAGTCAAAATCAGCTTTTTATCTCAGACACAAAAATCCAATCTACTTGAAAAAAGACAACTTAAAATATTTTAAAAAATAATAATAAATAAAAAATATTATATATACTAATAAGTTATAAAATATTTTAAAAAATAATAAAAAATAAAAAATATTATATATACTAATAAGTTATAATTTATTGAAATCCAATGTTAAACATTTTTAAATGTTTTTAACTCACTATTTTATTCAATATTCAATAGATTTGATGGATGTTTTCACACATAATTCATTTTTTCATTACATAGGTTATAAAATATCCATTAAAAGCCATCGCATATTAAATAATATGTATTTATACTTCAGAGAATTATTTGTAAGTTATATCACTTGCACTCGTGATTTGACATCACAAAACTGTACTCCTGCTTTGACATCATTTTGTGATTTATCTATATAACTTCAGATTATGTCCATTTCAGTTCTCTAATATAAATGATTTATAATTTTACTTAGTTTAATTATATAAATTTAGTTATTGATAAAATTAAATGACCATTAATTTATCAAAACAATTTTTATTTTTTTATTATGTCATGTTTAAAGTTGTTGAAATTAAAAAGTTTGTAAACTATAACTAAATTATAATTTTATTTTTAACTGTTAAATTTGGGCTTTGTTTTAGTGTATATTTTATTTTTATAATATCCAAAATTAAACCTATCACATATATAAACCAGTTTTTATTTTTATTTTTTAATAATTGATTGACCAATAAGTTTACAAGGAGGAAATGATGTAATCGCATGTGTAAATGATTGTGGATGCATTATTAGTCTATCTCTTCAGTAAATATCAATTCCCAAACATAGATTTATAGGTATACCTCAACTTCATAAGAATGCTTAACATAGTAAAAATAGGTGGTCGGTGTGCTAACTCTTTCAAGGTGGCCGCTATGCTACAGTTAGCGGTCTGTAACAACTGAATTTGGCGTTAACTAGTTGTTAGCTAGTAATCTGACATTTTAGTTATTACTTTTTTTGCTTTTAAGAAAAACTAAGACAATTATCATTTCTGAAAAAGTTATTTATTTTGTTATTGGAAATCAAATTGGTTATGGAAAGTTGTTCCATAAAAAGTAAAGAGGTTGGTGGTAAAAATATTCCAAGAACTGAAAAGGTTGTCAGACATTTTGAACAGTTACCTGTTTCTTTGACAATAAGAGACCGATGCCACTGAGGAATAGGGGTTCTTTTCAGAGACCTAGGGAGAGAGTGGAAAGTTTCCTGAGCTGGTACAGACCAGTGGAAATCACTCAACATTCCTAAAATTTTCTAGTACTTATTAGACTTGGGGTCTTGAGCTGACAACAGAAAATTACTGTCAACCTGTATCTATCAGTTGTGGAGCACGGGGGAAAGAGAAAGACATAATTTCCTCTTTTCAAGGTTGCGTGGACACCAGATAAGTTTCTAAGTATTCAATAAACTTAAATAGGAATTGATTTTTAGTAAATATGTTCCATAGGAAATGTCCTTCATTGGAAGCAAAGACAATAAATAAATTGTTATGAAAGAATCAATTGAATGAGATTGAGTCTGTGTACCTTTATGATTATTCAAGTCATTTACAAGTTCGGTGAATTATTGTGAAAACTTTTACTATGTATCTGAGTTGGTTTGCTGTGAAAATAAAAGGAAATATTGATATTAATGAAATTTAGTACGCAGATGTTCTTAGAGAAAAGGGAAAAGAACCAGTTTACTATGTTATATAAATTAAAACAAACCTTGTGGTGACCGTGGTAATATACAGAAGTTACGGTAGTGTATGAGAGTGGTGAAGGAAAACTTTCTATTGAAAATAGTAGACCATTCCAGAAGTAAATATTTTTATTCAATGAAATCTACTCAGAAGAAAAATTAGAGATAACAAATAAATGAAATATTCAGTTATTGTTTAAGCTTCTTAACAAAAAAAAGTCGAGAGAATCAACTGAACTATATCCTAAAATCAGTGGGAGAGAACTGTCGGCCTTAGGACATGAGGTAGAACCTCCAGTTCCAAGGCACATCATGTCTCCGACTTTAAATATATGTGGACAACGAAAAAGGTGGTTCAGTCACCAAAGCTTAGCAAGGATAAAATTCCATAGTAAAAACCCTCTAAATAACGAAAAGAAAAATAACTTTGTAAGGATAAGAAATACTTCATTTCTTTTCCAAAGCTAAAATAGTATAGATGAAAATAAGATCTATCTGAGTTGATACATATTGAAAAATACACAGAACAATATAGAACTAACATGGGTCAGCCAGAGGCTCTAACCCCACTATAAACAAGTAGATATATTTTTATTTTATTCAATCAAAAATAGTTAACTGTATCTTTGATTCCAAAGATGTGAAATTACAGCCATTGGAATAGTGCAGAACCAATATTCAGATTTAACCTTTACAAAAATTTAAATCGATATATATGTTTATGTACAGTCAGAAGGTAGTACAAGAAAATGCATTACATCGAAAATGTTTTTGTCCACAAATCAAAATAAATACATTCAACTGAGACTAGTTCCCCAAGACCAAATGGACCGGTTCGGAGGGAGCAACTCATTAGAGAGATAAACATTAAACAATGGAGGAGTGAGGAAACAATTTTTTTGTCACTGTCAAAACTAAGCAACATGAATATGAATTCAGTTATTTAAAGCTAAGATATGTCAAAAAAATTTCTCTAGAGCAGAGACAGAGGATGTTGTGGAGCTTATCACATTGAAAATAGGAATACCTGAACAAGGGCAGTGATACTTCAACAAAGAAGAAACCCTAAACAATTGACCATGATGAAAAATCAGAGTAGAACTAGGTTCTTGTATAAGGTACCTACAACCACCGGTCAGCCAAGACTATTAAGGTAGACCAAAAATGAGAAAACACCCAAAATGAAAATTTGGAAATAAACCAGAGTAAGGGATATAGATTTCTATTTACCTGTATTGAAAATTCCTCCAACCGAAGCATCGAATCCTAAACTGAAAGAGCATGATGGAAGAAATATGAGTGATTAAGAACAAATCCTCATAAAAATTAAGGTATAAATTGAGTGCTGAAAGAATAGCAGTTGGAAAACAAATAATAAATAACCAATAACACAAAAATTACCTTTGTTTTGGAGCATTGTGGAGCTTTCGCATTGCAGAGATGCCAAAGTAGTATTTCCTCATCTCTGTGGAGGGTGTGTACTGAAAAAAATTCATCTTAGCTCACGCAAATCCTGAAACTTTAAACAATGGAAAGAGGTTTAAACACTGTAAAGTGGAATACTATTGGAGGAATAACAGAACTTGCGGAAAGGAGGGTCAAAGACCTGACGTCAACCCTTGGGAGTTCTGCAGACCATTTCATCGCACATGCAGAAGAGAAATGAGGGAAACAGTTAGGGTTACAGGGTATTACCCTGCGTTTCCTCATCGTTAACTCCTCACCGTAGATCTTCCAAGCAATCAGACAGAGCACAAATGTCTAGGTGGATTATTGGTAAAACAACCACGATTATCCCGAGAATTGAGTATGGCACGAGTAAATGAAAGTACCAGGACATGACAATATTTTCATTAATACGAAGAAAATCCAATTAAGATTACGGATCATTTATGTTGAAAGAATAGGAGGTTTAGAACTATCTTTCCAGTGTTTTAAAACTTGGAATCATATAAACTTGGAGTATATGCAAAATTAAATTATATGCCAAGTTTGCACCGTTATCAAGTCATAAATGATTAAAGTACTTACCTTAATACGAATTAAGGACTATTGTACTATGATATAAATAACGCGAGAGTTAAAAATAATATGGTAAGTTCAAAACAAAGGTTTATAAATATTTTTTTTAATTTTTTATGGTAAGAAATAATTTTTTTTTTACCTATCTGGTAATGTAATTTAGTTAAGTGTTACAAGTGGTATTAAAGCATCATTCGCACAGTGGGACCCTAAGGGTCATCTAACGATTTAAGCTTTGTATATACTGATGCACAAAAAAGTAGTACCCCAAGGGGCAACATGAGATGGGGATCGGCAAAACAACCACCCATAACACTGGGGAACCCCATCCACGATGAAAAATGAATCCTAAGATGTGGATTCTGTTGAGTGTAGATGAACACTAGCAAATAAGTAGACTACTTGAGGAACAAAAACACCAAACTAGCATTATGTTAAATACGGTGTAGAAACTATAGGAAGAAATGGTATGGGTTTGGAGTGATAATGAGTGCTTGATGCAGGAGAAAGAAAATATACTCAAGAGCCTTTTAGATAAGTGGAATTAGGGAATGGAACAACCTAGTCCTAATAGAGACATGCACGAAGGTAAAGAGAAACAAGCAAGGGACCACACCACTAACAGAGTGGAAATAATATAGTGAAGCAACAAAAATAGAAATTATAATGAAGCAGAGTCTCGCAATGTGTCAGATCTGCAAGAAGTTAAGAAGAAAAAATTGGAGCTTCAAGGTGAGTTTCGAAAAATAAAACCACCTGCATTTGATGGGGAAGGTCAGAAAGTGGCAGAGGCTTGGTTGATAAATATGAATAAATATTTTTTCATGTATGAGTGCAACAACAACCTAAAAGCCAGATTGGCCATATACCTGTTGAGAGAAAAAACCAGCTTATGGTGGGAGGAAGTAAAGAATGTGTGCAACATTGAAGATCAAGATGTTACATGGGAATCATTTCAACAAGATTTGAAAGATAAGTATCTAACAAAACATTTTTATTATGAGAAATCTAAAGAATTTCATGACTTGAAGTTGGGTTTGATGACCATGGATGAGTATATCACCAAGTTCACCTCCCTGTTAAGATATGTTCCACACCTTAGAGAGGAAAAGGCTAAGGTTCAAAGATTCTTGAGGAGTCTGCCAACCCATATGAAGGAGTGAATTGAGTTCGTAAATCCTAGGACCATGGATGAAGCAATTCGTAAAGCATGAACATGCTATCAGTAGTCCAAGGCAAAAGTGGAAGTGGGAAAAAGTTGGAAGCCAAAAAAAGGACAGAAAAATAGCTCAAACTTCAAGGGTGCTAGAAGTAAAAATTTTAATAATTCTGCACGAAGTTCTGTAAGCAAGAAGTTTGGAAAAAATCATCAAAGAATCTAGTGGCTAGCCGAAGAGAGGCCTATAGAGGCTTCTAGCAAACTTGAATAAGGACAAGTGTCTAAGGCACCACTGTAGTCTTGGGGGTGTGGTGAGGTACATTATTATAAAAATTTCCCACAATGAGGGAGAAGTGAAGTGGTTGCAAACTTGCGGGAGGCTTCTACAATAGGTGATGTGGCTTGAAACATACCTTGAATCAACATAACATTGGAGGATCAACATATAGACTATCAACCAACAATGATAGAGTTGGAAGGTAAGTTATTGTCTCAATCTAATTCTATTTTGGTAGACCCAAGTGCAAATCTAAGTTATGTTAATCCAAAACTATTGGAAGTATGTAAATTAAAAGGGAAGAAATTCAAAAATCCTTGGCCAATATAGCTAGCCACAAGAGAAAAAGGAATATCAACTACCAAAATTCCAAACTACACATTGGAAATTGTAGACCAGCAGTTAAATGTGGACCTGAACATATTTCCATTAGGGTCCTATGATGTTTTGCCGGGTATGGCTTGGATAGAAAAACATTGGACCTTGGTGAACTGTAAAGAAAATATTATTTATTATAGAATGCAATATGGAACACGTAAAGAGATTCATGGATTCAAGAAATAGCTACAGCTATGTCCTATTACAACATCCCAAATGAATAAGTGTATGAGGAAGGGATGTCAGATTTATGCTATCGAGGTGGGATATGCCAATTCCAAGGAGAAATATCCTATGATGAAAAACATACCAGTGGTACAAGATTTCATGGTTGTATTTCCAGAAAATATACCCGGATTGCTGCCAAGAAGAGATAATTATTTTACCATTGAATTAATGGCAAGAGCATCACATGTGTCAAGGGCTCCTTATAGAATGAGTGTTCCAGAATTAACTAGGGTAAAAATGCAGTTACAAGAAGTGTTGTATAAAGGATACATTCATCTAAGTGTGTCCCCTTGGGGAGCACTAGTGTTGTTCGTAAAGAAGAAGGATGGAACCATGCGAATGTGTATCGATTATAGACAGCTCAATAAATTAACAGTAAAAAGTAAATATCCTTTACCATGGATTGACGATCGCTTGGAACAGGTGAAGGGGGCCACAATATTCTCAAAAATAGATTTAAGATCTAGATACCACTAGATCAGAATTAAGGATGAAGATATTTATAATATTGCTTTCTATACCAGGTACAGGCATTATGAATTTGTGTTTTTACCCTTTGGATTAAGAAATGCACCAGCAACATTTATGAGGTTAATGCATGCTATATTTCACCCTTTCCTGGATAAATTTATACTCATATTCATTGATGATATTTTAATCTATTCTAAGAATCAGGAAGAACATAGATAAAATCTAAGGATTGTGCTGGAAATGTTAAGGAAACACCAGCTGTACGCTAAGTTCAGCAAATGTGATTTCTTCCAAAAAAAAATCCAGTACTTAGACCATGTTATTTCAGCATAAGGGATTGTTGTTGATCCAGAGAAAATCAAGACAATCATGGAATGGCGGGTACCCCAAAATGTGGCAGATATCCTATCCTTTATGGGATTGGCTGGGTAATATCGAAGATTCATTGAAGGATTCTCTAGAATTTCTTTTCCAATCACCTCCTTGTAGAGAAAAGGAAAATTATTTAAGTGGACTAATAAGTGCCAAAATAGTTTCGAGAGGTTGAAGCAAATATTGACCACGACACCAGTGTTGAGGGTATTTGAACCCAACTAAATATTTAAAGTTTGTACAGAATCTTGTAAAGAGGAAGTTGGGTTAGTTTTATCTCAGGAAGGAAAATTAATGGCTTATGAGTCAAGAAAGTGAAAATAGCATGAACAAATATATTCAACTTATGATCTAGAGTTAACAACAGTAGTACATGCACTCCGGATATGGAGACACTACGTGACAGGAAATAAGTTTGTGCTAAATACTGATCATAGTAGTCTAACCAATTACTTCAAACAAGCTGATTTAGACTCCTGACAGGCAATATGGAATGCCTCCCTAAGTGAGTTTGATATGGATATTCAACACGTGAAGGGTAAGGAAAACTAGGTGGCGGATGCCTTAAGTAGGAAGTTGCATTATGTTTATGAGCTTTACTATAATCATCTTGAATGAAAATTCTTGGATCAAGTGAAAGAGGAAGCACAAAAGGATCTTGAATAAATATTCCTGTGGCAGCAGATGGAAGAGGCCAGAAAGCAAGGAAACACTTCTGAATATGGAGTTAATAAAGAAAAAATGCTAACATTTAGAGGAAAGCTATAGGTACCAAACTGGGTGGACCTAGAGGAGCTAATCATGAATTAATATCATCAAAGTAATTATGAAGGACACCCAAGATACCAGAAAATATTAACTTCTATTAGGAAAATAAATTTCTGAATATTTAAGCAAATGTTTAGAGTGTCAATAGGTCAAGGTGGAGCATCGACATCCTACAGGATTGTTACAGCCCATACCAGTACCTGAATGGAAGTGGGAAGTCATATCCCTAGACTTCATTACGGGTTTACCATGGTCAAAGCGGCACGATGAATCCATCATGGTGGTGGTCGATAGGTTTATTAAGTCTACAGATTTTATACCTATCCAGTCTAGTTACAGGACTATACAGATAGCAGATATTTTTATGAGAGAAATATTTAGACTGCATGGCATTCCAAAGATTGTTACTTCAGATAGAGATGTGAAGTTTACTTCAGCATTCTGGAATTTTTTTTTTAAAGGTCTGGGGAGCCAAATAAACTTGAGCACTGCTTATCATTCCCAAATGGATGGACAAACAGAACGGGTAAACCAAGTTTTGGAAGACATGTTGCGCTTGTACGTGATGTAGCAGCCGACCATGTGGGAAGAATATTTACACCTCGCTGAATTTGCTTACAAAAATGTTTATGAGGAGTCCCTTAAGATGAGTCATTTTGAAGCTTTATATAGGAGGTAATGTCACACACCCATAAATTGGAGTATCCCCAAAATGAAACTAATGCTGGGACCTGAAATGTTGGCTGAAATGGAATTGGAGGTAAATAAGATTAGGAAAAACTTGAAAGTTGTACAAGATTGGCAAAAGATATATGAAAATAAGAAGAGGACTTATCAATAATTCGAGGTGGGTGATCATCTATATGTGAGGATCAAAACCAAGAAGAGTACCTTGAGGTGGGCCTCTTGTGCTAAGTTTGCCCCCAGGTTCTGTGGACCCTTCCAAATTTTTGAAAGGGTAGGACCTGTGGCTTATCGGCTGGATTTACCTAGCGACATATGGGTGCACAATGTGTTTCATGTGTCCCTGTTAAAGCGATATGTGCATGATCCGATGCACGTAATTTATTGGCAGAATATTCGGGTAGGATAGAATTAGAAAATCCTAACTTGAAGCATGAGTTATTTATAAAAAACTTTATAGGAAACTTTATTGTTAGCAGGTAGAGTCGGACGTTGCGTTTCTGGTCAAGCCTCAATGCATACTTGACAGGAGAGAAATTATGCTCCGGAAGCGAGTCATCACCCAGGTAAAAGTGTAGTGGAAACACTTCATCACGAGCTAGGCTACTTGGGAGGACGAGGGATTTGTGTGCGAGGCTAACCCGGAGCTTTTTTCTGAGCTGGAATGGAACACTGAGGATGGTGTTACCTCCAGGGGGGAGTTGTAACAACTGAATTTGGCATTAAATAGTTGCTAACTAGTAATCCAACATTTTAGTTATTATTATTTTTTAAATAAAAACTAAGACAATTATCGTTTCAGGAAAATTTATTTATTTTTTTATTGGAAATAAAATTGTTTATGGAAATTGGTTCCATAAAAATTAAAAAGGTTGATGGTAAAATTATTCCAAGAACTAAAAATGTGGTTGGACAGTTTAAATAATTACCTATTCCTCTGAGGATAAGAGACTGATCCCAGTGCGGAAAATGGATTATGTTCAGAGATTAAGGGAGAGAGTGGAAATTTTCCTGAGCTGGTAGAGACCAGCGGAAATCACCCAGCATTGCTGAAATTTTCTGGTACTGACTGGACTTGGGGTCCTGAGGTCATAGCAAAAAATTACTGTCAACCTGTACCTATCAGTTTTGGAGTGCGGGGGAAAGAGAAGGACGTAATTACCTCTCTTGAAGGTTGGGTGGACATCAACAACGAACTGGAAATTCAAATAATTTTATGAGTATTCAGTAAATTTAAAATAGGAATCAATTTTTAGTAAATATGTTCTACGGGAAATGTGCTTCGTTGGAAGAAAATACCATAAATAAATTGTTATGAAAGCATCAGTTGAATGAGATTGAGTCTGTGTACCTTTGTGATTAATTCAAGTCATTTATAAGTTCGGTGAATTATTCTAAAAACTTTTACCGTGGATCTGAGTTGGTTTACTATGAAAATAAAAGGAAAGATTGCTATTAATGAATTATATTATGTAGTTGTTCTTAGATAAAAGGGAAGAGAACTAGTTTACTATGTTATATAAATTAATACAAACCTTGTGGTGACTATTGTAATATACAGAAGTTACTATAGCATACGAGAATAGTGAAAGAGAACTTTCTATTGAAAATACTAGACCATTCCAGAAGTAAATATTTTGCATGAATGAAATCTACTCAAATCGAGAAGCAGAGATAACAAATAAATGAAATATTCAGTTATTGTTTAAAATGCTTAACAACAAAAACTCGAGACAACCAACTGAACTATATCCTAAAATCAGTCAGAGAGAACTGTCAGCCTTAGGACATGAGGTAGAACCTCCAGTTCCGAGGCACATCATGCCTCTGGCTTTAACTATACTCAGACAAGGAAAAAGGTGGTTCGGTCACCAAAGCTTAGCAAGATAAAATTATAGAGTGAAAAAACTCTAAAAAATGAAAAGAAAAATAATTGTGTAAGTATAACAGATACTTCATTTCTTTTCCAAAGATAAAATAGCACACAAGAAAATAACATGTATCCAAGTTGATGTATATTGAAAAATACGAAAAAAAATATAGAACTAACATGGGTTGGCCAGAGGCTTGGAGCACACTATAAACAAGTAGATATCTTTTTATTTCATTCTATCGAAAATAGTTATTTGTATTTGTAAAGCCAAAGATTTGAAATTATAGCCATTGGAATAGTGCATAACCAATATTTAGTTTGAACCTTTACAAGAAGTTAAATCGATATATATATATGTTTAAGTATAGTCTGAAGGGAGTACAAGAAAATGCATTACAGCAAAAATGGTTCTGTCCAAAAATAAAAATAAATACATTCAACTGGTAATGCTTCCCTGAAACCAAATGGACTAGTTCGGAGGGACAAATTCATTAGAGAGATGAAAATTAAATGACAGAGAAGTAAGGAAACTAAGCAACATTGAAATGAATTCGGCTCTTTAAAGTTGAGATATGTCAAAACAAGCTCTTTAGAGTAGAGACATAGGATGTTGTTGAGCTTAGTGCATTGAAAATACGAATACCTAAACAAGTGTAGTGACACTTCAGTGGAGAAGAAAGCCTAAACACTTGACCATGAGGAAAAATCAGAGTAGAACCAGGTTCTTGTATAAGGTACCTGCAACCACTGGTCGACCAAGACTAGTAAGGCAGCGCACAAATGAGGAAACACCCAGAATGAAAATTCAGAAATAAACCAGAGTAAGGGATATAGATATATATTTACCTGTATCAGAAATTCCTCCAACCGAAGTGCTGAATACTGAACTGAAAGAGCATGATGGTAGAAAGATGAGTGATTAAAAACAAATCCTCATAAAAATTAAGGTAGAAATCGAGTGTTGAAATAATAACAGTGAAAATAATAATAATAAATAACAAAGAACACAAAAATTACCTTTGTCTTGGAGTAGTGTGGAGCTTCCATGTTGCAAAGATGTCGAAGTAGTATTTCCTCATCTCTATGGAGGGCACACACTAAACCAAATTCATCTCTACTCACGAAAATCCCCAAACGTTAAACAATAGAAATCGGTTTAAACAGTGTAAAGTGGAATACTATTGGAGGAATAGCAGAACCTGTAGAAAGGAGGGTGGAAACCCTGACGTAAACCCTTGGAAGGTTTGTAGACCATTTCATCGCACAGGAAGAAGAGGAATGTGGAAAACAATTAGGGTTGTGGGGTATTACCCTATGTTTTCTCGCCATTAATTCCTCACCATAGATCTTCCAAGAGATCGAATGGAGCACAGATAGCTAGGTGGATTATTAGTAAAACAACCATGGTTATCCCAAGAATTGAGTATGGCACGAGTAAATGACAAGTACCAGGACATGACAAGATTTGCATTAATACAATGAAAATCTAATTAAGATTATGGATCATTTATTTTAAAATAATCGGAGGTTTAAAACTAACATTCCGGGGTTTTAAACCTTAGAATTATATAACCTTGGAGTATATGCAAAATTAAATTATATGCCAAGTTTGCGCCTTTATCAAATCATAAACTATTAAAGTACTTGCCTTTAATAAGAATTCAGGATTGTTGTACTATGATATAAATAACATGATAATCAACAATAATATGGTAAGTTCGAAACAAAGGTCTATAAATATTTTTGTAATTTGCTACGATAAGATTTTTTTTTTTTTACGTATGTGGTAATGTAATTTAGTTAATTGTTACATGATCGGTGTGCTAACTCATACTTGTATGTATCAATTGTTGTGTGACAGTTACCGGATGATGAGAGGAGGCAACTCGTTGGAAGATAAACTATCAGTTGCATTGTTATTATAAAGATTAGTTCCGTTATACTTTTGTGTAGCAATATATCATTGCACATAGATTTTTGTTTATAGTCTCATGTATGCATGCAAACTCTAATACATGGCAAGAAATGCAACATGGGGCGCACATATTATAAAGTGAATTTGTTATTATAAAAAGTAGTTTGACTATAGTTTCTAGTAGCAATATATCATTGCAAGTATATTTATGCTTATATTCTCATGTATGTAGGGAAAATTTGATACATGGCAATGAATGAAATAGACATGGGGCACAAAGTGATGTTTGAATAGCAGCGCTTTACTACTTCCATTCTCTATTCACCTGCAGTGTCTTTTAACTAGAAGAATGCTCCCTGCAAATAATGTTATTCCACAGAATTGCCAAGCCAATGCTATGTACATATCCATTGTCAATTATGATTGACAATCTCATTATATGTATCTTATATAGTCTATAATATTTGTGCAAATTTGTGGTGTGGTTAAAATATCTAGAAGTGTACCATGAAATCAGTTTTATAATAGTTAATCGATAAATATGACTCAAAATTTTATTTTTCTCTAACCCTGAGGGAAAGAGACTCAACAATATTGAGGGAAGTCAACTTAAGCATTGTATGAGAGATATGAATTTCAATTTCAGTTATATATTTCATGGCTAGTCAAACTTAGTGCCACTATGATAAGGGGCACAAACAAACTATTTTGTAGCATCCTTGTTGCTAGGAAACTGAAATAACAACAACAACATAACTTTTGTGGCTTCGACTAGGATCAGATTTGACAGTCTTCGTTTTATCCATGGACATAATTTTTTTAAGCTTTCTTTACATATATATAAATATAAATCTATATTTTTTAACCTAAAATAAATTTTAATGGAAAGGTTGTGCATGTAGTTTTTGTTAGTATTGTTATTAAATTGTATATAGATTTTGCTATTATTATTATTATTAAATAGCAATTGTATCAAATGTTGCAAAAAAACATGGTAATGAAATAGCGTATAAAATTAACTAATGCTTCATTGACAACTCTTGAAAGGCAAAACAATATCAACAAAATGCAAGGACCATGTTACAATGAATCTTACTGAAATAATTTTGTCTTGTGCCTTACAAATCTAGAGGCCTATATTGAAGTTAAATACCTTGTTTGATTATGCCAACATGAATGTGACATCTTGATTAATTTAATTATGGACTTAAAAATTGGTTATGATATACTTTGAATGAGTAAAGAATTAGAGTATTCGTTAACAATATTTTAATAAATTATTTTTGATATGAGAGTTAATGAATAATTTATCTAGAGTGAAATAAAGAAGTAACTGATTGGTAAAATGTTTCTAAGATACCAGGGTAAAAAGGTAGAGACAGTTCTGACAGTTACCATTTCCCAAAGAAAGGCTTTATGGGAAAATCCTGGGAGGAAATTGAGTTCTGTGTAGAAGGTATGAAGAGTGAAACAATAGGAGGTTGTTATGAGTAATCCCAAGTGGGTAAAGTGACCAGTGGAGCTCAAGAAATACCTAGAAGAAGATAGACTAGATTTATTCCTGAGGTCTAACTTCTGGTCTTGTTAAGTACCTAGACCCTGGTGAGGAGCAAGGGGGGAGCAGAGGATGTAATCGCCTCGCTCATGGTTGAGAAGACCATCATACTTCAGAAAGAATTTTGTCTAGAATTACGTATTGTGGTATCTTACAGTTTTGGTTTGTGTTTTTTTTTTTCTATTTTCGAAGTAGAAAATATATTGGTTATTGTTAATCATTGTAGCATGAAAGAATTGGAGTTAGGAACTCGTGCTAGGATAATTTTACAAAATTAACTGTATTAAGTTATATAGGATTGAGTTCCAACCCTAAATTTATATGCTAATAATTTAGTTATGAAATTATATGGATAAGGAAACATGTATAGAAAGGGTTCTTCTAATTGGAAAAATAAAAGCATAACTTGTGAATCATGACTATGGAGAAACATTGCAGGAATTCTATCATAAACAGAGAACATATTTTACCTTCTGCAATTAAAATACAACACAACATTACGTTTATTATATATCTAAAAATATAAAACTAGTAGTCAAAATAACCTTATGAATTAACTCGCGGGGTAACGTAACAATTATTTATATAAACACATGGGGTCACACCAAAGGGTTTAGAGTCTGGAACCCTACTGTGAGGGTCTGGACCCCTGTCCCTAAGGGTAGCATACCTGTAAGGAAAATAAATCAAAGATGTAATATCCGTGCAGGCAAAGCTATATCTAAATCCCCAGAACACCAAGAACACAATATTTTAAAACTTATCTATGAATATATATCTATATATATGATAGAAATAAAATGATAATCACCATCCTGTAAAGGACTATAGAGAATTGAGTATAGAATAACCACGTTAACAAGAAACATATATATATACTGAAGGAAAAATAGTACCGAAGACTAACGAAGTGCTGGGTATGAAAGATACAAAAATGTCAATCTGGAATAAAATATTATACACCTTCTACAGTCTTGGGGATTCCCATATCCAAAAACAAATAATTATTACAATTTAGAATTGATGAATGCCATTCGACGAAATTCGGTGTCAACATTACTGAAGGAGTTAAAAAAAACATATCATTTATTTGCATGTAAGTAAAGACAAATTCACCATGGAAGACCGATGAGTCTGGATTTAATAACCTTTGGGATAGGTATGCTAAGAAATATCTGAGCGATACACCCGATAAGGGGTGAGCCTCGCTTAGCCCACCAACCTTACACAAAAAAAGGGCAGACAGTGGTATGGTTGAGAGAATAAATTATCTCTTGTCATGCCGATAACCTGTAAAGGCGAGAATATGTATTAAAAACCTTGCTAGAGTAAGAAAGTCTTAAATGAAAGAAAAATAAAAACGCTCAACCAAAAAAAGTTCATGTGAGACATACCATGGAAGAAATGGTAAGGGGTGAAAGCCTAAGCCATCTTGGATGCTAGCTACGGAGCGGCTTCCCACCTGTAGAAAAAAATTCACAGCAATGAGGAAAAATTGGTAAATAATGGGTAGGCGGTGATAACAACACAATGTTGTAGGTGAATAAACTGGTGAGTTCCATACCATACCTGAGTGCAAAGTTCAAAGCCAAGACCGGAGTTAAACCTTGGGAATCCCATGGATTCAAGCATAATAGCTCTGCAACCTTGACAGAAGGTCTGCATAGCACCAAGACAACAATATTGTGAGAGAACGTGGAAGAATCAAGACTCAAATCCATAATAACTCCAAACCCCAAAAAACGATAATGGAAAATCAAACTGAAACTGTGTTAAGAACATTAAAGTGATAATTCCTGGGGATGGTTTCAAGACATATACAATGATAAAAATAGTAAATAATATAAACCTTCTGAGCTGAAGCAAGAATCTGGTGAGCGTTGCTGCGAAATGATGAAGGTAGTTGCAGAGCCAGAGATGCATTCAACGAAGGAAAAAATGCAGGAGTAGTTGGAGGGTGGGGTGGGTGGTTACCCTAACTGTCCCCCTCCACACCTCCACTGTCGATTTCTGGATAGGGTATGGACGGTTCGAATGTACCCGTGTAGATTTGGATAGGTGTATCAGATCACACCCATGCAGATTCCATTGACGAAAAGGTGTACTGAATATCAGTGATCTATGCATTCAATTGCTATAATATCTTTCAATCAATTTGAAGTACCATGATCCAAGTTTAAATAAATGATATGTAGTCGAATGTAAAGATTTAGACTGTAAAAAAGTATATCCAAAGTTATGTCAGGTAAAAGCCTACCTCGTTGGATATTCAGAAAATGAATTTAATTGCCTTCTAAAACTTGGATTAGGTTAAAGCGTTTAAATTATTCATTTGACCATAATGTTGTAAGTATATATAACATCAAAGTATATTAATATAATGTCCATTGGATTAGAAGGATAATATTTCTACATAATAAGTGAGTAGTAATTTTTTTTAAAACTTTGTATAGGTTGAAGTAAGTAAATGTTACAACGAATGCTTCATAAATAAAGAAATAGATAGTTATCTTCTACCTTCGAAAACATAGGTAGTTTTTCTACAATTCCTCCATATTTCTTTTTTATCACTTCCTCCGACTCTAAAAAATCTTAATGAGTACAAATAAAATATTTTATATTTTGAAGCATGTGTCTACAAAGAACTATAATAGATTTTTAAATAAATTTTGAATTTTTATGTGAATTAAAAGTTAACATTGAATAAAACTACATATAACTCCAATCTGGAAATTGAACCCAAGAATAGCATCAAATACAACTCTTCTTGAGAAAATTTCTTATGTTTCTCTTTTCAGTGTTGACTCAAGTTTTTGTTATTTCCTTCATGATCCTTGAAACAGTTCAAAAGACCGCATTTCTCTTTACCACTAATCTCCATGGTGTTTGTCATGTTCTTGTTTTAATCCAACGTATTCTTCTTAAGAAAATATAAATCATGTAATGCAGTCGAAAATAATGTAGAGATCATTCAAAAACATTTAAGCCATTTTTATCTTGAAAATCCTGCATGTGTGGTCCGTAAACACCTTACATGAAAAGGCCACACCTCAGATTGATTTTAAAATAATGGCCCCAAAATATATGCCAACATGAATGCCTCGTAAATAAAGAAATAGATTTTAATTTTATACCTTAAAATATATTCATCCTAAATCATGGTAGTGAACATTAAAAATAATGTTCTCAAATTTACCCAAATTATATCATCAATACATGCTTCATAAAGTATTAAAATCTAGTCTCGGTGCTTTTAAAGTCAAACCCATATTATTAAACATCATAAAATTGAACAAATATTATCTCAAAGAATGCATAATATCGAAATCCTTCTCAAAATATTTTGAAGCTAAAAAAGATCTGCAATCTCACACTTTACAGTCAAATCAACTATCACGTGTGAACCCATAAAAATGTACGCTAACAGTCACATAATGAATATGAAATATGGTATACTCTCTGTATATACAACATAATTTGGTGCATTTCAGAGCTCACAAGACATTTATATTGAATTTCAAGCCCAACACACTTAATCAAAATTCATAATATATGAAAGGTCTCTCTAGAAATTCACATTCGTTACCTACTGAGAAGACACTACAAATGCACAAAATATAAATACAAGCTCAGCTACTGATCACCTTCACCTATAAACCTAAACAATGATTTTGTTTTCAGAAATAAAGAAGACAAAATGTCAACATTTAAAGAAAATTCTCCAAATAAATATGAACAAATATTAATCTCCAAATTATGAGAGAATTGACTTCCTACCAGTGCCAAAAAATCCATCTCTTTTTTTGTGCTATTTGGTTTATTGCACTTGTGGAAACAATATTTAAGTCTTTGGTGATACATAATTGGGTTTCCCAATAGGAGTTGCTAGAAGATAATGTATCCTTTTTATAGGATTTCCCTTCTCTTGAAAATTTTCACTCAACCTTGGAGAATGACGACCAAGCTTTTCTTTTGTTTACTGAGTAGAAATGATGTAATTTGGAATCCATGGACTACCTTGAGAAGCATGTTTGGCATCCTTAGCCCTAAAATATCCAACTGAATTGTTTCTTCTTGGTTCTTGCTTCTGTAACGTAATTTATTTTAGCTTGTGACATCCTAATCCCTTTACTATGATTTTGGATCAGGTTATAGACTAGAATTGACTCTCTCTTTAGAAGGCTCTCTAATATCTATTGGGTGGAGGGAAATGTTATAATAAAATGTGTACAAAAAAATCCTCATGGTTGTATCAACTTATTCCATGTGTGCTATAAATACTGAGTTCCAAAACATTTTTTATATAGTTTCTCACTTGGTTAGAGGATAAATTGAACAAGCTATGCAAACTATAAACCATTTCGATTTTTGGGATCTATTATTTTTTTTCCTCATTCACTATCAATCACCATCTTTTAAATTTGTAAAACATCTTTCATATAAGTAATTGTTTAGAGACCAAACTCAATGGGATATATAAATAATTTGGATATTCATCCTTCATTAATTTTACGTCCTACTTGATATACAATACATCACATGCACTTCATCATCAAGTTCTCCTTGTCTAGAAAGGAAGCATAGATGTTTATTGATTGATATCTTTCTATCTACTTGTTTCCATTGCTAGGGGATGAGAGTTTAGACTAAATTGACAAATTCTGTATCATTCATGTATGAAGATTTTTTCTCTTGAGAATATTTTGTTCTATGTTATATTTTCTCTATGTACTCTTTCTGCCAACCTGAATAATCTTAATGTTTTACTATAATGAAACTAGATTTTGTACAAACACTACTTCCATATGATGAGGGTTTTATATGGATGTTGTTAACCATTTTATGTTGATTTTATTTTGTACTCACTAAGTATTATTTTTTCTTTGTGCGTTCTTGGACTATTAAAGATTGTTTAATCTACTAAATTTTCATTATATTTTTTAGTTTCTTAAAAGGAGATGATTTATATTGTAGTACTTGAAATGAAGTTTTTTTCTTTCTTTATTTGTGTATATAGTAAAATTATATGGTTTTGTAGCTTTCATCACTTTAAGAGTAGTAAAAACAAGGTGATTGAGAAAACAACTCTTGCACTGAGAGATATTTGGTAACAGCTATGGAATTGGAAATCATGCCTTTCTCTTCAGTGTTGGCTACTGGCCATAACTTTCTTCATCTTGTATTGAAGAATGTAGATTTGAATTTAGCTTATACTACATCAACCATGAAACTTCCAACATTCACGGAACACTTGCCATAAAATTTGTAAAGAAAATTATGATAGAGTATCACACTTTTCTTATCAAATATAAATGTTCCTATATGCAACAACGATGGCTTTCATCACTTCAAGAGAAATAAAAACAAGTCTATTGTGAAGAAAAGTCCAACACTGAGTTATATCTGGTAGCAACTATGGAATTGGAAAACATGTCTTTCTCTATGGTGTTTGGTATTTGGGATAGCTTTCTTCATATTGTATAGAAGACTATAAATTTGCATTTAGAGTATACTACATTAACAACGAAATTGCAAAAATTCAAGGAAATATTTCCAGCACATTCGTAGATAAAATTACAGAAGAGTATCGCACTTTTCTTATCATATATAAATTCTCATATATGCAACAACTGCCTTGTGCATCATAGTTTAAATTTGTGCAAGGAGGAGTGTCAAGGTGAAAGCTAGAACAAGAAGAGGGGAAGTCAAGCTTAAGCATTGTATGAAGAATATTATTTCGGACTTGAGATAAATTAAATATCAGCACAACTATATTAAAGGTTGATAAATAAAAAAGTTCACTGTACATTGAATTTTGTTTATAATGTCAAATTTGGGAGTTACCTTGATGCGATCTAACTACTAGCCCCATCCTTATCTACATAATGAACTGGAGCAAGAAAGAAGAAATATATTTTGTTGTCAACAGTGAGAATATGATTTGTTTTCATTAGATGCATAGCTGAAATAAATGTAGATTCTGAGAAGTAGAGAGGCATATAAGTGGATTTGGTTGCTCTCATTCCTCCTCGGATTCCTTACTAGAAAATTTTCAATGTAAAACAATAATAATACAACTTCAAGAATAAGAAAATTCGTAAAATAAAGAAATGATTTTATCATAACCCATAGTGGAATTTAGAAAAATGCTTTAGAAAAAAAAACAACAGTTGTTTGTCACTTTGTATCCCAACGCCATAGACCACGATCCATTCTAGTTGCTTCAACTTCTATATGGACTTTGGAATATTTGAGACTAGGGAAAAAACCTGTAACTCCAAAAACTACAAATATTGCTAGGAAAAAACCCTCTTTCCTAAAACAAAAACCATGTCCCCAACTAAAAATTGGATGAACCTGGAATAAAAGCAAGGAAACAAAATTCAAAAGCTATAGAAGTGTCGATTCGAGAGGCTCGTTGTAGAACTTTAACAAGTTGAAGGGATGAATTCATTACTGACAAAGTTCTTGCAATATGTTCATGGATTATAATAAATACCAACAAGTTGAATGGTTGTATAGATCAAGATTCAATTAATAGTTAAAGCAGTGAGATCTAGCAGTGGAAGAACTTTCAATAGTCTAACATTGGATCTAACGAGGCAAAGGAGTGCAAATTAAGGGGAGTAATTCTCATAACAACGCCTTACAAAATGATTATTCAAAATATACCATCATATTCATGTAATAATCATAAATATATCAATTTTTTGAAAAACATAATAAATATAAATTATTTAATATCACATAACCATAATAATAAAATAATAAAACACATATTGAATTTAACTTTAACTGATTTGATATCTATTATCAAATGCATAACATTTATTCAATGTTTCAATAAATAAAAATGAGGTATATATACTGTAACTAACTAACAAACTCACTAAATTTAAAAAAATATTAAAAAATTTATTACATATCTCGATAAAAATATTAACTATGTGGTAATTATTAAAATTTAATATATAAAATAAAATAAGAAAACATAAATATAAAAAATATAAAAATAATAATATAAAGTATATATTAAAGTAAAAAATAAATTGTATATAATAATAAAATCAATTTAATAACAAAACTTCATATATTCGTGTTATACATATCTAAGCATAACCATGAATATGTGGAAACGTAATAGTCTAAGGTCATTGGGACTACTTTCAATGGATGGGAGGAATGATTAAGACCATCTCAAGCCATATTCCCATTACTCATATGATGAGGTTTTATTTTATGTGAATGCCATAAATGATTATTGCTTCTACCAAAGTTTTATTAGTATTAGTGATATGATGAAATTTGATGTAATGGTTGTGATCTCATTATATAATGTGTAAAAATATGTATATTCCACATGCAAAAATGTAAAATCATATTTCTAAATGTCATATAACATATACATGAATTTTGAAATTAAAGAAAGCAAAAATTTATGGAGAGAATATAACTTCTAAATATTAGTTTCCATGTTACTATTACACTAGATATAAATATTTCATAAATATCACAAACTAATAAGCTAAGAACAAAGTATATAGAATCACAAATATAAATTAAAAAATAAAAATAAAAATAAAATAAAATAAAAATCTTAAACAATTTTTTTTTAAGATTCTTAAAATCAACATAAATAAATAAATAAATAAATAAATAAATAAATAAATATATATATATATATATATATATATATATATATATTTTAAATATAATAAAATAGATAAATAATTTAACGAAATTTAATTTAGAATATAATTTTAATATCATTAAATTTAAAATATAGTTTTTGTTAATGTGAGTATCACAATTATTGTATCAATAAGATTAACTTAAAGAAAACATTTAAAATACTTTTGATGAGATTAAAGAAATTAAAAGATATGATGAGATTAGATTCAAACTATTGTTTCTTAAGAAACTAGAACAAAAATATCGTTTTAAGTTTTAGTTATGGTATTTTTATTTTAATTTATTATCCAAAATCTAATATATGAATAACATATTGTTCAAAATTTAACCAATATAAAAAATGTGGATATTGATTTTGGCTTAATCTAATTTATTATAGTATAGTGCATAGGAAGAGATATCTAAGTAATTTCGCATATTTGTTTTCAAATTTGTCTCCAAAATACCAATAAAAAGGGCTACCCCTCACAGGGAATCCAACCCATTAACTGTTTAGAGATTTCCAAGATGAATAGCATTTCTAAAGTGCTATTGAAAACTAAAAAAACCAAATTTATCATATATATCAAAAAGAGTATTGTAGAGCATGAGGTAGAATCGTCAAGTCTTGTTGGCATCTTAATTTTAGAGAACTTCAATTCCTGTAGGGTCTTCTACTCTCACTAGGCATCCATAGTTGCGCGCAATCTCTTGCTCTTCTACCATGAGGACATGTGGAGCCCTTGGTGTGGGGGGAACCTCGAAATTATTGTCCTTGTGCAAGATTCCTTCATCTGTAAGGTTCCAGACTTTCATCATCTACAGAGAAGGATTTTTTTTAAGGTTAGTTATCGAACTTCCATGGCAGAGGCAGAAGAGAGCACGGGACGGATGATTTGTGTCATCTGCACTTGGCTTTGGGCTGAAAAGGTAAGGAGGGGTCAGAGCTAGAGTTTAAGGAAGTTGTCGCGCCTTGAGTCCCAGGTGGAGAGGCTACTAGATGGGAAATGGAGTTGAAAGAGTGATCATGAGCACTACCATAATGCTTGTGTGTGCTGTCATGGTGAAAATTTGCAAGAAGTTCTCCCCTAACATTGCCACACCTTGGCTTCTGGCGCTCGCGAGGAGGCATGGTGCCACATATGAGAAAGGTAGCAAGGCAAGGGCAAAGGGGAAGAGGGTGGGAAAATCTTGGAGGAAGAGCTAAGATGGGGATGAGAAAATGTAGAGTGTAGGAACAACATAAGAAGAGTAGGTTCGATGGAGGGGACAAGAGAGAGATTAAATTCATGAGCATCAAATGGTGAGCCGAGTGGAGGAATTAGATGTTGTTCACTGCCTCAGGTGAGGGTGCAAAAGCTTGGATCCGTTTGCAGGACAGGTAATAAATTCCATGAAGGTGGCATTTAATTGCCAACTGGTGCGATGAGGAGCTAGCAGCCAGGCATGGTTTCACTGGTTCAAGCTATGGTGCATCATTTTGATCTATGGGAGGTTGAGCATCACACAAGTCTTGAGTGATATAGGCATCGCACCAAATTTATCTTTGATTCGGGGGTTCATTGTCCTTGTGTAGGAGCGTAATGTAGCTCATACATAGAGTCTCCTATGTTATGGACTGGAATTTGGAGATGAAGAGTAGAAGATTATGATCAACTCCTTTGTTGGCTAATAAATATGTGACCTCATTAGCGTTTCCTCTCACATGGAGAAATTTTATGGATTTTTGTTTTTGAAGCCACCTCTCGAGTTGCTTGAGGCGGAAAGCCAATCTCCAGCTCTTGGTAATTTTTGTTGATGATGACCCATATGAGAGACATGTAGTGGCTTGAATGATGATCTGGGAGTCCCCTTCCACTTCCAATGGGAAGATATTGAGCTCAATGGATATGATTATGCCTTGGATGAGACCCTCTAGCTCTGTTGATTTATTGTTTTTCCAACCGATAGAACAAAAGAAAATTAACATAGGGCCACCATTAGAATCTTTGAAGATGCCTCTGAATCTGCTTCCCCAAGATTCCCTTTAAAGGGACTGTCAAAGTTGAGTTTGACGAAGTCAGTTGCGAGAGGCGGCCATTAGTCCAGAGCTATGGATTGAGCCTTTAGCTGCATGGAGGAAATGGAAAATTGGGTGAGATTCAGGCCCCAATTATTCCAAATTGTGCTTTCAGTAGTGGATGTCGGTATGTCCGAGTCTCCTTTAAATAACCACAATTTTTTTCCAAATAAATTTACTTAGTGGCATTGATGTCCTTGAAGATTCTTTTGTTTCATTCCTTCCAGAGAGTCCAATTTAGGAGCCCTCGGATGAGTTTCCAGAGTCAGTTGAGGATATTTCTCACAAATGGGAGCTCATGCCATTGGTTGAGAGTTTGGATTATATCTCCTTGAGATTTGTCATTTCTTTTTCATAAAGTTTCTATCATTCTCCTTGAGATTAGGCAGAGGTCCAAGAGGTGGTCATTTTTCTCATTGTTAGTTTGACAAAGAGAGCATCATGATGGCCCAACAAAGCCTCATTTTAGAATATTGTCCCAGGTCAAAATTATTTTTTTGCTGAGAAACCATGAAAGGGTAGCAACTTTGGGCTAGAGTTTTTCATTCCAGATCTTCATCCAGAGATTATTTGTTTGACCAGGATCCAAGTGATGAAGTATTTGATAGGCTTCCTTGGTTGAGAAGGTGCCACGTGGTGTGTATCACCAACATAGAACATCTAGTCCTTCGTGCAGTCTGATTTTTCATTTCACTAATTATGCCCATATATCGAGGTGTTGTTCCTCGTGCGAGTCTTCCAGCCAATTTTTCATTGGTATCCAATTTTGAAAATCGATAGTGACCTCTTGAGTCTAGAAGTTCTAAACCTTATTCTACTCTCTCTCTTATAGAATGGATCTCCAAAGATGACGTTGGAAAATGGAGGAAAGGCATGGCATCTTCTGCCAATAATCTTCCCTAAATCATGCTTCCATGCCAGACCGTATTTGCGAGAAGTTGTGAGCTTAAATGAGGTATTTGTGTTGAATGGCTGCATTCCAAATCAGGGAGCCCTTAGGCTCTCGATTGAATCTAATTATGTCTTATTGTGACCAACTAGCATCATATTTAGTAGGCCATAAGTCATCCCATGGCTCATGAGTGTTGCAAACCCATTTCTACTAGATTTGTGGACCCATTATTGTGTTGCTTTGCTCTAGATCTCTCAAGTTGAGGCATCCTTGAGCCTTTGGAGAGCAGACTTCCTTCCACTTGACCAACACCCATTTTCGATTATCCTTGTTTCCTCCCCATAGGAAGGTTCTCTCAAGGTTGTGAATATTTTTGAGGACTCATTTTGGAGTTGCAAGAAAAGAAAAAAGATAAAGGGAAAATGACTATAACATGGACATTATGACAACTAAATGGCCTACAATGTTTAGGGAGTGGCAGGTCCAAGAAGAGAGTATGGCTTCCATCTTGTCGAGCAAGTCTTTCAAGGAGGAGTGCTCGATGGCGGAGTCAGTGAGAGTGGCTCCAAGGTATTTTGACGGGAGCGAAGCGACCGTGAATCGAAGGATATTAGAAATATTCTAGTGAGAGAGGATGAACGTATTAAAGAAGAAAATATGGGATTTATCGGAATTTAAAATGGTTCTGGAAGCTTCGGAGAAACAATCCAAAATATTTTTGAGAGTTCTAGCTTTCTGCACAGAGGGATGTCCCATGATCATGTTGTCATCCACAAATTGTTGATGGGAGATGGGAGGTTGGTTGTGGATCAGAGTTCCTTTTAGAGCTTGATATTGGACAACATTCTTGATGAAACGCCTAAGGCCTTTAGCCATAAGTACAAAGAGGAAAGGTGAGAGTGCATCTCCCTATCTGATACCTCTAGATGGGGTGAAGGTGGATGAAGAGATCCCATTGACGACAATAGAGAAGAAGGGGTGGGTGAGAAAACTCATGATCCAAAAAACCCATGTATGATTGAACCAAAACCCAAGGAGAACCTGTTTGATGCAGTCCCAGCTAAGCTTGTCAAAGGCTTTGGATAAGTCAATCTTGAGCAACATGACAATATTTTTTTAGAGCTTTGAGGGAATGGGTAACTTCATGGGTGGAGATAATTCTGTCCAGAATTTTTCTACCTTCAACGTAGCTCATTTTCTCTGAAGAAATAATCAAGGGAAAGAGCAGCTTCAGACGATTAGAAATAACCTTGAGAATGATTTTATATTTGACATTTCAAAGGGCGATAGGTCTGTATTTACCTAGAGTCACCGCGTGATCCTCATTTGGAATTAGGGAAATGTTGCATTTACAACTAGAAGTACCCAATGAAAGTTGTGTGTTTCTTCAACCAGATCCCATACTTCCTATTTGATGACATCCCAAAATTAATGAAAGAAATTGGTAGTTAATCTGTTTGGCCCCAGGGCTCTTCCCTCCTTTAGCTGAAAGACTGCCAGTTCTATTTCTTGCATAGTGGTTGGCTTGAGAAGCAATTGGTTGTGCTCTTTGGTGATTAACCTTGGTATATGCTGCATTATTTTTACAATGGCCTCCCTTTGGTGATTTTTGGGCTCCTTAAGAATATCTTTGTAGTAATCCAAAATCTCTTCTTCGATATATTCATCATGCTCTAGATGCTCACCATTCTAAGCTTTTAGAAGTGAAATTTCATTGTGCATATGGTGTTGAATAGTTTAGCGGTGAAAAAATTTAGTGTTACTTTCACCTTCCCTTAGCCATATAATCCTTGATTTCTATTTCCAGAGGATTTCTTCTTGAAGTATGTTTTCCTCTAGTTGGGAAGTTATTTTGGTTTCCACGGCATTAGAATCCTCTCTTCCTCCTTCAGGATAATTTTTTGTTGAAGATTCACCATTTGTTGCTAGATATCATTTTGGTTATTAAAAGTGTTTCCAAAGGTATGATGGTTCAAGAATTTCAGTTTTCCTTTGAGCAGTTTAAGCTTCTGCTGTAATTGGAATATTTTAGAGCCATATAGAGGCAAGAGAGAGGACCAAAATTCAGTGACGAGGTATTTGAATCTAGGATGATTGAGAAAAAATTATTCAAAGTGGAAGGGCCTGTGAGTCAAAAAGCCAAGTTTGACCCACTGTAGTTGGATGGGTCAGTGATCAGATCTTGCTGCAAGGGAGATAATGGCATTCAGCTCATCTCCCAAATGTATGAAATTGTTCATAATTAGAAAACAATCCAGGTGGGAACTGATTTGATATATGTCTCCACGCTTGTTGTTCCAGGTATAGAATCCATTGAAGGTATGCATGTTTATTAATTGATTATCACTGATAAAGTTCTTGAATCAGATGTTGTTGGTGTCTATATTTTTCCTCCCCCCTTTCTTTTCTTTAATGCTCATAATAATATTTAAGTCTTCTCCCACCACCCATAGAGGAAAGGTGTGTTGAAGGTTGAGGGATTTAATGGAGTTCATAAGACATATTTTTTGTGTCCCTGGTTGAGGAAAATATACATTTGTGACTTGTCCATGTACATTTGTGCCCAAAAGATGAAAATAATCTTGAATAAAATTGTAGGTAGCATGAAAGTTCTCAAGAGTTATCAATTGTGAATTCTAGATGACCGCTATCCTGCCCGAGGCTCCATAAGAATCTACAATTAAAATTTAATAGCCTCTCCATAGGTTTGTAAGGATCTTGTCCAGGGTGGTGCCAGGACATTTATTTTCTTGCAGAAAGAAAATTGTGGGATTTTATTCAGCTATTCTCTTCTTGATTAATCGGTGCTTGGAAGGACGTTTTAGCTCTCTTATATTCCAAGAGATGAGATTCATTGAGAAATTTTTGGTACGAGAGAGTAGAATCTGGTGAGATTTGGATATCTTTCATATCCTACTAGTTCTTCTCCCAAAACGACGAATCACTGCAACTCTGTTCTTCTTCCTCTTTTCCTTGATTCTTTCAGAATGTGTTTGGTATTGAGCAGTGTTCCCCCTTGAATGCCTAGAGTGGGAATTTGTTGGGCCCGAGAGAGGATGTCCTCCAGTTTCTGGATCTGTTGAGTAGCGATTTATTGATAATATTTATTTTTTCATGCATTTTCAAGTCCAAGTATGTCCAGATCTTCATAGTCTATACTTTCTCATTCCTCCTCCATCGTTATTGATGGCTTAAATGTCAAGCCTTTGCCTTTACCTAGGTTTTTTGAAGGACGATGCTATGTGTGAGTTTGCTTGGGTAGATCATTAGATTACATGGTCATCGAATGCTCTTGTGGTTGTGGCTTTTCTTGCATGGGCGTATCTGAGGTGCTTGGGATAGCAGAAGTTTCTGACTTCAGGTTAGCCAAAGTTTCAAAGTTATTTCTGGTTGGTGGAATTTTGGTGGAGGATGCGGTGTGTGCCTTTTTGGTATGTCTTCTTTTGCTGGTGAAATTTTTGAATCCTTCTAAATCTTTGGCTACAGATTCCTTGATCGTGGAGGAGCTTGGATTAAGTGGGAAGTCCATAAATAAATGTCCATGCATGTGGCATTTTCTGCATCTGGATGGTACGTGTTCATAATCCATGGTTTTATCCATTCAAAATATTCATAGTGAAGACTTACTTCATCACGAAGATATTTGGCTATGTGCATGTAGATGCAGATCCTTGTGTAGGCTGTATGCTTATTGATTATTTTCTTGTTTGCTATTTTAATGAATTATCCGTATGTGTTTCTAATCTCTTTTAGGGTTTGATCATTCCATTAGTCCTGAGGCCAGCAGTAGAAACAAATCCACACCAGAGCCCAGCCTAAGTCTTCCTTGTCAGGATTGAAACGCTCGACTCAATTTTGGAGAAAAAGGCCCGTCAAATTTAAGAAGTATGGGCCATCATCCATGATTCTATTCTTGTCTTCAGTGCATGTAAATATGATGCTAAAGAAACCCTTTGATCTGAGTTGTAGGTAAATATTTCCTTTGGGTTTCCATTTGGTGGCGATCCAGCCTAGGAGGGCCTTTTCAGTCAGCCAGAATCCCATAAACATGTCGATCAGTGCATGACCCTTCATGTATTGAATTTTTGCATTGATTTGGTGTGTTGGATGCTCGATATTTAGGCGTTATGTGGCTTTGGGAATGAATGTGGAGGAGGTAATGGTTGTTGCAACTTTAACACCATCAAGAAAGGTTTAAATCGCTTGGGATGTCCCTATAGGACCTCAGAGCGGGAAAGAGTTGTTCTGATTGACGCAGTCAGACTCTGTCATCATAATGGGAGGCAAGTAGAGGGGGGATCCACAGTCCCCCCACTGTTATATTAAATGGAGTTGCCTTGTCAAGCACGAGCAGGTGGTTAGGGCGTCACCATTCAAGACAAAATCTAACAAGGCAGCCACAGGCGTGAGGGTGGTATCAACCCTAGGTCATGGCCATAGGAGTTGTAAAGCACATCATTCTCCCTTTTTCGGTAACTTGTTATGGGTATTGGTTTTCATATTGTATGATTTTTACATTAAAAAATATATTGATAAACATATTATTAAACCTGAATTATTGAATAAATTATTTCTTAAATAATATCATCCTTGAATAGAAATTGGTGGTTTTAGTTTCGATACATTATAGCATATCAATTTTTCTGCGAGCATGTTATATTTTGTTTATACTATGTACATTTCTTGTAATACATGAATCCAATCACATAAAATTATGAATTTGCATGAATTTTCTCTTAAACATAAGAAAAAACAATAACATAACAACATTCATTCACCATTTTGGAAACACTAAAACCTAAATTATTTTCCAAATGCCTATTTTGGAGTCAGTGAAAACTAAATTTCATTACTTTTGGAAATAGAATAACAAATTTCATTTTATATAATACATGAATCAAAGGCACACATTATTATTAAGAATTTGCATGGCCTTTTGCTTAAATAGAAGAAAAAATAGTAACAAAACAATATGCATTTATCTTTTGGAGACAATAAAATTTATATTAAAAATAAGAAAAACTAGTAACAAAACAATGTGCATTCACATTTTGGAGCCAATAAAATTTAAATTATTTTCCAAATGCATGTACAGTAGAAAATAAAAACTAAATTGTTTTCCAAATGCTACAAATAAATAAAGTTCATTATATTTGGAAATAGAATAACAAATCAAACCCGGGAACCAAGGTCTAGCATCCTCCATTCTAGTACAAACGTCCAACTTCCTACATATAAGAAGATATGCTTTTTGGAAAGTAGATGAATCCAAACTCCTCCCATAGAAAACCCTTCTCTGTATGAATCCACACCAATAGCTTTTTTCATCATAGGTTTCTAAGAATAATCATTTTTGTAAAGCAACAGACAACTACGTTTGATGTGGAATAGGTGTATATTGCTACTACCGTCACGGCTACTAGGAGTTTTGGTAGTTCCTTCAAGCCAAGATTTGTATCCTTTATTTTGTTTGTGAAACTCCACTTTCATTCCTTTGATCCATTATTTAATATAACAAAATGGTAAACAAAATATTAGTGGTGATAAAAAAAATGGAACAAAACCAAAAAACCAGATTTAGAACTAACTCCCTTCATTTCTCGCTTTCTATGTATCTTTATCTCATCCCTAAACATAAACACTCTCTCTCCATCTCTCCTTTGTCACTCCCTCTCTCTACACTTCTCACTCTCTCTGTATTTTCCCTTCCCTCCATCCCTCCCCCTCTAACTCTAGCTCTCTATCTGTCCCTCTCTCCTCCTCCTCTCATCCTTCGACTCTCTCCCTTTATCTTCTACCTGCCTCTCTCTTCCCCCTTCTCTTTCTATCCCTCTCTCTACCCTCCTCTCCTTATCCCTACCTCTCTCCTTCTCTCTCTCCCACCTCTATCTTTAGCTATCCCTCTCCCTCTCGTACATGTCTCTACCTCTCTGACTTCTCTCCCTCTCTTACCCTTATCTATCTTTCTCACTCCTCTTCCTCTCTCTCTCTTTTCCTTCCTCCTCTCCTCTCTCATTCAGTTTATCTCCATATCTCCCTTGTCACTCACCCTATTTCTCCACCTCTATCAGATGTCTATGTTCTTCCCTCCCATATATATCTAGAGTTAATATATATATCATGATATATTAATATATATTATAATATAACAAATTTAATATAGTATTAATCCAAAGTTATTGAATTTAATAATATTCATATTATAATATATTAATATGAATATTAGATTTAACTAATAATATTTTAATACTAATATTAATATTTTAATATTAATATTAGGGTTAATAAATTTTTTTTGCAAGATATTAACGATAATTTGGTCCATGGTATTTTTCCCATGGACTTTCTATATAATTAGATGTTAATTTCTAATCCTATTTGATATATTTTTAGAAATCATGTAACTTGGAATCGATGGACTACCTTGAGAATCATGTTTGATATCCTTAGTTTTAAAAGATCCAACTAAACTATTTCTTTTCGATTCTTGCTTTTGTAATGTTATTTATTTTAGCGTGTGATATCCCTAGCCATTTCCTGTGATTGTGGATCAGGTTATAGACTAGAATAGACTCTCTCTTCATAAGGCTATCCAATATATATTCGATGGTGAGAAATGTTATAATAAAATTTGTACAAAAAAATCCTCAGGTATGTATCAAATTATTTCTTTTGTGGTACAAATACTTAGTTCCAAAACATTTTTGATATAGTCGCTTACTTTCTTAGAGGAGAAATTGAACAAGCTATGTAAAATTTGAACCATTTAGATATTTGGGCTCTATTATTTTTTTTCCTTATTTACTATCAATCATCATCTTTTAAAGTTCTAAGACATATTTCATATAACTAATTTTTTAGAGACCAATCTTAGTGTTCTATGTAAAATATTTGTATCTTCATTCGTGCTATATAAGCTATTCAGATATTCATCCTTCATAAATTTTATGTCTTCCTTGATATGCAATACATCACATGCACTTCATCATCAAATTCTCCTTGTCTAGAAAGGAATCATAGACGTTTATTGATTGATATATTTCTATCTCCTTGTTTCCACTGCTAGGTGAAGAGTGGTCAAACTGAATTTACAAACTTTGTGTCATTCGTGCATGAAGATTTCTTCTCTTGAGCATATGTTGTTTTATGTTATCTCTTCTTTAGGTAATCTTCTTTCCAAACTAAATAATCTTAATATTTTACTATAATGAAGCTATATTGTGTGAAAATCCTACTTCCATATTGATTAGGTTTTTATATGGATGTTGTTAACCATCTTATATTGATTTGATTTCATACTCACTTAGTATGTGTTTTTCTTTGTGATTACTTGACCTATTAAATATTGTTTAATATACCAATTTTCATTTTGTTTTTCACTTTTTTTATTTATGTAGACAATATAATTATATGGTGTTGTGGCTTTTATCACTTCAAGAGTAGTAAAAACAAGGTTATTGAGAAAAAAATTCTAGCATCAAGAGATATTTGGTAGCAGCTAAGGAATTGGAAAACATGTCTTTCTCTGTGGTGTTGGCTACTGGCCATAAATTTATTCATCTTGTATTGAGGAATTTGAATTTGAATTTAACTTATACTACATCAACCATGAAATTGCCAACATTAAGGGCACACTTTCCTGCACATTTGTAGAGAAAATTATGATATAGTATCACACTTTTCTTATCAAATATAAATGCCCCTATATGCAACAATGATGGATCTAATTGCTTCAAGAGCAATAAGAACATGTCTATTGAGAAAAAACTCCAACACTGAGAGATATTTGGTAGCAAATATGGAATTGGAAAACATGTCTTTATCTATGCTGTTGGATATTTGGAATAGCTTTCTTGATCTTGTATAGGAGACTATAAATTTTCATTTAGATTATAGTACATTAACGATAAAATTGGAAACATTCATGAAATACTTTCCATTACATTTGTAGATAAAATTGAAATAGAGTATCACACTATTCTTATCATATATAAATTCTCCTATATGCAACAACTACCTTGTGCCTCGTAATTTAAATTTATGCAATGATAAGTGTCAAGGTGCAACCTCGAACAAGAATAGGGGAAGGTGAGATTAAGAATTGTGTGAAGAATATTGTTTGGTACTTGAGATAAATTCATTCTCAGAACAACTTGATTAAATCTTAACAAGTACAAAAAATGACCATAATTTGAAGCTTGTTTATCATGTCAAGATTTGGATTCATCATTTTTGGTAGTTACCTTGATGCGATCTAACTACTAGACCCAACCTTATCTCCATAAATAATTGGAGTAAGAAAGAAGAAATATAATTTGTTGTCAACGGTGAGCATCTTATTTTTTTTCATTAGATGTGTAGTGGAAATAAATGTATATTATGGGAAAGAAATAGACATATTAACTCTAGTAGGCGGTCGAGTAGATACCAAAAATAGAGAGGTAGAGTAGTGGAGTTGGTTTCTCTTATTCCTCCTTGAATTCCTTACTAGAAAAGGTTCCATGTAAAACAATAATAATAAAACTTCAAGAATACAAAAATTCGTAAAATAAAGAAATCGTTTTATCATAACCAAAAGTGGAATTTATAACAATGGTTTAGAGCAAAAAAGCAGTGCTTTTACACCTCATACCCCAATGCCATGGACCAAAATCCATTCTAGTTGCTTAAAATTTTCTATGGACTTCAGAATATTTGAGAGTGGGGAAATAAATTGTAACTCCAACTACAACTACCATCAGGAAAAAACACTCTTTTATAAAACAAAAACCCTATCGCCAACTAACAGTCAAATGAACTTGGAACAAAAACAAGGAAAGAAGATTCAAAATATAGAGAAGGGTTGAGTTGAGAGGCTCGTTGAACAGGTTTAACAAGTGGAAGGATACATTCATTATCAAAAAAGTACCTGCAATATGCTCTTGGGTTATAATAAATATCACCAAGTTGAACGGTTGTGTTAGTGTCGGTATCTTCATCCTTCCATCAGTGATCAAATTTCTCTTGTTGCATTGCATATTAGGTGTCTCACTCGGTCAGCTGCATTCCATTAGGAGCATGGATCATCTAATGTTAGTGGCTTGTTGCTCATGTCCCTCATGTCCTTTACCTGCTGGCTTATTTATGTTCATTAAGATCATTTACAGTCAGTTTTTGTCTCATAGTTTGCAAAGAGTTATTTTTAGGGTTTTAGTGTCATTAGGTCTAGGGTTTCATTAATAAGGTCTTCAGAATGCCCAATAATGGTCAGCAGGCACATGAGGAGTTTGAAATAAGGTTTTAGTGCTAAAAATATCATCATCATATGCTTAATAATGTATTTTTCTTCAAAACTCTGTTTTGAAGAAAAATAGAGTATTTCATCTTTATGTATAAATGTAATGTAATTTCAAGTTTTCTCAGTTGTAATAATATTTTCACTGGCAACCCTGGTCGCCTTTGTCAAGCTCCAGCCATCCATTCCCTTCAAGATAAACAGAAAGCACATCATTCAGTCAAAAGGCCAAAATGAAGCAAAACGGAGTTTTTTAAAAAGTGTCAAAATCTGAAACATTACAAAGTGGTTTTTTTTTTGAAATGGAGAATTAAAATCCTTGGTATATAAATAATTTTTATGTTTCAAGAGTTCATTTGTATGCCAAGAGGACAGAGTGAGCCAAGGAGAAATCATGAGGAGCGAAGGAAGCAATTTGAAGGCAGATTTGTGCAAATTTCACTTCGCGATGCATTGGCTGGGTGTCACGACGCATTGGACAAGAGTGATGCATTGGGTCAGCCCACATTGTGTTGAAATTGCTCCTGCGCGGCGCATAGGAGGTACACAACGCATTGGGTTTTTTTGCGACGCATAGGGCCACAAAGCAATTTCATTGCCATTCCTCTCAAAACTTCAAATCTGCTCGGTCTCTTTCGGTTCAAGTAAGTCAAGTAACCCCTCCACTGCCAATGAACATGTGTCTTGTGTTGTTTATAAGGATTTAATACAAGAAATTCAAACCCTATTTTCTTGTTCAAGGATTGTTTCCTTAGGGTTTAGAATTTGGTTTTGTGCCTATCACTTCCATTTCCCCACCTTGTTATTCCCTCCTCACTAATTATCTTGTTACATCAGCCCATTTCCCTATTCCCTTTTATCCCTAAATCACTCATTCCCTATCCCATTTCCATTATCCCACATCCCAATTATAAATTTCCCAAACCCCAATGATATCCTAAAAAGCCTAGAAGCTACCCCTAAAAATCTTTAATTGGTAAATTTCACCTGATAATATTCCATCATTTCCCCTACCCTATCCCTCCATAGTCCCTCCCATATTATCATATATTTGGTAACAAAACCAAAGATACCAAACTCATCATATTCATCCAACGCAACATAGACTTTGGAAATCATGGAGACAGATACCTCTTATGACCGAGATAGTGACTCCACAACTGAATTGCATGCACCTAGGAGACCTCACAAGAGTGGCAGACATGTGAGGGAGGAGCCTACTTCATTGGCTGTGATGTAGGTCTGTCCTCTTGCTATTTCTTGTTTTCAACATCAGTCTTGTTATCCATTTTGTGAAATGGTTGCTAGAGTCCACCACCATCAAGATCTGGCTAGATTGTTTATGTTGCATTTACATAATGGCCAAGTCACTCTTGCAGGTGTGACATTCACTTTAACACTTGAAACTATCTCTCAAGCAACCAGTATTCCAAATTTTGGAGAGCAATGGAACAAAAGGTAGTAGGTTGACAGGGAACACTATGAGCCATATATCAAGCCTAGTTTTGTGAGACAACTCAGTAGATTTTTTCCCTTCCGGTTCCTAAACGATTCATATGCTCCTCTGATGAAACTTATTATCAAATATTTTAGTTGTGAGGGTTGGTTTTCACGTCTCTATGCCTATCATATCAGGTTGCTAATGCATTTTACCAGGGTCAGAATGATGAACCTCCCTTATTTCATGTGCCATAATATTGAGAAGATTACCACTCTCGTGCAAAGGAAATTTCATGAGCAGCAGTATAGCAGTATCTATCACTTTTCACTCATCAAAATTGCGGTTATGCATCAGCTTGGCTTGCAGGATATTTCATAGGAGGATTTCATTAATTATTTCTTTACAACTCCTTAGGTACCTTCGGAGGTTTTTCATGAAGTAGGTGAACCTTCATATCAGCATGAAGGTCATGAGACACAAACCGCTAGTGTGCCAGTGTTTGTCCGCTATCAGAGGGGCACTAGAGGGTTATTTTTCAGTAGCCAGGTGAGTATTATCTCCACCTGGGGTGGAAGGCGTCTCACTTCCTTCATTATCAACACAGGTACAGGACAAGGGTAAGAGGCCCATACATGATGAGGGGCCTTTAGGAGGCCAAGATACAGATTTCATACTCATTGATGATGATTTGGGCTCACCAAGCTCAAAGCTGAGAGAGATTGTCCAGGAGCAGAAGGCGGAAATAAAAAATTTTTCCGTAAAGTTGCAAAGAGCCCAATGGATAATCAACTACCTTGAGTAGAGAAAAAAACAGCTAGAAGATCAACAAACTATCATGGAGTTGCAAAATATATGTGAGAACCGGCAAGATGCCAAAAGGAGCCAAACCGAGACGACATCCATTGAGCAAGAGATTGAGGCTGATCGCAAAACTTGGCTTGAAAGGTTAAATATTCATTTGGGAAAGCTATTGGAGAAGGCCAACAAGGAAAATAAAATGTTGAGGCACGTGGCGAATCGTTATTGGTCAAGAAATCATGTTTGCAAGGCACGAATCAAGATCCTGAAGGCTAAGTTGAAGAGGGCATTTAAGCGTCGGAAAAGGCAAGATAGACTTCAGATTTTGGCCGAGGCTTCCTTGCCCCAGCATAGTGCATGATGGAGGACACTCAACCCAAATTTCAAGAAATTTGGGACACACTTTGCAAATTTTGTTTTTTTTGGCCTAAACATAGATCTTTCAGCTCTACGTGTCACATCACTTGTTACGCGCTTTTGATGGGAGGTTCCTCTTGGGTAAAACTTTATATTTTTGGATTTTTCATGAAAAATTATGCATTCCTACCTATGGCCAAGAGATTTTGATAGGTTTTGGACTTCCAGAAGGGTTAAAAACACCCTAAAAATGACCTTTCTGTCCCTTTTTGGACACACAGGAAGCAGTGTTGGGAAAACTCAGTTTTGGAGGGGAAAATGGAAGCCAAATTCATAAATTCCACTTATGTTTGAAAGTAGACAGGTAGAACTTTCCAAAATCCCCACTTGGATAAAATTTGGAAACCTATAAGGCCTTCAAAATCAGCTCCAAACTGGTGTGATGCATTGAGAAATCAGGCGCAGCGCATTGGGGATTTTTGCTCATTTTTGACTCAGTAACTCTGTTTTTCGCCTAGTTTTGGATAGTTTGACTTTCTTACTTCCAAATGTTAAACTCATGATGTAATTTGATATAATTTGATGGGTCTTGATATAATTTTGTCAAATTTTTACTCATGGAAGTAGATTCATCCATCAAAAGGTGAATTGCAACTGAATGAATCAGTTTCCTATCTTATAGAGGCAAGCTATTCCACTGCCTATTTTCTAGTTCTCAGTTTAGATCTTGTTGAAATAGCTCCTAAACTTGTGAGATCAACCCCTAGAGGCTAGGGATGAGTTAGTGTTGTCTAAATCTTGTGGTTTTTCAGTCATTAGCATGGTTGGACACTTGGGATTGCTTTGAGCATCATTGTACATTCATCTCTGCAGTTTGGAAAAGGAATAGACTAGGGTTTGCATCACTCCTTGAGATTCACGTGGCTCTTTGTTTTGATGATGTGTTTCTCTCTATTAATCTAAGTTTATTGGTGCTTTATGTGTATCATCTTCCCTCTTATTTCTTCTTAAGTTAAACAAACAAGGATAAAGGTGGAAATCATTAGATTTGCAGTGCTCTACCTTGAGTTTTGTTTGATTTTCTATGTTTTCAATTGTTTGAAGAGGATTCCTGAAATTTTCTTGCTCTCTTCAACTCCTCACCGGTCTGAGCTATCTATTTCATTCAAAATTGAAGTGTCAAAACAATTTCCTACCTTGCCGCATTCAGATCTCTCCAAAAGCTAGGCCTCATTCCCCAGACCCAAGATCTGCCTTTCCCTTTGATCCAAAAAACACCCTCATAATCAAATAAAACCCTTTTGCATATATACCTAGCCTAAAATCAGCCTTTATTCAAGTCATCTCAAGCCTCACTGATTATTTTTGCTGAGATTGACCAGGAGAGAGGCCTCTCCCGATTTGGTAGGGCTAGCTACCAAGTTAAACGTGGTTTGATGTTACCCTAGACTCTGCCTTCCTCAGCATGAGGTAGATTTAGGCCATAAAATAGTGGTGACCATACTGGGGAAACACAAAATGGTTTTCTTGTTAGTGTTATTCATTTTGTAAACTACAGACGGAGCCTGAAGTTATGCGAGGTAGCCTTCGAAACTCTCTTTCTTTGCATTAGTGAAATTAGATAAATGCTGCTTTAGTCAATCTCTGGTCTAGTATTATAGACGTAACATCTAACTTGTAAATTGCCCCAGTATATCAGATAATTCTGGACTTTTGGGTGATAATTCTAGAATTCGATAGGCTGAAAAAGTTGGTTTTGTCCATTTTATTTTTGAGAATAATTCAACACACTGGCTTCCAGACGACATACAAGAGAAAATCTAGATCCCGATCCACCTCCTGTGTATGAAAATCCAAATCTTATTTTGAGAATCCTTCACCGAGAAAGTCCTGTGATTCCTATGTTCAAATCTCATTCATGTCCTGTTGTTTTTGAGTATCTTTAAGATCGAGTTTGATAAACAATTTGAGTTTTCGTTTTTTGAAACTAAGTTTGAAAGTGTTATTGATTCTACTGTCCTAAATCTAGAGTTTGTCAAAGATCTTGAAATTGAAAAAGCTAATAGATCCATTGACAGTTACATCTTGAATATTCAAAGTTCCATTGTGGCAACAAACATTCCCGAATTCATAGAGTCTACATCTACAACTCCTGGGTCATCCGCAATTACATCTAGTTCACAAATTCCTACTGAGCCTCTTTTCATTCCCACCACTCCCGTGCAACCTTCTATCTCTGATCAATAATCTGCAGCAGTATCACCTCCATACACACCACATACACCTCATATATCAACTGCTTCGACTCCTCCTATATCCCCAAACCTGGTTGTAAATCCACCTAGAGGAATGGCTACCCGATTTGCACCCCTCGCATTGCCTCAAAACTTGGATGACATGCCCGCTGATTATCAAAGAAAAATTCCATTGTTTGATGGCACTCATCAAAGTTTTACTGCTCAGCAACATGTGGATAGGATGGCATATTTCTTTGACCTTCATGAGATTGATGCAGAAAATGTGACAATGAGATTGTTTGTACAAACCTTTGGAGGTAAAGTAAGAAAGTGGTTCAGAGCTTTACCGGATAGAATTATTACTACATTTCCTAATCTTCAGAGACAATTATTGGATAGATGGGAAGTGAAGAAATACCCTCTTCAGATCCTTTCCGAATATGACAATATCAAGTGGAACATTGGTGAGTCAGTTCAAGATTATTGTATTAGATTCAATTCTATTTACAATGCAATTCCTGTTGATATAAAGCCACCTAAGGGGTCCGCTTCGATTAAGTTTCTAGATGGCTTCGATCGTGACATGGCTTATCAACTAAGAGAAAGAGATCTAGGCACTTTAGAAGATATGTAGAAAATTGCAGTCAGCATTGAAGCCAATTTTCTTGCCAGGAGAGCTAGAACAAAAGCTGAAAAGAAAGTAGCAATAAAGGAAGAGGTTTCCACTTCAGATAAAGTGCTTCGTAAGATGGAAAAGATGTTTGAAATATTAACACTTGATAATTCTGAACCACAAATCAGAAATCCTAACTTTCGTGGCCAGCAGCAACCACAATTTAGAATCAAGCAAAGAGAGCAACGAGTACAAGAACAAGCAGTACAACAGCAGGTGAAGACACCTTTACAGCAGAATTTTCTAGATGGTCCGGAATCAGATGATGAAGAGAATGTAATAGGAGAAGATAATAATTTCTTTACACCTGATGATATGCCATTTTTTATCACTGAAGATGAGGAGTATTCGGAAAACTCCGCTGTAAAAAAGGACGAGAATTTCATCTTGGCAAATGAGACAGCTCTTGAAGAAGAGTTTGATGAATATCAGAGGGGGTACATGAATGCCTTGACTGCCCAACAGCGACAATATTCACTCAGAAGTAGAGATGTGCCCATTAATCCAATTAAAAAAAGAAAGAAAGCTACAACACCAAAGAATGATTCACTTGTTGTGCAGAAAAAGGGAAATGAGATAGCTGATCCCACTACTAGAAAATCACCATCAGCAAATGAAAGATCCAATTAGCCAAATATATCAAGGGAGAATACTGAAAAGAAGGATGTTCCAGCTAAAGAGGTAGAGAAAACTTCAGTTTTTAACTTAGAAAATGAAATTTCTAAGTTAAAAGTATCCATTCCTTCGACTGAATTGATGAAAAATAGTAGCTATAAGGGTCAGGTGTCTAAGATTTTGAATTTAGATCCATTATCTGATATGGTAAACGTGGAAGATGATCAACCTGAGTTGATTTTTGGTCCAGCATTGGATGGTGAGTCTCAAGATAGTGATGTACCTCCTTTTTACATCAGCCTTGGATTGCATGACTATGTGTTACACAATGCTATGTTTGATTCCAGAGCCTCTCATAATCTCATGCCTAGGGAAATCATGGAGAAATTGGGATTGGATATCACTAGAAAGTATCATGACCTTTATTCTTTCGATTCTATTAGAGTAAGATGCATTGGTCTTATCAAAGATTTGGTGGTCAGTTTGGATCAGATTTCGACTAAAAATGTTTTGATGGATGTGGTTGTGGCAGATATTCCTCCTAGATTTGGCATGCTTCTTTCCAGATCTTGGTGAGCAAAACTTAAATTGACATTAGAGCTTGATTTCTCCTATGCTACTATTCCCGTGTTTGGTCGGATTAGGAAATTATACCAGGAGCAAAAGATGAAGTATATGATCACTAGCAAGGAGAAAGTGGTAAATCATCCAATCAATTATGTACATACTGATTTAGAATCAATTGTTTTGTACTCAAATAGCTTTAATGATGTAAATAGCCAATTAATTGAATTAGAATACATTCTAGAAATCACTGAAAATTTCAAAGAGGTCTTAAATAAAGAGAGACAAAGACTTGACATTGCTGATGAGCAATCAGCCTCCCGACAGTAGAAAAATGTTGATGGACAGCAAAACGAAGCAAAAAATCAAACAGAATTTTAGCATTTGGAAGAAGACGAAGATGGTTTGTGGACCATGGATTTTGATGGTGCGGTAGGAAGGGATGGTGCTGGAATTGGAATTTGGGTATGTAGTCCTGTTTCCTCCGCAAACAAAGTGCCAAGTAATGTAAGGGTCTATTATTATAAATTGGCTTCTGATTTTTGAAATAATGAGGCTGAATATGAAGCTTTAATTGCTTGTCTGAAAATTCTTAGAAAGTTAAATGCCAAGAGAATTGTAGTGTATGGCGACTCTGAATTAGTTATCAAGCAAGTGAAAGGTGAATATCAAGCTAATCATCCTCGAATGTGGGCGTACCACAATGCGGTACTATATATCTTGAGATTCTTTTCATATTATACTTTGACATGTGTCCCTCGTATTCATAATGGTATTGCAGATGCACTTGCAACAACAACAAGTAATTTGAAAATTCCAATGAATTCAAGCAACAAATTTGAAATCCATTTGAAGCATCATCTGACTATCCCTGACAACCAAAGTTATTGGCAAGTGTTTCAAGATGATAAAGAAATTGATGAATTTCTGCAAAATGAAGGTAAATTCAAAGACACTTCTATTGATGGGGAGCATGATGATGGCGAGGCAGATGTACAAGTCAATCAGATGGAAGTTTTGCAGGTAAAGGATAATGTCATTCCTACAGGTTTAATACCTTTAGAGGAGCTTTTCGACCAAGATGATGTAGCTCGGAAACCAAGCTTGCTGCCCATCGAGAAAGGAGTTGAGGATTTGAACATTGGATCAGTAGAAAATCCTAAAATGGTGAAATTGTCCAAAGCATTTCCCCCACAGGTAAAAGAAAAGTATATCGGTTTATTATCTTCCATTGTTGATGTATTTGCTTGGGACTATTCAGATTTGAAGACATATGACACAAACATAATTCAACATACCATTTGGATCAAGCCAAATCAAAAGCCCTTTCCGCAAAAATTGAGAAGAATAAATCCAAAGCTGCTGCCCTCAATAGAGAAGGAAGTGAATAGGTTGTACAAGGCTAGTATCATTGTCCCCATAAGATTTTCTGGATTTCTAATTTGGTGACCATGTGCAAGAAAACAGGTGAGATTCGCTTATGCATTGATTTTAGGAATCTGAATAAAGTATCTTTGAAAGATAACTATCCATTGCCCAAAATGGATCACATACTTTAGTGAGTAGTTGGAGCATCCCGCATGTTGCTACTTGATGTTTATTCTGGTTATAACCAAATTTTGGTCCATGAGGATGATAGAGATAAAACAACATTCACCACTCCCTAGGGAACTTTCCATTATGCTAAATGCCTTTCAGTTTGAAGAATGCTAGTGCGACCTTTTAGCGAGAAATGAATATGGCATTTGCAAATGAAAAGGATGTTTTTCTAGTTGTGTATCTTGATGATTTCACAGTTTTTTCTAATTCAGATGAAGAGCACCTCTATCATTTGAAGATTGTTTTTCAACGGTGTAGAAAATATGGTGTGTCTCTCAGTCCAAGGAAGAGTTTGTTTTCCATGGATGAGGGCAAGCTTCTTGGTCATATTATATCAAAGGATGGCATCCGCATTGATCCAACTCAAGTAGAAGATATTTAGCAAATTGATCTTCCCCGAAACAAAAAGGAGATCCAATCATTCAATGGTAAGATGAATTTCTTATGTCGCTTTGTGCCCAATCTTGCAAAACATTTAAGGGAAATCAGAAACATGCTCAAGAAAGATAGTGCAGTGAAGTGGACTGAGGAAGCAGTAAAGTCTTTCAATTTAGTAAAATTGGCTCTTTCTTCAGCTCTAGTTTTGATCAGCCCAGACTCAGGATTTTATTTTGTTTTCATTTGCCTTGGATCATACTATGGCAACAATCTTGATGCAGAAAAGAGATTAGCATGATAAACCAATTTCTTTTTTCAGCCAAACCATAAGAGATGCAGCCTTAAAGTATAATATTATTGAAAAGAAATCTCTTGCCTTAGTGAAAGCATTGAAAGACTTTCGAGTATATATTATGCATTCTCACATTCTTGCTTATGTTCCTAATGCTGTTGTTAAGGATGTCTTAGTGCAAACAGATCCAGAAGGGAGACGAGGCAAATGGATTGCTGCCTTGTTGGAATATGACGTCGAGATAAAACCTACAAAGCTTATCAAAGGACAGGGGCTAGCTAAGCTAATGGCTGAGTCAAATTTGCATGCCTTGGACATTAATCTCATTGCTGCTATGTTCGAGGAAAATAAAGAAAGTTCACTAATTCAAGTATCAGAAATATTTGTTCTTTCTTCTTGGTATTTAGACATTGTATATGTGCTCCAAAATCTGTCACCACTACTAGTAATGGCTAAAAACAAAAGTAGGACGCTAAAATTGAAGGCTGCCAAGTTTTGTATCATGAATAATGCGCTCTATTGGAAATATCCTAGTGGTGTCTTGCCCAATTGTTTGGTTGAAGAAGAAGCAAAGCAGGTTATGGAGGACTTTCATAAAGGAGATTGTGGAGGTCACCTTTTCTGGAAAACAACAGCCAAAATTTTTTTGAGAGCAGGATATTATTGGCCGACTCTCTTTGCTAATGTGTACAAAAATGTTAAAAGCTACCATGAATGTCAGATTTTTGAAGGGAGGAAAAAATTGTAGCCTTTGCTGCTCAAGCCCATTGAAGTAAGTGCTCCTTTTCAGCAGTGGGATTTGGATTTCATTGGTGAAATACATCCTGCTTCTTCAGCGCAGCATAAGTGGATCCTTACAGTGACGGACTATTTTACTAAATGGATTGAGGTGATTCTGACCAGGTAGGCCATAGATTTGGTAATCATTTCATTTCTTGAAAACAATATTTTGTCACATTTTGGTTGTCCAAACAAGCAGATCAATGATAATGCAGTAGCTTTTAAATCTAAAATGATGATCGACTTTTGTGATAAGTATCAAATTACTTTGGGGCACTCAACCACATATCATCCACAAGGAAACGGATTGGCCGAATCCTCAAATAAATCCTTGGTAAATATTATCAAAAAGCTACTGGAAATAAACAAGAAAAGTTGGCATAAGAAATTGGTTAATGCACTTTGGGCAGATAGAGTGAGTCAAAAGAAATCTATAGGCATGTCTCCTTTTGAGATCGTGTATGGTGTTGACACAGTATTCCCAACCTCTCTCATAGTTCCAGTGGTTAAAATTCTGCAATAAGCTGGCAGTGAAGATGATCATATGCAACGAAGAATAAAGCAAATGATCCATTTACAGCAGACTAGAGACAAGGTTTTTCAAAACACTTTAAGCTGCAAGAGAGAATCAAGAAGATATATGATCGAAAGGCAAAGGCGGACAAGTTTCAATTAGAGGAAGTGGTATTGAAATGGGATGCAAGAAACGAAGATAAAGGTAAGCATGGCAAGTTCGAGAATCTTTGGAAAGGACCTTTCAGAATTGCTGCATATCGAGGCCAAAATGCTTTCCTTTTGAAAGAAATGAATGGAGAAGATTGTCCAGGAGGGCCGGTCAATGGTCGGCTACTCAAACGGTACTATTTTTTAAATGTTTTCTGCTGTCATACATAACACTGTACATACCGGTTTGTTAAGTTTCATTGCAAGCATGTGCTGTCATCATTCTTTCAGTTTGGGGCTTGAGGTGAGGGCTATAAATCTGAAAGTTGATTTCAGTTTTGGTTTGGTTTGTTGAGTCAAGTCTTTCAGTCATTTTGGTTTCAAAATTGAGTCAGTTTTGAGTCAGTTTTCAATTCTAAAAATGAGTCAAGAGTCTTGTTTTGGTTTTTCAAAGTTATTGACTCCATATCCCAATGGACAAAGGAACTGCCTACTTTCCCATATATTTGTAGTTCTTGGCACCTCCAAGGAGCTACCATCCCCATTGGAGCCAATGTTAGTGTCGGTATCTTCATCCCTCTGTCAGTGATCAAATTTCTCTTGTTGCATTGCATATTAGGTATCTCACTCGGTCAAATGCATTCCATTAGGAGCATGGATCATCTAACAGTAGTGGCTTGTTGCTCATGTCCCTCATGTCCTTTACCTACTGGCTTATTTATGTTCATTAAGATCATTTATAGTCACTTTTTGTCTCATAGTTTGCAAAGAGTTATTTTTAGGGTTTTAGTGTCATTAGGTCTAGGGTTTCATTAATAAGGTCTTCAGAATGCCCAATAATGGTCAGCAGGCACATGAGGAGTTTGAAATAACATTTTAGTGCTAAAACTCTCATCATCGTATGCTTAATAATGTATTTTTATTCAAAACTCTATTTTGAAGAAAAATCGAGTATTTCATCTTTATGTATAAATGTAATGTAATTTCAAGTTTTCTCAGTTGTAATAATATTTTCACTGGAAACCCTGGTCGCCTTTGTCAAGCTCCAGCCATCCATTCCTTGGATGACAAACAGAAAGCACATCATTCAGTCAAAAAGCCGAAATGAAGCAAAACATAGTTTTTTTAAAAGTGTCAAAATTTGAAACATTACAAAGTGGGTTTTTTTTTAAATGGAGAACTAAAATACTTGGTATATAAATAATTTTTATGTTTCAAGAGTTCATTTTTATGCCAAGAGGCTAGAGTGAGCCAAGGAGAAATCGTGAGGAGTGAAGGATGCAATTTGAAGGCAGATTTGTGCAAATTTCACTGCGCGACGCATTGGACGGGCGCAACGCATTGGGTCGGCCCACACTATGTTGAAATTACTCTTGCACGGCGCATAGGAGGTACACGATGCATTAGGTTTGTTGCGCGACACCTAGGGCTGCAAAGAAATTTCATTGCCATTCCTGTCAAAACTTTTGCTCGGTCTCTTTCGGTTCAAGTAAGTCTAGTAACCCCTCCACTACCAATGAACATGTGTCTTGTGTTGTTTATGAGGATTTAATACAAGAAATTCAAACCCTATTTTCTTGTTCAAGGATTGTTTCCTTAGGGTTTAGAATTTGGTTTTGTGCCTATCACTTCCATTTCCCCACCTTGTTATTCCCTCCTCACTGATTATCTTGTTACATCAGCCCATTTCCCTATTCACTTATATCCCTAAATCACTCATTCCATATCCCATTTCCATTATCCCACATCCCAATTATAAATTTCCCAAACCCCAATGATATCCTAAAAAGCCTAGAAGCTACCCCTAAAAATCTTTAATTGGAAAATTTCACTTGATAATATTCCATCATTTCTCCTACCCTCTCCCTCCATAGTCCCTCCCATATTATCATATATTTGGTAACAAAACCAAAGATACCAAACTCCTCATATTCATCCAAGGCAACATAGACTTTGGAAATTATGGAGATAGATACCTCTTATGACCGAGACAGTGACTCCACAATTGAATTGCATGCACCTAGGATACCTCACAAGAGTGGCAGAGATGTGAGGGAGGAGCTTACCTCATTGGCTGAGCTACAGGCCTGTCCTCTTTCTATTTCATGTTTTCAACAGTAGTTGTGTTATCAATTTTGTGAAATGGTTGCTAGAGTCCACCACCATCAAGAGCTGTATTGTTTGTGTTGCATTTACATAATGGCCAAGTCACTCTTGAAGGTGTGACATTCACTTTAACACCTGAAACTATCTCTCAAGCAACCGGTATTCCAAATGTTGGAGAGCAATGGAACAAAAGGCAGCAGGTTGACAGGGAACACTATGAGCCATATATCAAGCCTAGGTTTGTGAGACAACTCAGTAGAGTTTTTCCCTTCCGGTTCCTAAAATATTCATATGCTCCTCTGATGAAACTTATTATCAAATATTTCAGTTGTGAGGGCCATTTTTCACGTCTCTATGCCTATCATATCCGGTTGCTGATGCATTTTACCAGGGTCAGAATAATGAACCTCCCTTATTTCATGTGCCAGAATATTGAGAAGATGACCACTCTCATGCAAAGGAAAACTCCTGAGCAGCAGTATAGCAGTATCTATCACTTTGCACTCATCAAAATTGTGGTTATGCATCATCTTGGCTTGCAGGATATTTCATGGGAGGATTTCATTTCTAATGATTTCTTCACAACTCCTTAGGTACCTTCAGAGGTTTTTCATGAGGTAGGTGAACCTTCATATCAGCATGAAGTTCATGAGACACAGACCACTAGTGTGCCGGTGTTTGTCACCTATCAGAGGGGCACTAGAGGGTTATTTGCAGTAGCCAGGCGAGTATTATCTCGACCCAGGGTGGAAGGGGTCTCGCTTCCTTCATCAGCAGCACAAGTACAGGACAAGGGTAAGAGGCCCATACATGATGAGGGGCCGTCAGGAGGCTAGGATACAGATTTCATACTCATTGATGATGATTTGGGCTCACCAAGCTTAAAGCTGAGAGAGATTGTTCAGGAGCAGAAGGCGGAAATAAACACTTTTTCCGTCAAGTTGAAAAGAGCCCAATGGATAATCAACTACCTTGAGTAGAGAAATAAACAGCTAGAATATCAACAAAATATCATGGAGTTTCAAAATATACGTGAGAACCGGCAAGCTGCCAAAAGGAGCCAAACCGAGATGACATCCATTGAGCAAGAGATTGAGGCTGATCACGAAAATTGGCTTGAAATGGTAAATATTCATTTGGAAAAGCTGTTGGAGAAGGCCAACAAGGAAAAGAACATGTTGAGGCACATGGCGAATCATTATTGGGCAAGAAATCATGTTTGCAAGACACGAATCAAGATCTTGAAGGCTAAGTTGAAGAGGGCATTAAAGCATCGGAAAAGGAAAGATAGACTTTAGAATTTGGCTGAGGCTTCCTTGGCCCAGAATAGTGCATGATGGAGGACACTCAGCCCAAATTTCAAGAATTTTGGGACACATTTTGCAAATTTTGTTTTTTTTGGCCTAAACATAAATTTTTCAGCTCTACGCGACGCGCCACTTGGCGCGTGCTTTTGATGGGAGGCTCCTCTTGGGTAAAAATTTATATTTTTGGATTTTTCATGAAAATTTATGCATGCCTACCTATTTCTAAGAGATTTTGATAGGTTTTGGGCTTCCATAAGGGTCAATAACACCCTAAAAATGACCTTTCTGCCTCTTTTTGGACACATAGGAAGCAGTGTTGGAAAAAATCATTTTTGGAGGAGAAAATGGAAACCAAATTCAAAAATTCCACTTGTGTTGTAAATTAGATAGGCATGCCTTTCGAACAAGCCCACTTGGAGCAAATTTGAACATCGGGAAGGCCTTAAAATTGGCTCCAAATTGGTGCAACATGTAGAGAAATCAGGCGCGACGCATTGGGGATTTTTGCTGATTTTTGACTCAGTAACTTTGTTTTTCGCCTATTTTTGGACAGTTTGACTTTCCAAATGTTAAACTCATGATGTAATTTGATTTAATTTGATGGTTATTGATATAATTTTGTCAAAATTTTACTCATGGACGTAGATTCATCCATCAAAAGGTGAATTGCAACTGAATGAATCAGTTTCCTATCTTATAGAGGCAAGCTGTTCCACTGCCTATTTTCTAGTTCTCAGTTTAGATCTGGTTGAAATAGCTCTTAAACTTGTGAGCTCAACCCTTAGAGGCTGGGGATGAGTTATTTTTGTCTATATCTTGTGGTTTTTCAGTCATTAGCATGGTTGGACACTTGGGATTTCTTTGAGCATCATTGTACATTCATCTCTGTAGTTTGGAAAAGGAATAGACTAGGGTTTGCAGCACTCCTTAGGATTCATGTGGCTCTTTGTTTTGATCATTTTTTTCTCTCTGTTAATGTAAGTTTATTGGTGCTTTATGTGTATCATCTTCCCTCTTATTTCTTCTTAAGTTAAACAAACAAGGATAAAGGTGGAATTCATTAGATTTGCAGTGCTCTACCTTGAGTTTTGTTTAATTTTCTATTTTTTCAAATATTTGAAGAGGATTCCTGAAATTTTCTTGCCCTCTTCAACTCCTCACCAGTCTGAGCTATCTATTTCATTCAAAATTGAAGTGTTAAAACAATTACCTACCTTGCCCCATTCAGATCTCTACAAAAACTAGGCCTCATTCCCCAAACCCAAGATCTGCCTTTCTCTTTGATCCAAAAAACACCCTCATAATAAAATCAAACTCTTTTACATATATACCTAGCCTAAAATCAGCTTTTATTCAAGTCACCTGAAGCCTCACTGATTATTGTTGCTCAGATTGACCAAGAGAGAGACCTCTCCCGATCTGGTAGGGATAGCAACCAAGTTAAGCGTGGTTTGATGTTACCCTAGACTATGCCTTCCTCAGCCTGAGGTAGATTTAGGCCATAACAAGTTGAAAAAATCAAGATTCAATTAATAGTTGAATAACTTTCATTAGTCTATCATTGGATCTGACAGTGTAAAGGAGTGAAAAGTAAGAGAAATAATTCCCTTAAAAGCGACATAATTATTCAAAATGTACCATAATATTCATGAAATAATAATTTAACCTCATAAAATTATAAATATATCACTTTTTTCATAAACATAATAAATATAAGTTATTTAGTATCACATAATAATAATAATAAAAGAAAAATATATATATTGAATTTAACTTCAACCGATTTTATAACTATTTTCAAATAGATAACATTTATCCAATGTCTCAATAAATGAAAATGAGTTATAAAAAGTGTAATTAACTGAAAAACTCACTAAATTTAAAAAGATATTCATAATATTATTACATACGTTGATAACAATCCTAACTAGTTCGTAATTATTAAAAGTTAATATATAAAATAAACAATAAAATAAAAATAAAAATAATATAAATTATATATTAAAAGTAAAAAAATAATGGTATATAATAAAAAAATCAATTTAGTAATATAATTTATAAGAAAATTTCATATATTAGTGTTATAAATATCTAAGAATAACTATGAATATGTGGAAAATTATTAGCCTTAGTCCATTGGGTTTACATTGTGTATATAGGAGGAAGGATTAAGATCATGTCAACCCAAGTTTGATTCCCCTGAGTGACATGATGAGATTTGATTTTATATGATAGCACAAATGACTAGGATTGTCCAAACCAAAGTTTTATTAGTATAAAAAATACGATCGAATTTGATGTAATGGTTGTGACCCTATCATATAATTGATTAAAATATGTACATTCCAAATGAAAAAATGTAAAATGATCTTTCTAAATGTCCAATAACATATATATGAATTTCAAAATTGAGACATGTAAATATAGACATATAAACACTAATTACTTAGTGGAGTGTAAATGTTAAATTTATAGTATTAATTTATTTTAACGAAAACAAGAATTTATGGAAAACCTCTAACTTCTAAACATTAGTTTCATGTTACTATTACACTGTTGAACCCTTAGTTAAACTAAGAGGGGGGGTACAGTGTTGAACCCTTAGTTAAACTGAGACGGGGGGGGGGGGGGTGAATCAGTTTAACACATTCATGGACATTTAAAAAATTTTCATTAAAACTTATTTACACCTTCATTTCATGCTCAACTTAATATGTGAGTAGTCTTAGAATGTGAGAAGAAAGTATTAATATAATGTAACAACAGATTTAATATGAGAGTAGCAAGTATTAAGCAGATGAGATAAACCACATCAACACATAAAAATCATGCACAGAGACACCAAATATAAGTGGAAACCCATAAAGGGAGAAGACCACATCTTATTATTGTTGTGATGCAAAGGCAAGCTCCAACTCCCTCTCACCACTGTTTTTCTGCAGGCACCAACCTACAGGAGGCTCCAACCTCAATTCTGCAAGCTACAACTTGCAAGGAAGCTCTGACTCCCATCAATTTTCTGCAGGCACCAACCTACAGGAGGCTCCAACCTCAGTCAGATACAACTGACATTTTATCAAGCTAAAAATTAATGTGGAAACACCAACTCCCATCTATTTTCTGTAGGCACCAACCTACAGGAGGCTCCTACCTCAAGAAGCTACAACTGACATCTATCAAGCTACAACTTGATAGGGAAGCTCCAACTTCCTTACTCTTTCAAAAGAAAAACACCTGTTGATTTACCTTGGATATCAGTCTTTATATCTGCCTTATATCATTTCTGCATCTTCTCAGATTCACTATCAGCTCCTCCTTCTTCTCTTCTCAGCTCCTCCTTCTTCTCTGCCTCACTGCTTCATTTCTACATTCTCTCAGTTTTCACTCTCTAACCTCTCTATGTATATCAAGGTGATATTACTTATAGAGATTTCTTGATGATTGTTTGTTTTCCTCTAGGAATTCGAAATGGATAGTCATACCTCTTGGTCTTCTGCCTTCTCATTTATTTTCAGCTCATTTAGAAAAATGTAATTGTAGGTGCTAATTTTAATATTACAGTGGGATTTTTTTTTCTTCCGAAAACTTGCCAATGCATCACAAACAATAAAAATCAATTACAACATTCACATTTTTGGTTACATAAAAAAAATTTTACTTTTCCCATTTTCTGGCTTTACGCTTTGCTGGCTTTTTATTTTCTGCTGCTGTCAGGTAACTGTTCTTCGTTCTTCTGCTCACTGTCTTCTGCATATTTTCTAGTCTTCTGTGCTTGTACACCTGTCAAATTCATTCCTGTGCAGATTCATGTTCACCATTATTGTGTGTCTGCTCTATATATATAACTGCGTTACAATATATATAATTGCTGACTTTAAATCTGGGAAAATTTCGATGCTTTGGTTTCCTTTACTGGCAGTTTAAATAACTGAATGTGGAGGCTTTAATATTGGCATGGATATAAACCCAATATATGCCCTTTATGCAAGGTTTTTTCCTTCTATTATTTCAAGAAATTAATGTTCATTCTCGGCATTATTATTTTGATATTCGAACCTTAGAAACCATAACCCAATGGTTAATCAATCATTGAATCATTCAAGATGTGTTCACGGCTTTCACATATCGGGCCTGAAGCTTTAACACCTGTTGTGTCCTCTACTCACTTGCTATGAGACACCACAACAAATCTTCTCGGCATAATTATACAGAGTTTTAACATACAAAATACCGCATTCAATATAACAATAGAGAATCATCTTAATACATAAAAATGACCTTTCAGGCCCACTTGCCGAGCTTGTATTATCCTTCGATGCGATGTGATCACTTCGATTCGATGCAATGCGATGAATTTCTTTTTGAATACTTCCGATTGCGATTAATCACAATCGCAACTTGCATTTGCATGTTCTGATGATCTACTCCTTCTCCAATGCGATGAAACACTGTTTAGTGGAACTCAACCATATATGAATCATAGTTTATAAGCCCATCGGGTCCAGTTCTTCATCGCAATCGCAATCTTTTGTTTACATGTTCTGCTGCCAAGATTTCTCCGATGCGATTGGTGATGGTCCCACCTTATAATATTTCGCTTGTTTTAAACTTAACGTATCTCCATTACGCATATATAACTTTATATAAAGCCACATTATGACTCTATGGTCCGGTGACATATATTATATTGGATATCAGTCTTCGTGTGGGTTAACACTTTAATAGCCACCATATGATAATATTTCACATCCGGGCCCACATCTCTGATCAAAAATATATATATCTTTCATATTTGAATCTTTATAATATTTCATACGAGACAATATATATCGGGACTCACATATTCCAAAGTCTTCAATGTGAAAATGCCTTTTGAACAACCTTACCACAGACATTTGTTAAGCAACCAGCGCCCAACCATATATTTTAAACCCAATGTTAGTTTTATAAGTGCACAATACATTATGTGCCCAAATTTACCTCTTTCATATAACTATAATAATGCCCAACATGCAATTTCTCCCGATACAAGGTTCGACAACTAATATATACATCAATGCTTGACTCAATATTCTGCCCTTGATTTTATAAGCCCTGACATATCATACCCCTCAACACATATCGACCGACCTTATATATGTTAATACCAACATTTGTATACTCTCTGAATCGCGTGTTATAACTTATATATAAACCTTGGTTTAAACCCAGATGCTAGCCAATATATAATATCATTCAGGCCCCACAATCTTTATTTTACACTGTTCAAAAACCCCAGCTTACCTTTGTATCCACGACCATTCAGCTTTGCTTATGATCCAACGGTGGATCATTCAACGCGTTCCAAAAATCATTTGAGCACTCATTCGATGGATCTCACGCAATATCGCGCAAATTAGGTGCCCAGTGGTTAATCTTCAAAAGTTGCGCGATGTAAATGGTTTTAGAAAACTACCTTAGGACACGTGGAGAGCGGAGACATATATCATGTTGTTTCTCGTTATCTCATTTACCATTTTAATTGTCGCACGAATGCCACTTTCACTATTCCAAAATAGCTCCCACCATTCATTCAAGGTTCGGTTTAGTACAAGGTTCCGCATTTTCATTTTTTGGACTCTTTTTCATTTACATTTTAACACGGCACTTCCATATGTTTAACGCCCAGCTCCATCGAGTTTTCTCTACGCATTCATGGTTCCTCTCTAGGTTCCTGCTCAATAAGATCCTCTCCACTTTCTCCATTTCTTTGATGTCTAATACCTCTGTGACTTGTAACCATTCTGACTGTCCATGGGTTCATGCTCCTTTCAGCCTCGCTTTCTACTTCATCATTGCATAGACTCTGCGTCCAAATGTATCTTTAACCGAGGTCGTGTATTCGAATTGGATTGAACTAATACCAGTCCTTCTACCGGATTGTCAATCCCTCCAATGCGAATAACCTCTCACTCTGTCTTTAATAACCTTATATCTACTACTACAGTGCAAATAAACTCTGACTCTGTTCTTCTCTTGCTCCAAACTGAGAGCCCTCTATTCTCCTGTAAATGTTACTACACCATTCACCAAAAACCTGTGCCCCTCTTCTCTACTTCAATTTGCTGCTCCTGTATTCTCCTTTGCCTTGTTGTTGTTTCAGGTGCTACTCCTTTGCCATATCCTTTGCCATTAATGACAACATTTCCAACAGTCTCCCCCTTTGGCATTGATGGCAACACACTTCCTCTGCTTTCCTTTTAGAAGACCCTTTTTTCTTTTCCTCCCCCTTTAACATCAATGGAAAAGGGTTGGACATTTCCTACTGTGCTTTCTATCTCTTCATTTCCTCTCTCTGACATGTGTTTAAGCCTTCTTCTTCTAACTTTGTACCTTGCTGCTCCACACTGGTGTACAAGAGTTGTTGAGAGAACACTTTTGAGGATTATTGATCTTAAATGTACACTGCAAGTTGATACAATCCGAAAGCACTGACTCCTTTCACTTGTATAAATCTGAAAGTGAGGATAATGACACTTCATAGAACACAATGTACCATCTTTATCTAATCAGAGATGCATCATTGGATTAAACCTAAAATACTGAGAATGCTTCAAATATGCTTCAGTCTCTATCTGATGTAGTGCTCCAATACATTTTTGTTGTGGAAGATTGTGGATGGAATATGTCTTCTTCTGCAATACTCATCTGCAGTATAGCATATGTTAAATTGTGATGAAGTCAATATATCTTTTATTGATGTGGTTCACCTGTACTACTTGTTCTTGGTAATCTGTGCTAGACTACTGATAGGGATATTACACTTAAAGACTGAAAGGTCCCTGTTGCTGTTGTGAACAATGAATCAAACGAGAGCTTACATCTTATTGTGAGAATAAGCAATATCTTTCAATATTAGAGGCTAGATGAATTTCCTTCTTGTACAATGTATTTTCAAAATAAACCCTTGAGGCTAGATACATTCAGTGTATTAGTCTGTCTCACTTATCACTCATTCAATTTCCTTTATGGCATAATAGGTTATGCATGTCACTGATCAATCTCTCTTTAATGGTGAAATTTCTGCAAATCCTTTCTACTGAAGTATGCTTTTGATGAATCAATAACAGAGTTTTGAGCTTCAATTGACACAACTAATCCTTCATACTTTCAATATTTTAATTGTTCTATTATGATGATCTTCAACAAAACATATTCAAGATGTTTAATTGAAATCTCAGCAAACATACTTCACACAGTGTTATGAATGATTTCAAGAGAGAGACCTGATATATATATGCATTGACTTCAGAAAGGCATGAAAATATATAGAAAAAGATACTTCTTCAATGCTTCATTTAATGTTTCAAGTGCAAACAACATACTGAGCCTTTAGCTCTTTTATTGACCTTTTCAAGCTTGAATAATGTAGATAGCGCTGGGATACTACCTTGATGTTCTTTTGCCTTAGTCCTTTGATCCTGAGGACCTGTACCATGTTGCTGCTCCACTTATAACACTCGATATTCTACTGATAGGCATGCTGCTTGTATCAAGTACCAATTTATACTACTTTGATAAACCAGGCAGAGATTTCACTTCAGCTTGCACATTTACCCATAATTTAAGACATCCTTCATAAATTCTTCTATCGAGCTTTCCACTATTCACATTAACAGTCATCAATATCCTCAATCCGATCTTTTCATTATTTAACCTTTTTCTTAGTCTATCATTTCTGGAAAAAATAATGTCACTACATTTTCTTTTCTATGACAGTTCCAGGATCATTACGGCTTTATATTGCTTTATATACCAATTCAACTGTTCTGACATGATGATCTTCGAGAAGATATCTTCAATTTATTTTCTTGGACTCTTCATGGGCAGGTCACTCAGAGAATTATCACTCACTTAACTGTATTCATCCAAGAGTACTTTTCATAGATGAATGAAGACATGACATAATGATGATAGGCACTTCTCTTGGTAATCCTTCTTAATGTGATTCATTGTTAATTATAGTAGTATGAGGTACAATGTAATCATCACTTTAATGTGCTGAAGTCTTCTTATATCATCATGGCTATTTGCTGCTTACTCTGCTTCCATCAACCTGCTGGCTATTGTGTGCTTCAGGTGATCTTCTTCCTCAATAATTCTTTGTTAGGGAAATTTTCGTTTTCCTTCCTTATCTCATAGTTGTTCTTATTACATGGAGCTCTTCTCAGACTTCTTTCATGGGGTCTATTTATGAACTGCTCTCCCCCTGGGATGTTGCTTCATATTTTTCATTGTTTGGATATTTGTTTTGTTTTCTAGAGAAGCTCCCCCTGAGACTATGCTAGATTCATTATGTTATTGAGATGATAGGCTCCCCTTTTCTCTTTTCCCTCCATAATTTATCGGGGTTCTTCATAATGTCTACACTTCTTTTAGATTCATAGTTTTGTTTGATTTTCTTTGTTTCCATCATCTGTCTAGAGTACTTTAATATATAAGGCAGTTTACAGTCCTTTCCTTTGTGTCCAAGCTTGAGGCATACATAACATATTAATTTTTCAAAGTACATTTGAGCTGATGTATAATAATTTGTTCCCCTTCTTGAATAAATTTTACAATCAACAATTTTATGTCCAAAATTATTGCATGCATAACAGTAGCCATGGAAATGATTTGTGTACCTGGTGAGAGATTTTCCTTTCCATTTGCTTGCTTGAGGGGTTCTTTTCTTTTGCTGCATCCTTTTTTGGTTGGACTAGATTTGTTTTGTCTTGCAATATGCTACAATATGTCCTGGTTTGTGACAAGAGAAACAAGTGATACTTCCCATAGGAGGAAAGAACCTTCTTTGACATCTTCCAAATTTATTCAGTTCATCCTTAGGAGCATGTGAGCCTTTAGCAACTGATTGTTTCATCCTCTCATTCTCTGTTCTTTCGTGTTGCTGCTTGATTCTGTTTGTTTCTTGACATCTCATGTTCTTGCTGGCTGCTTATTCTGCAGGAATTTCCTGAGCAGCTTCATTTTCCTTTATAGCCTTTACAAATATGATTTTCATGTTATCTTCTACCTTGGATTTGCTGGTTTCTCCTTCATATCCTATCCCAGACTTTATGAAGGGTGACCTTTGAGCATTTAGCACTTGGTCCAGCTGTCTAGAGATTTTCATCAGAGGTGTAATAATTAATAGTTCTCTTTGGGATTTTTCTAAATTCTTTCTTATACTCACTACTTCTTCTACTAATCTTTCACATTCCTGACTTTTCTCTCTCATTTGTTGTAGCAGAGTGTCTTCTACTTTATTTTCTTCTTCAAGTTGAGTCTTCAGGCCAATAATTTCTTTCTTATCTTCATATTCTTTCTCATCACATATTTTCACCAAAGTCTTCAGGTCTTTGTTTTCATTCTTCAATTTTTATATTTCAGTCAGGGTTGTGTCAATTTTGGCTTTTTCTTTAGCTGCAATTTCTTCATGGATCTTACTTTCATTCACATTAGCATGTACCTCATTTGATTGAACATTTTCCTGTTGACATGAATTTTTCTTCTTCTTAATTCTCTTCTCGTTCTTAGGAATGTAGTACTTTGTGTCTATTCCATGCATGAAATGCAATCTGTCCCAGATTTCTTTTGCAGAGGTTAAATCCATTATCAACTCAAAGTCCTTGTTATGAATACTGTTATATATCACACATTTTTCCTTGGCATTCCTCTATTTTTCTTTCACCGTGGGGGAGATTGTGCAGCAACCATCACAAAAAAGCTTCCATAACTCAAGTTCATCAGCCATTAAACCTGTTTTAACCTTATCTCTCCATTTAGGAAAGTTTGTTGTATTTAGCACAGGTACATTTTTATAGTCCATGAATAAACCAAATCTCGTTCAAGCTATTAAGCTTACACCAAAGGAACCTGCTCTGATACCAATTGTTGAACCCTTAGTTAAACTGAGAGGGGGGGGGGGTGAATCAGTTTAACACATTCATGGAATTTTAAAACATTTTCATTAAAAATTATTTACACCTTCATTTCATGTTCAACTTAATATGTGAGTATTCTTAGAATGTGAGTAGCAAGTATTAATGTAATGTAACACCAGATTTAATATGAGAGAAGCAAGTATTAAGTAGATTAGATAAACCAAATCAAGACATAAACATCATGCACAGAGACACCAAATATAAGTGGAAACCCATAAAGGGAGAAAACCACATCTTATTATTGTTGTGATGCAAAAGCAAGCTCCAAATCCCTCTCACCATTGTTTTTCTGCAAGCACCAACCTACAGGAGGCTCCAACCTCAATTCTGCAAGCTAAAACTTGCAAGGAAGCTCCAACTCCCATCAATTTTCTGTAGGCACCAACCTACAGGAGGCTCCAACCTCAGTCAACTACAACTGACATTTTATCAGGCTACAACTTGATGTGGAAGCACCAACTCCCATCTATTTTCTGCAGGCACCAACCTACAGGAGGCTTTCCTCAGTCATCTACAACTGACATCTATCAAGCTACAACTTGACAGGGAAGCTCCAACTTCCTTACTCTTTCAAAAGAAAAACACTTGCTGATTTACCTTGGATATCAGCTCTGTTCTGTACCATCTTCACTATTGTGCATCAGTCTTCATATCTGACTTATATCATTTCTACATCTTCTCAGATTCACTATCAACTCCTCCTTCTTCTCTACCTCACTACTTCATTTTTGCATTTTCTCACCTTTCACTCTCTAACCTCTCTATGTATATCAAGGTGATATTACTTATAGATATTTCTTGATGACTGTTTGTTTTCCTCTAGGAATTCGAAATGGATAGTCATATCTCTTGGTCTTCTACCTTCTCATTTCTTTTCATCTCACTCAGAAAAATGTAACTGTAGGTGCTAATTTTAATATTATAGTCGGATTTTGTTTTCTTCCAAAGACTTTCCAATGCATCATAAACAATAAAAATCAATTACAACATTCATATTTTCAGTTACATAAAAACAATTTTACTCAGCCAATTTTCTGGCTTTTGGATTTGTTGGCTTTGTCTTTTCTGTTGCTGTCAGGTAACTGTTTTTCCTTCTTCTGCTCACTATCTTCTTCATATTTTCCAGTCTTTTGTTCTTGTACACCTCTCAAATTTATTCCTGTGCATATTCCTGTTCACCGTGATTGTGTGTCTGCTCTATATATATAACTACGTTACAATATATATAACTGCTGACTTTAAATCTGGGAAAATTCCAATGCTTTGGTTTCCTTTACTGGAAGTTTAAATAACTGAATGCAGAGGCTTTAATATCGCCATGGTTATAAACCCAATATATGCCCTTTACGCAAGGTTTTTTCCTTCTATTATTTCAAGAAATTAATGTTCATTCTCGGCATTATTATTTTGATATTCAAACCTTAGAAACCATAACCCAATGGTTAATCAGTCATTGAATCGTTCAATATGTGTTCACATCTTTCACACATCGGGCCTAAAGCTTTAACACCTATTGTCTCCTCTAGACACTTGCTATGAGAGACCACAACAAATCTTCTCGGCATAATTATACAGGGTTTTAATATACAAACTACTGCATTCAATATAAAAATAGAGAATCATCTTAATACATCTTTCAGGCCAACTTGCCGAGCTTTTATTATCCTTCGATGCAATTTCATGAATCACTTTTCAAATACTTCCGATTATGATTAATCGCAATCGCAACTTGCATTTGCATGTTCTGATGCCCTGCTCCTTGTCCGATGTGATGAAACAGTGTTTATCGTAACTAAACCATATATGAATCATATTTTATAAGCCCACTGGGTCCAGTTCTTCATCGCAATTGCAATATTTTGTTTACATGTTCCGCTGCCAATATTTCTCTGATGCAATTGGTGATGGTCCCACCTTATAATATTTCGCTTGTTTTAAACTTAACGTATCTCCATTACGCATATATAACTTTATATAAAGCCACATTATGACTCTATGGTCCGGTGACGTATATTATATTGGATATCAGTCTTCATGTGAGTTAACACTTTAACAGCCCACCATATGATAATATTTCACATCCGGGCTCACAGCTCTGATCAATCACATATATATCTTTCATGTTTCAATCTTTATAATATTTCATACAGGACCATATATATCGGGACTCACATATTCCAAAGTCTTCAAAGTGAAAACGCCTTTTGAACAGCCTTACCACAGACATTTGTTAAACAACCAGCGCTCGACCATATATTTTAAACCCAATGTTAGTTTTATAAGCGCCTAATACATTATGTGCCCAAAGTTACCTCTTTCATATAACTATAATAATGCCCAACATGCAATTTCGCCCCATACAAGGTTCGACAACTAATATATACATCAATGCTTGATTCAATATTCTGCCCTTGCTTTTATAAGCCCTGACATATCATACCCCTCAACACATATCAACCGACCTTATATATGTTAATACCAACATTTGTATACTCTCTGAATCGAGTGTTATAACTTATATATAAACCTTGGTTTAAACCCAGACGCTAGCCAATATATAATATCGTTCGGGCTCGACAATATTTATTTTACACTGTTAGAAAACCCCACCTTACCTTTGTATCCCCAACCATGCAGCTTCGCTTATGATCCAACGGTGGATCATTCATCGTGTTCCAAAAATCATTTGAGCACTCATCCGATAGATCTCGCACAATATTGCGCAAATTAGGTGCCTGGTGGTTAATCTTCAAAAGTTGCACGATGTAAATGGTTTTAGAAAACTACCTTAGGACACGTGGAGAGCGGAGACATTTATCACGTTGTTTCTTGTTATCCCATTTACCATTTTGATTGTCACATGAATCCCACTTTCACTATTCCAAAATAGCTCCCACCATTCATTCAAGGTTCTATTTAGTAAAAGGTTCCACATTTTCATTTGTTGGCCTCTGTTTCATTTACATTTTAATACGGCGCTTCCATATGTTTAATGCCAAGCTACATCAGGTTTTCACTGCGCATTCGCGGTTCCACTCTAGGTTCCTGATCAATAAGATCCTCTCCACTTTCTCCAGTGATTTAATGTCTAATACCTCTATGACTGGTAACCATTCTGACTGTCCATTGGTTCATGCTCCTTTCAGCCTCGCTTTCTACTTCATCATTGCATAGACTTTGTGTCCAAATGTATCTTTAATGGAGGTCATGTATTCGAATTGGATTGAACTAATACCGGTCCTTCTGCAGGATTGTTGATCCCTCCAGTGTGAATAACCTTTCACTCTATCTCTAATAACCTTATATCTGCTACTACAGTGCAAATAAACTCTCACTCTGTTCTTATCATGCTCCAAACTGAGAGCCCTCTATTCTCCTGTAAATGTTACTACACCATTCACCAAAAACCTGTGCCCCTCTTCTCTACTTCAATTTTTTGCTCTTGTTTTCTCCTTTGCCTTGTTGTTGTTTCAGGTGCTACTCCTTTTCCATCCCCTTTGCCATCAATGACAACATTTCCAATGGTCTCCCCCTTTGGAATTGATGGCAACACACTATCTCTGCTTGCCTTTTAGAAGACCCTTTTTTCTTTTCCTCCCCCTTTGACATCAATGGCAAAGGGTTGGACATTTCCTAGTATGATTTCTATCTCTTCATTTCCTCTCTCTGAGATGTGTTTAGGCCTTCTTCTTCTAACTTTGTACCTTGCTACTCCACACTGGTGTACAAGAGTTGTTGAGAGAACACTTTTGAGGATTATTGATCTTGAATGTACACTGCAAGTTGATACAATCCCAGAGCACTGACTCCTTTCACTTGTATAAAGATGAAAGTGAGGATAATGACACTTCATAGAACACAATGTACCATCTTTATCTAATCAAAGATGCATCATTGGATTAAACCTAAAATACTAAGAATGCTTCAAATATACTTCAGTCTCTATCTGATGTAGTGCTCCAATACATTTTTGTTGAGGAAGATTATGGATGGAATATGTCTTCTTCTGCAATACTCATCTGCAGTACAACATCTGTTCAATTGTGATGAAGTGAATATATCTTTTATTTCTCTGGTTCACCTATACTACCTATTGTTGGTAATCTGTGCTAGACTACTGACAGGGATATTACACTTAAAGATTGAAAGGTCCTTGTTGCTGTTGTGAACAATGAATCAAACCAGAGCTTACAACTTATTGTGAGAATAGGAAATATCTTTCAATATTAGAGGCCAGATGACTTTCCTTCTTATACAATGTATTTTCAAAACAAACCCTTGAGGCTAGATACATTCAGTGTATTAGTCTGTCTCACTTATCACTCATTCAATTTCCTTTATGGCATAATAGGTTATGTATGTCACTAATCAATCTATATTTAATGGTGAAATGTCAGCAAATCCTTTCTACTGAAGTATGCTTTTGATGAATCAATAACAGAGTTTTGAGCTTCAATTGACATAACTAATCCTTCATACTTTCAATATTTTAATTGTTCTATTATGATGATCTTCAGCAAAACATATTCAAGAGGTTTAATTGAAATCTTAGCAAACATACTTCACACGGTGTTATGAAAGATTTCAAGACAGAGGCTTGATATATATATGCATTGACTCAGAAAGGCATGCAAATATATAGAAAAATATAGTTCTTCAATGCTTCATTTAATGTTTGAAGTGCAAACAACATACTGATCCCTTAGCTCTTTTACTGACCTTTTCAAGTTTGAATATTGTAGATAGCGCTGGGATACTGCCTTGATGTTCCTTTGCCTTAATCCTTTGATCCTAAGGACCTACACCATGCTGCTGCTCCACTTATAACACTCGATATTCTACTGATAGGCATGTTTCCTGTACCAAGTACCAATTTATACTACTTTGATAAACCATGCAGAGATTTCACTTCAGCTTGCACATTTACCCATAATTTAAGACATCCTTCATAAATTCTTCTATTGAGCTTTCCAATATTCACATTAACAATCATCAATATCCTTAATCTAATCTTTTAATTATTTAACCTTTTCCTTAGTTTGTCATTCTGGAAAAAAGAATGTCACTGCATTTTCTTTTCTATGACAGTTCCAGGATCATTGCTGCTTTATATTGCTTTATATACCAATTCAACTGTTTTGACATGATGATCTTCAAGAAGACATCTTCAATTTCTTTGCTTGGACTCTTCATGGGCAGATCACTCAAAGAATTATCACTCACTTAACTGTATTCATGCAAGAGGACTTTTCATAGATGAATGAATACATGAAATAATGATGATAGGCACTTCTCTTGCTAATCCTTCTTAATGTGATTCATTGTTAATTCTAACAATATGAGGTATAGTGTGATCATCACTTTAATTTGCTGAAGTCTTCTTCTATCATCATGGTTGTTTGCTTCTTACTCTCCTTCCATCAACCTGCTGGCTATTGTGTGCTTCAGGTGATCTTATTCCTCAATAATTCTTTGTTAGGGAAATTTTCATTTTTCTTCCTGATCTCATAGCTGTTCTTATTACATGGAGCTCTTCTCAGAAATCTTTCATGGTTTCTATTTATGAACTGCTCTCCCCCTGGGATGTTGCTTCATATTTGTCATTGTTTGGATATTTGTTTTATTTTCTAGAGAAGCTCCCCCTGAGACTATGCTAGATTCATTATGTTATTGAGATGATAGGCTCCCCTTTTCTCTTTTCCTTCCACACTTTATTGGGGTTCTTCATAATGTCTGCACTTCTTTTATATTCATAGTTTTGTTTGATTTGCTTTGTTTCTATCATCTGTCTAGAGTACTTTAATATATAAGGCAGTTTACAGTCCTTTGATTTGTGGCCAAGCTCGAGGCATACATAACATATTATTTTGTCAAAGTACATTTGAGCTGATGTATAATACTTTGTTCCCCTTCTTGAATAAATTTTACAATCAAAAATTTTATCTCCAAAATTATTGCATGCATAACAATAGCCATGGAAATGATTTGTGTACCTGGTGAGAGATTGTCCTTTCCATTTTCTTGCTTGAGGGGTTCTTTTCTTTTGCTGCATCCTTTGCTGGTTGGACTGGATTTGTTTTGTCTTGCAATATGTTGTAATATGTCCTGGTTTGTGACAAGAGAAACAAGTGAAACTTCCCATAGGAGGAAAGAACCTTCTTTGACATCTTCCAAATTTATTCAGTTCATCCTTAGGAGCATGTGAGCCTTTAGCAACTGATTGTTTCATCCTCTCATTCTCTGTTCTTTCATGTTGTTACTTGATTCTATTTTTTTATGTACATCTCATGTTCTTGCTGGCAGCTTCTTCTACAAGAATTTCCTGAGCAGCTTCATTTTCCTTTATAGCCTTTACAAATATGATTTTCCTGTTATCTTCTACCTCGGATTTGCTGGTTTCTCCTTCATATCCTATCCCAGCCTTTATGAAGGGTGACCTTTGAGCATTTAGCACTTGGTCCAGCTATCCAAAGCTTTTCATGAGAGGTGTAATCATTAATAGTTCTCTTTGTTCTTTTTATAAATTCTTTCTTAGACTCACGACTTCTTCTTTCAATCTTTCACATTCCTAACTTTTCTCTCTCATTTGTTGTAGCAGAGTGTCTTCTACTTTCTTTGCTTCTTCAAGCTGAGTCTTCAGGCCAATAATTTCTTTCTTATCTTCATATTCTTTCTCATCACATATTTTCACTAAAGTCTTCAGGTCTTTGTTTTCATTCTTCAATTTTTATATTTCAGTCAGGGTTGTGTCAAGTTTGGATTCTTCCTTAGCTGTAATTTCTTCACGGCTCTTACTTTTATTCACACTAGCAGGTACCTCATTTGATTGAACATTTTCCTATTGACATGAATTTTTCTTCTTCTTGATTATCTTCTCCTTCTTCACAATGCAACCCTTTATGTCTATTCCATGCATGAAATGCAATCTATCCCAGATTTCTTTTGCAGAGGTTAAATCCATTATCAACCCAAATTCCTTGTTATGAAGACTATTATATATCACACATTTTGCCTTGACATTCCTCTGTTGTTCTTTCACCGTGGGGGAGTCTGTGTAGTAACCATCACAAACAAGCTTCCATACCTCAGGTTCATCAGCCATTAAACCTGTTTTAACCTTATCTCTCCATTCAGGAAAGTTTGATGTATTTAGCACAGGTACATTTTGATAGTCCATGACTCAACCAGATCTCCTTCAAGCTATTAAGCTCACACCAAAGGAACCTGCTCTGATACCAATTGTTGAACCCTTAGTTAAACTGAGGAGGGGGGGGGGTGTGAATCAGTTTAACACATTCATGGAATTTTAAAATTTTTTCATTAAAACTTATTTACACCTTCATTTCATGTTCAACTTAATATGTGAGTAGTCTTAGAATGTGAGCAGCAAGTATTAATATAATGTAACAATAGATTTAATATGAGAGAAGCAAGTATTAAGAAGATGAGATAAACCACATCAACACATAAACATCATGCACAGAGACACCAAATATAAGTGGAAACCCATAAATGGAGAAAACCACATCTTATTATTGTTTTGATGCAAAGGCAAGCTCCAACTCCCTCTCACCATTGTTTTTCTGCAGGCACCAACCTACAGGAGGATCCAACCTCAATTCTGCAAGCGACAACTTGCAAGGAAACTCCAACTCCCATCAATTTTCTGCAGGCACCAACCTACAGGAGGCTCCAACCTCAGTCAGCTACAACTAACATTTTATCAAGCTACAACTTGATGTGGAAGCACCAAATCCCATCTATTTTCTGCAAGCAGCAACCTACAGGAGGCTCGTACCTCAGTCAACTACAAATGACATCTATCAAGCTACAACTTGATAGGGAAGCTCCAACTTGCTTACTCTTTCAAAAGAAAAACACTTGCTGATTTACCTTGGATATCAGCTCTGTTCTATACCATCTTCACTGCTCTGCATCAGTCTTCATATCTGCCTTATATCATTTCTGCATCTTCTCAGATTCACTATCAGCTCCTCCTTCTTCTCTTCTCGGCTCCTCCTTCTTCTCTACCTCAATGCTTCATTTCTGCATTCTCTCGCTTTTCACTCTCTAACCTCTCTATGTATATCAAGGTGATATTACTTATAGAGATTTCTTGATGAATGTTTGTTTTCCTCTAGGAATTCGAAATGCATAGCCATACCTCTTGGTCTTCTTCCTTCTCATTTTTTTTCATCTCACTCAGAAAAATGTAACTGTAGGTGCTAATTTTAATATTACAGTGGGATTTTTTTTCTTCCAGAGACTTGCCAATGCATCACAAACAATAAAAATAAATTACAACATTCACATTTTCGGTTACATAAAAAAAATTTTACTCAACCCATTTTCTGGCTTTTGGCTTTGCTGGATTTGTCTTTTCTGCTGCTGTCAGGTAACTGTTCTGACTTCTTCTGCTCATTGCCTTCTGCATATTTTCCAATATTCTGTGCTTGTACACCTGTCAAATTCATTCCTGTGCGTATTCCTCTTCACCGTGATTGTGTGTCTGCTCTATATATATAGCTGCGTTACAATATATATAACTGCTGACTTTAAATTTGGACAAATTCCAATGTTTTGGTTTCCTTTACTGGCAGTTTAAATAACTGAATGCGAAGGCTTTAATATCTCCATGGTTATAAACCCAATATATGCCCTTTATGCAGGTTTTTTTCCTTCTATCATTTCAAGAAATTAATGTTCATTCTCGGCATTATTATTTTGATGTTCGAACCTTAGAAACCATAAACCAATGGTTAATCAATCATTGAATAATTCAATATGTGTTCACGACTTTCACACATCGGGCCTGAAGCTTTAACACCTATTGTGTCCTCTACTCACTTGCTATGAGACACCACAACAAATCTTCTCGGCATAATTATACATAGTCTTAACATACAAAATTTCGCGTTCAATATAACAATAGAGAATCATCTTAATACATAAAAATTCCTTTTCGGGCCCACTTTCCGAGCTTGTATTATCCTCCAATGTGATGGGATCACTCTGATTTGATGCGATGAGATGAATCGCTTTTCAAATACTTCAGATTGTGATTAATCGCAATCACAACTTGCATTTGCATGTTCTGATGCCCTGCTCCTTCTCCGATGTGATGAAACATTGTTTATCGGAACTCAACCATATATGAATCATAGTTTATAAGCCCATCAGGTCCAATTCTTCATCGCAATCGCAATCTTTTTTTTACATGTTCCGCTGCCAAGATTTCTCTGATGCGATTGGTGATGGTCTCACCTTATAATATTTCTCTTGTTTTAAACTTAACGTATCTCCATTACGCATATATAACTTTATATAAAGCCACATTATGACTCTATGGTCCGGTGACGTATATTATATCGGATATCAGTCTTCGTGTGGGTTAACACTTTAACAGCCCACCATATGATAATATTTCACATCCGAGCCCATAGCTCTGATCAAACATATATATTTCTTTCATATTTCAATCTTTATAATATTTCATACGGGACCATATATATCGGGACTCACATATTCCAAAGTCTTCAAAGTGAAAACGCCGCTTGAACAGCCTTACAACAGGAATTTGTTAAACAACTAGCGCCCGACCATATATTTTAAACCAAATGTTAGTTTTATAAGCGCCCAATACATTATGTGCCCAAAGTTACCTCTTTCATATAACTATAATAATGCCCAACATGAAATTTTGCCCCATACAGGGTTCGAAAGCTAATATATACATCAACGCTTGATTCAATATTTTTCCCTTGCTTTTATAAGCCCTGACATATCATACCCCTCAACACATATCGAATAACCTTATATATGTTAATACAAACATTTGTATACTCTCTAAATCAAGTGTTATAACTTATATATAAACCTTGGTTTAAACCCAGATGCTAGCCAATATATAATATCGTTCGGGCCACACAATCTTTATTTTACACTGTTAAAAAACCCCACCTTACCTTTGCATCCCTGACCATGCAACTTCGCTTGTGATCCAATGGTGGATCACTCATTGTGTTCCAAAAATCATTTGAGCACTCATCCGATGGATCTCGCACAATATCGCGCAAATTACATGCCCAGTGGTTAATCTTCAAAAGTTGCGCGATGTAAATGGTTTTCGAAAACTACCTTAGGACACGTGGAGAGTGGAGACATATATCACGTTTTTTCTCGTTATCCCATTTACCATTTTAATTGTCGTGCGAATCCCACTTTCACTATTCCAAAACAACTCCCACCATTCGTTCAAGGTTCCGCATTTTCAGTTGTTTGCATTTGTTTCATTTACATTTTAACATGGCGCTTCCATATGCTTAATGCTCAGCTCCATCAGGTTTTCACTGTGCATTCACGGTTCCTCTCTAGGTTCCTGCTCAATAAGATCCTCTCCACTTTCTCCATTGCTTTGATGTCTAATACCTCTGTGACTTGTAACCATTCTGACTGTCCATGGGTTCATGCTCCTTTCAGCCTCGCTTTCTACTTCATCATTGCACAGAATCTACGTCCAAATGTATCTTTAACCGAGGTCATGTATTCGAATTGGATTGAACTAATACTGGTCCTTCTGCAGGATTGTCGATCCCTCCAGTGTGAATAACCTCTCACTCTATCTCTAATAACCTTATATTTGCTGCTACAGTTCAAATAAAATCTCACTCTATTCTTCTCATGCTCCAAACTGAGAGCCCTCTATTCTCCTGTAAATGTTACTACACCATTCACCAAAAACCTATGCCCCTCTTCTCTACTTCAATTTGCTACTCATGTCTTCTCCTTTGCCTTGTTGTTGTTTCAGGTGCTATTCCTTTGCCATAAATGACAACATTTCGAGAATACACTAGATATAACTATTTCATAAATGGAACTATTAATTAAATACAACTATTTCATAAATGTCATAAACTAATAAGCTAGAAAAAATGTATCTAGAAACATAAATATAAAAAAATTTCTTAAACATTACTTAAGAATTCTTAGAATCAACATAAAAATTTAAATTGATTTTATTTCACAAATATATATATTTTTTATCTATATATATATATATGTTTTTTAAATATTATTAAATTAAGAAAATATGTTTTTAAAATATAATAACATAAATAAATAATTTAATGAAAATAAATTTAAAATATAATTTTAATATCATTAAATTTGACATATAGTGTTAATGTTGTTGGAAATTTTGTCATCGATGGCAAAGGCATTGGCAAAGAAGGAGCACCTGAAGCATATGAAATAGTAACTAAAAAAAGAGAATTGGAAAAATAGACAGGGAACAGAGGTGTTGAAATATTAAAGTCACCTACTATCCTTGAGCAGGAAGAAAACGAGTACAAAGGCAGCAGCAGGAGAAGTGTATGTGTACACAGCACTACGCAGTCAAAGAAAAATGGAGATTTGTAAGGAAGAATTAAATTTTGATGGGCCGTAGCCACAGATTGCAGAGGAGAATTAATTTTTTTGTTATGGGCACAAGGAATGAATATTTTCCCATAGTTTTAATCTACGGAGGAGCAAAGTTATTGAAGACAGTGATTTCGGGCTTTTAAGCCCTGAACAACCAAGTATGAAGAAAATTGATTAAAACAGTGGAAAGAATTAAAGTTTTTGAAAAGGGAGGACAAGTGGTCCCCACCACTTTAGCGCCAATCACAAATCGCAAGTTTTGATTCAAGTGTCTTGTTGATGTGGAGTATCGTGATGCGATGCGATATCGCAAATCACAATCGCATGTTGCATTGTGTTATCACCATATATATTCCGTCGTTGAAAGCCGCGATGCGATCGTGCGATCACACCATTGTGCAATTGCAACTTCGCAAGTCTCAAAGTCTTCCGCCATATGTTTGAATCGTCGATATTGCGATTGTCATGTCATCGAAACATCACAACATCGCATCTTCGCTATGTCACAAGTTTTTTTGTTTCGCCAATCCGCCGACTGTGATGTGGTCCCACTGCCAACTCAGCTAGTGCGTGAACCAATCACAGTTTATCGCGTCCATTTTTTCCATGATGCCATCAACCTCATTTGTTACGCGACAAAGGTTGAAGTCCGGGTTAATAGTTCATTGAATTTTGACTAAAAGTAATGTTACAGGGGCAGTGTAAAGTTTTAAAATAACCAGAGGGGGTGCCCCGTCAGTTGACCAGGAAATCAAGCGCTGACCATAAATCAACGGTGGAGAATTACTACAGGGGCACTGCATGCCAAGTCAGCATCGACCCATAGAGGGGTTTCGCAAATATATTTTTTGTTGGGTATGTGGGACTCAATTTCCCTTCGTATTATTGGTTCAATATACATTGTTGGGTTATGCTTAGATCCTAACCCTCAAATCAAAGATTGAATATTATTGAAGGACCCGAAAGGTTATATGGATATATATATATTACTGCTGAGTCAGCGACATGTTAATGTTTCTTAACCTTGGCTATAGTATTATTTGGCGAAGATAAAAATTACCTTTGGGACGATTCGTGCATGGAAGAACAAAGATTGGGATTTAAATTTGGATTGGTTCAATTTTTAATATGAATACCATTAGCAGCTGAATGGTTTTGACTCATGGTATTGATGAAGGCAAAAAATATATAAGGTGATGAGAATCACAGTACAATGTGTGCATGCGAAAGGGTTGACGACGAATGAATCTCTTTTAGAGATATATATATAAATAAACTCTGATATATCTGGATCTATGATGCACCTGAGAATATGATGATCTCTAGATCAGACGATGATTAATCCCTGGTTTAATCGACTAACGAAATCATGAAGAATGTATGCATGAGTGAGGGTTGTGAATGAATACTTTACTCTGAATTATATCTGTATGGAATGGGTAACAGTTTGCTGAGAGATCTGAATTAAGGATGCACCTCTGAGGAAAATGAATAAATATGGTAGACTGCAAGGTATGTTCTGTGAAAGCTACTTGATCCAGTGAGGAATTTGATGAAATGTGGTTTGCAGTAGTACTGAGGGTCGAAGCCTTTAGTGAGGGGATTGTAGCTCCCTTCTAGTGGTAGCTAGTAAACGAGAGTAGGGGGTAGTTGCTTCCTTCTAGGAGAGGCTGGTAAACAAGAGAAGGTTGTAGCCTTCTGTAGGTGGGTGCCTGCATGCTGGTAAGAGTCTACACCAGTACATGATTGTAAGAAGTTTTCTTTATAATAAAATATTGAAGACAGAGACTACAGCAACAGTGGTTTTCTCCTGAATTGGGTTTCCACCTTAAATACTGGTGTTCTGATGTGTTGCCTTGTGTGATGGTCACTTCTTTCTAAACATCTGATGAATTAATGATGCAATAATTCATGTAAAAATTAAATTTGTAATAATATCTCTGAATATATGCAAGTTTTCTTAAGGATATCTATAATTATATAAGTTGGTTTCAATAAAGCAACGTATGGGTGTAAGAGAAACAAAAGTTTTTAGTCAGCTGTAAATACTAATTCACCCCCCTCCCCTCTTAGTATTTTTCCAACAATTGGTATCAGAGCAGGTCCTTCTAATAAAGCTTAGCAGCTAGAAGGAAGATCAATCAAGATGAGAAATCAAGATGGAACAGCATCTATCAGGCTTCCACTCTTCAACAGAAAAAATTTAATCTTCTCGAAAACAAGGATGAGATCCTATCTTCAGTCTTTGGGAGCAAATGTATGGGCTATAGTTTAACAAGGATATCAATATCCAGTTGCAGTACCAACAGATCCAACAGAAAGAAATAATTACGAAACAAATGAAAAAGAAGTCAATGCCCTATTAGGAAGTCTAACTGAATCAGAATTTGTCAAAGTCATGCAGCTAAATACAGCAAAGGAAATATGGGACAAAATCATTCTAAGTTATGAAGGTGATGCAAAGGTAAAAAGTGCTAAACTCCAAACTCTCAGAATTCAATATGAGAATCTAAAAATGAATAACGAGGAGAGAATTTCCAATTTCTTTTTACGTCTGGATGATATCGTAAATCGTATGAGAAATTTGGGAGAAACAATAACCGAATCTACCTTGGTTGAGAAAATTTTAAGGTCACTAACACCAAAATTTGAGTCAAAATTTTCTGCTCTTGAATAAAAACAGGATCTTCAAAATCTTACGGTGGTGCAACTTCATGGCGTACTAAATGCATATGAAATGAGAATAGGAGGACCATCTGAAGTCAAAGAAGTTGTCCTTAGAGCTTCTACAAAAGGGAAATAAGTACAAGAGATAGAAGGATTAGGGTATATCTCAGAAGAAGATGAGGTGAATTTTGTAAAGAAACTTCAACTTGGTACAGGACAGTTCAGAGGTAAGCTTCCTTTCAAATGTCTTTCTTGTGGAAGAGTGGGTCATTAAGCTGCTAAGTGTCCTCACAAAGAAACAAGTGAAAAAGGGAAGGAAGTAGCAAGATGGAATAAGAGATGGTCTAGCACTAGAAAAAGTTACTATACTCATGAAGACAGTGATGGGTTATCTGACAGTGAGGAAGAATGTGAACAAGATCTTAGAATTCTCATGGCATTTCAAAAGGAATCTAAAGAAGAAAAAGATACTTTTCTGGATGCCTTAGAGGATAATGATTTTTCTGATGAATTCAATCAACTCAAGATATGCCTAAAGGAAACTAAAATATGCTTAGAAGAGAGTAAAATATCCATAGAAACTCTAAAACATCAGATTGAAGAAAAGGAGAAACACAATGAGAAATTAGAATGTGAAATAGTAAGTCTAAGAAAAGAAATTGAGAAAATGAAGACTTTGAATCTTATATTTTCTAAAGGATCTGAAACCTTAGATGAGATCATCAAGGTACAACGTTCTCCTTCTATAAAGATAGGTCTTGGATATACCGGAGAATCTTCTCAGACTTCAACACCAAACTATCTAAAAGCAGCTACATCCAGTATACAACATTCTTCCACTCAGCAAGAGAATAAAGAATCTTCACAGGTAAAGCATGACCAGCTTAATTCAAAGAACACCATCAAGAATATCTTTCAAAGAAACATCAACCAACAGGTAAATTCTAGTAGAATATTTCATGATCACATAAATTACTTCTTCAATGGACAATGTTTCTCATGTCACAATTTTGGTCATAAAGTTGTGCAATGTGTTGCATACAAAACCATTATGACAAGAGAAGAAAGAAAGAAAAGGAGGGATATTGGAACAAAGAAGAATACCTATAACAACTTTTCTCCTCTTCAAAATGAATGTCACACCTCCCATTTTACAACAATTTTTTTTTTTCTGTTTGGTTGCATCTTTTCCAGTTTAATGCTAATAAGGCATTCTGTCATTACGTTGTAGGTTTACACAACTTTTCTTTTCAATTGCTATTCATATCTCAACTCTATCTCCTCACATTAAAATTTATTTGATTTGTAATAATAATAATTATAATAATTATAATTACATTAGACATAATCTAATGTTTTTATTTTATCACCCACCACTTCCATATTCCATCTTCGTTGTATATCATTAACCTTTAAATCTTCCATAGATTCGTATCAAGGGGGTTTCGATTGGGTTCTACATGAATCCCATGTTATTACAGACCTGTGGAAATCCATTCGGCCGTTCGCATTTACCCTTTGTGATAACATATAACCTTAGCGGGTTTTGATTTACCCCATCGATAATTATGCAGGTCTGGCATTCGGTCCTTCATTCTCATTTCCGTCTTGTCAACGTTTATATGAATTTGGGTGTATTTAATTGGACCTCCACGTAGTTATCAATTTATAATTCTGTTCAACGAAATTGGGAATGGCGATGTCCATCTGTCTTCCACGCTGAGCTTTCATAAGGTCGTTAATCTCGTCGTAAGGGTTATAGTTGGTTTTGTTCCATTGGTGATCACGTGGTTTTGGTTCCACGTAATACTAGATTTATTCCCCTAGCTTACTTTGTTCCCAAAGAAATTTTCCATGGCATGGCCAGATCGATATTCATTTATTTCACTGCTTGTCATATTTAATTTTGAATAGAGGGTGTACATGATCGATTAACTCCTCGATCCGTGGCTTCGCCCTGAGGATCTCGCCAGGTGGACGACTCGGATGTATCTGGCTATTAGGGTTTCATTGTTTGATTCAGGGAACATTGTTATAAATCGAGCTTGGTATTTGCTCGGTGGTTCTTTTACCTCCCTATTCATTTGGTTTATCTCTTGACAGTGAGTGACAACACCATGGACGCTGTGCGTGATTGGTTTCAAGCTTCGCCGTATTCCTGTGCGTTAATTTACTCTTTCGGTAAGATCATTTTAGAGTTTTGTAGAATTTCGCTCTATTATTATTTCACAGGCTTCCCATCTCTGGTTGAGAATTTCTTGCATTTCTTCATGCCAGTACTAATATTTTGGCTCATCGTTTTCTGTCGCCCGGTCTAGATTTTAATATGTATAACGAGTTGCTATATTCGTTTTGTAGAGAATGTGTTTTCTTCTCTCCAGGGATTCAAATGGCTTGGTTTTCTTCCCTAGCCTGTGTGATTCCTTGTGCATATTCTCAGAAGTGAGACTGAACGCATGCTATCATAGCTTCGTAGCCCAACCCTCTTCTCAACTGAAGGTGGTTACAAGGGTATTAATTCGGTGCTATAAGGAGTCGATGCTTCTCGTCCCTCTGGTTAGTTAAATGTTTCTTTTAACCAAGCATAGGACGAAATTGCTATTGTTCTTTCTCTGGAGGTTTATCGTTGTTATTCAATTTTTGAATGAAAACCTCTATTCATGAAAATTCCCTGTGTATATATATCAGGTTAATAATGAAATAGGGGTTTCTCCGTTACCAGGTACGACATCCTTTTTAGTCATTATTTTTACTTGGTTCATGTTACTCTTACTCACCATGTTCGGCGTCTTATTTATATTGGGGTTTTTATCTCTCGCAGGTAAATTCGACTTGCGTTGTGTTCTTCTTCGCAACTACAGAGATACGTGAATCCCTTAGACATTAACATTTGGTTCCTCGTGCTACTTGTAGGTCGGTATTTACCGCACTCTGCCAGAAGAAATCCGTTCTTCTCTCCTGGTTTTTTTATATTTCGACATTTAAAAATTGTAATGATACAATTGTAATTATTTGACAACTATGTTTTACTCCCCACTCTGAATATTTATTGATCTCTATTCATGGGACATTCTAAGGCTGTTCTCGGATTTGCTATATATATAAATATATATCTCTGTCATTACTGGGTTTTCATAATACCCATTTTTTATTCCGGTTATTGTTATTATTAGTATTATGTTCTAGCAGTACTCTCTCCTTGCTCATTTTGACTTGGCTGTAACTTAATACGTAACTTTTGGCATTGTAAATTATATATATATATATATATATATATATATATATATATATATATATATATATATATATCTATATACACATATTCAACATTCTGTGTAGTTTATTGCCTTCACGCTCTCAGGCCATATAATTGTTAAAATATATTCATAAATGTGGTGATATTTGAATGCATAATATATTGTCCTATTGAGTTCCTATTCCAGGAGGACATAGCTTCTTTGGTAGTAAATTTGTTAGATATCTGAATGTATTCAATGGTTTTATTCTTCTAGCATACATTCTCAATTTCTTTCACCAGTTTATTAAGCAGACCCTAAAGTCCAAATTCACAGTTTCCCTTTTCTGGATAATTTAAATAACCAGAGTGATATGATTATCTATAACAGAATGGCACAATAGTTCTTTGTAGATAATTGAGGAATTAATTTGTTATGAATTTGCACAGAATATGTATCCCAAAATATCTACAGGGATGAATGCCTCTGTATTTATATTTTTATGTTTAGCAGACATTTGGATTTAAAATCTACTATTTTACCTCCTTGACTTGGGTTATCATGATAGACTAGGATACATATGTTTCAATATATTTCAATATGCCAGGCTGTGGTGAATATACATGTGGGATATTTACTTAGCTTTCTTTTGTATTTTAATTCTATGCTCTAAGATTAGGATGGGTTCATAAGATAACTTTCTATGATCAGTCTTTTGCAAATTATTAGTTACTTCCTCTTGCTATAGTATTGGATGCTTACATGCAACTTCCTTGACCATTGAATTTCTGGTTACCTATGAATGGTGTGCTGACCCTGAGGTCAGTTGATACAATTTCTCCTTCCATTCTTTCGTGCACAGTGTAAATTACAATTCATTTCCTACTATTTTTCCAATATAGTACAGGGAACTCAGATTCTCTCTCTCATGTATGTATACATTAGAATCATTCTAAGAAACAGAAGCAGATTAAAACTAATTCACAATTTTTTTCTGTGAAGAGATAAGTATCCTCAGATTTAAACCCACACTGGTTTAGAGACTCTGTTGGATTCTCCTTCACAGATTTAAATTCCACAACTATACAGAGTTTCAAAGGTAAATTCCTTATGATTAATTCTGTTAAATGTAGAATTTATAGTCTAATATACAGTCAACTTTTATATGTAGCCAATTCATACTATATGAAGTAAAAACATAGATAAATGTAGAGACGTACCCCTCATGCAATTGACCAACCTCCCAACCTTAGAGTCCTTCTATCTCCCAGAACTCACCCCCGAGATGAGATCATCTCCTTGACACAGATCAACCTCTAATCTGTACAAGTGCAGCTTATTTAAGCTATTGTTCCCCAAAGCATGTTTCTAATTCTATGTCCAGAATCCCAGGATGCTTTTCTTCTTGTTTGCCTAGGCTTCCCATTTTAGGGATTCTTTAAAGCTGTTTTATGCTTTTCCTTAGCTTTTCCATATTTTTACCTCTTCCCAACTACTTTCCTCATCATTGGGGAAATTCAGATTTTTCCTCAAAAATCCAAATTTAAAAATAAATTTCTTTCAAGGATTTTTGAAAGATTGTGGGGAAATATTTGCCTTATCCATCCTCATGGATTTAGCAAGTGATCTCATAAATCTCATTTTGGTCAATCTGCACCACATCATTTTATTCATTTCCTCAATTAAATATTTAATTACATTCACAAAATATTTATCCTTTGGGGTCCACTCCCCTTAGGATTAAAGTTCAAATGTCTAACTTTGAAATTCAAACACATGAATTGGGGGTGTTACATATTCCCCCTTTGAAAATAAACACCGTCCTCGGTGTTGTTATTCAACTACTAGAGTTCATTTTGCAAATAAAAATGGATATTTTTCCATCATTTCAGCTTCTCTTTCCCAGGTAGCTTCTTCAGCAGTAAAGTGCTTCCACTACACCTTTACTCTTGCTACTGTTGTGCTTCTCAATTCAATTTCTTCCCGCTCCAATATTTGAAGTAGTTCTGGCAGAAACTCCCCTTCTAATTCCACCTGTACAACATTCCAATCAACTATGTGAGAAGCATCATGCACATATCTTTTTAATAATGAAATATGAAATACATCATGAACTCTAACATGGGGTGGTAAGGCCAGCTTGTAAGCCACTGGTCCCACCATTTCTAATACTTCAAAAGGACCACAGTATCTAGGGGCCAGTTTTGCACAACTTCCAGCATAAAGGGTGCTCTTTTTGGGTTTAATACGTAAATACACATGCTCCCCCACTTTAAATTCTCAGTGCACTCTTTTCTTATCAGCATAGTTCTTCTGGCGATATTGTGTTGTCTTGATGTTTCTTTGTATCTATTTGACAATTCTTTCCATCTCTTGTAAAGCATCTGGTCCCAACATTATTTTATCTTCTGGCTGACTCTAGCTCAAAGGAGTACGACACTTCCTTCCATACAGTGCCTCAAACGGACTCATTTTTATGGAGGATTGGTAGCTATTATTATAGGAAAATTTAGCTAAATGCAAGTAATATTCCCACTTTGATGGTCTATCCATCACATACATTCTCAGCATGTCCTCCAAAATTTGATTAATTCTTTCCGTTTTACCATCGGTCTGAGGGTGGTAAGCAGTACTAAAATTCAATTTTGTGCCCATACCTCCAAATAGCCCTTTCCAAAAGGCGGCTGTAAACTTAGCATCTCGGTCAGAAACAATCACCTTTGGCACCCCATGGAGCCTTACTACCTCTTTCAGAAACACATTCGCTACCTGATCTGTCCCAAAGGTAGGTTTCACTGGTATAAAATGTGCAGCTTTTGTTAAAGTGTCTACTACTACCATTACTGAATCATGTTGATGTTTGGTTTTGGGTAATCCTGTTATGAAATCCATGGAAACTGTGTCCCATTTTCATTCTGCAATCGGTAAAGGGTTTAAAAGACCAGCAGGATGCTGATGTTCAACTCTGACTAGTTGACATTCCATGCATCTACTTAAATATTCTGCTACATCTCTCCTCATTCCTGGCCAAAACAACTTCTTTTTCAGGGCTGTTAACATTTTCTGGTATCCTAGATGTCTTGCATATGGCTATTTGTTGTACTCATCCAAAATTTCCCTTTTTAAGGACTCTACATTGGGAATATACAATCTGTTTTTATAACAGATCATCCCTTTTTGGTTTTGAGTGAGATCAGTTTTCTCCTTTTTCTATAATTTCACCAGAAGTGTGTCATAAATTGGGTCTTGGTTTGCTGCCTTATTCACCAAATCTTCTACATTGATCTGAGCACTACTTCCAATGCTATTGATATTATGACAAGCATTTTAGCTCAATGCATCAACAACTTTATTTTCTTTCCCTCTAATATGTTTTATATCCATATCAAATTCACTTAAAAAAGACAACCATCTGGCTTGTCTAGCATTCAAATCAGTTTGGGAAAAGAAATATTTGAGACTAATATGATCAGTCATCAATGTAAATTTTTTCCCAAGAAGATAGTGCCGCCACATTTTCCAAGCATGGATAACAACTGCTAATTCTAAATCATAGGCACTGTAATTCTGTTCATGTATCTTCATTTTCCTAGATTCATAGGAAATAACTGCATTTTCCTGCAAAATAACTCCTCCCAATCCCTCTCTACATGCATCCATACATACCACAAATTCTTTGTCAGGATCTGCAATCTTCAGTATAGGGGTTGTAGTAAGTTTCAGTTTTAATTGGTCAAAACTGTTTTCGCATTTTTCAGTCCACTCAAATTTGACACCTTTCCTTTGTAATGACGTGATGGGATGTGCTATGGTAGAAAACCTCTCCACAAATCTGCGATAATAGCTTGCAATCCCCATGAATGATCTCACTACTAAAACATCAGTTGGTACAGAGCATTCTTTTATAGCCTTTATCTTTTCAGGGTCAACAGCAAGGCCTTGTTCAGAAATAATATGACCCAAATATTGGATATTATCTTTATAAAACTCACATTTTCTAAACTTGGCATATAGCTGATTTTCCTTTAGAGTTTGCAATACTATCCTAAAGTGTTCTTTATGTTCCTCCTCACTTTTTTAATAAACTAAGATATCATCTATGAACACAAGGACAAATTTATCCAAGTACTTGTTTAACACACTGTTCATTAGGCACATAAATGTGGTAGGGGCATTTGTCAAACCAAAAGGTAGGACTACGAATTCGTAGTGACCATACCTGGTTCGAAAGGCTGTTTTGCTGATGTCTTCTCCCTTAATTCTAAGCTGGTGGTAACCAGTCCTTAAATCAATTTTCGAAAATACTAAAGCTCCTCTCACTTGATCAAAAAGATCATCAATTCTAGGCAAAGGGTATCTATCTTTAATGGTCAACTTATTCAGTTGACGATAATCAATGCACATCCTAAAAGTTCCATCTTTCTTTTTCACGAACAGCACCGGTGCTCCCCAAGGAGATACACTCGGTCTGATATACCCTTTATCTAACAGTTCTTGCAATTGAATTTTCAGTTCCATCAGTTCAGGAGGACTCATTCGATAAGGAGCTCGGGAGACAGGTGTTGCTCCCAGCACCAAATCGATTGAGAAATCAATCTCTCTTTTGGGGGGAAGATGAGGGATTTCCTTTGGAAAGACTTCCTTAAATTCTCTTATTACTGGTACAGCAGCCAGTAATTCCTCCTCAGTTTTATGTTCTGTTTCTTCCACATGCACTGCATAAGCTTGGTATCCTTTTCTAGCTGTTCTTTTTAATTGCAATGCTGAAATTTGTCTTACAGAAATATGTTTTTGTTTCCCTTTGAGAATAAAAGGTTTCCCTTCCTCATCTACACAATGCAGAGTCTTATCCTAGCAGTTCATCAAGGCTTTCTTCTTTTCCAGCCAGTCCATTCCTATCAGTAGATCATATGAACCTAAGGGCATAATGTTCAAATTTACCTCTGTTTGAAAATCATTTAATTTGATTTCTGTTCGGGGCAGTTTATGTGTTACCTTTCTCTTAGTTCTAGTGGCCAGCTGTACCAACCATGACTGTTGAAATTTTTCAGTTTTTAAGTTACATTTTTCTACAATATTTGGACTAATGTAACTCAAAGAAGCACCCGGATCAATCAGAACAGTAACAGATAGGTCAGAAATCTTACCCTCCATTTCCACCATGGTTGCTTGATGTTCTGCTTGCCGATTTTCCAAGGCTGCACTGATAGTTGGTATATTTATGGCTATATCATTTATTGTTGTAGCTTCTTGATCTCTCATGATCAGATGAATGTTTCGATGAGGATAGTCCCTCAAAAGATGGGGTTCTCCACAACCCCAACATCTCAGGGGTTCTCTCATTTTGACTGTCCCTTCCTTTTTACTGTCTCCATCTATTTGTTTGGAAGCTACTTGGGACTGAGTAGTTTGACTTTCTTTGGGTTTATTAAACTTTTTCCGCTGGTGATCTCTGCCAAAATTTTTCACATAGGCTGGTTTCTGTTTCCTCCCTTTGAACTCATTCTTATTTACCCAGCTTTTCCCTTGTTCAGTTTTTCCTTTGAACTGTTGGTAACATAATCTAGCTTTTCTAACAGCTTCGTCCATTGTTTTTGGGTTGTCAAACTCGATTTTCTCTTTGTATACAGCAGGCAAGAAATTCAGAAATCTTTGAAATTTTGCCTTCTCTTCCCTTATGTAGGGTACATATCTCAACAGATTTGTAAACTTAGTAACAAACTCATCAATAGTGAGTTGTCCCAGTCTAATTTCATGAAATTCTTTGGCTTTATCATCATAGTAACGTTCATTTAGGTAGCGGTTCTTGAACTTAACCTTGAAATCTTCCCAGGTGACTGTCTTTTCATCAATGGCATGCACCATATTTGTCTCCTCCCACCACAAGGTAGCCTTACCTTGTAGCTGGTAGATAGCTAATCTGGCCTTCAGATTGCTTTCATATTCATAAACCTGGAAATACTTGATCATGTTCAATAACCAAGCTTCCGCATCTTCCTCCTTCTCCCCATCATAGGAGGGAGGCTTGATTTTTCGGAATTCCCCCTGTAATTCCTTTTTCTGTTTGTATCGATGCCTTAATGCATCCTCATCCTCAGACTCATCAGTTTTCCTCTTTTCGGAACCTTCGCCTTCCTGGCTGTTCCGTGAAGTTAATTCCCTGATGAGCTTTTCCTGCTCCTCACTAGCTAATGACAATCTGTCATTCTGGATTTTTAGCTCAGCCAACTCTTGTTGCAATTCCCGCAACATAGCCATCATGGGCGCATTTGGATCTGGTGCATTATCCTCATCATGCAGATCAACATAAATTTTGCCACCTTCTTCCATTTCAGCACCACTGTACACACTCAACACAGATCAGTGAAAATAAAAATAAAATAAAACTTTTTTTTCCACAGAATTTAATTTATACAGTGAATACACAGCAACAGTGAGCACAATGTCACCAGCCCAGTTTTATAACTTGGGCTCTGATACCATTTGTCACACCTCCCATTTTACAACAAATTTTTTTTTTCTATTTGGTTGCATCTTTTCCAGTTTAATGCTAATAAGGCGTTCTGTCATTACGTTGTAGGTTTACACAACTTTTATTTTCAATTGCTATTCATATCTCAACTCTATCTCACCACATTAAAATTTATTTGATTTGTAATAATTATAATTATAATAATTATAATTACATTAGACATAATCTAATGTTTTTATTTTATCACTCACCACTTCCATATTCCATCTTCGTTGTATATCATTAACCTTTAAATCTTCCATAGATTCATATCAAGGGGGTTTCGATTGGGTTCTACATGAATCCCATGTTATTACGGACCTGTGGAAATCCATTCGGTCGTTCGCATTTACCCTTCGTGATAACATATAACCTTAGCAGGATTCGATTTACCCCGTCGATAATTATGCAGGTATGGCATTCGGTCCTTCATTCTCATTTTCGTCTTGTCAACGTTTATATGAATTTGGGTGTATTTAATTGGACCTCCACGTAATTATCAATTTATAATTCTGTTCAATGAAATTGGGAATGGCGACGTCCATCTGTCTTCCACGCTGAGCTTTCATAAGGTCGGTAATCTCTTCATAAGGGTTATAGTTGGTTTTGTTCCATTGGTGATCACGTGGTTTTGGTTCCACGTAATACTGGATTTATTCCCCCAGCTTACTTTGTTCCCAAAGAAATTTTCCACGGCATGGCCAAATAGATATTCATGTATTTCACTTCTTGTCATATTTAATTTTGAACAGAGGGTGTACATGATCGATTAACTCCTCGATCAGTGGCTTTGCCCTAAGGATCTCGCCAGGTGGACGACTCGGATGTATCTGGATATTAGGGTTTTGTTGTTTGATTTAGGGAACATTGTTATAAATCGAGTTTGGTATTTTCTCGGCGGTTATTTTACCTTCCTATTCGTTTGGTTTATCTCTTGACAGTGAGTGACAATGCCATGGACGTTGTGCATGATTCGTTTCAGGCTTCGCCGTATTCCTGTACGTTAATTTTCTCTTTCAGTAAGATCATTTTAGAGTTTTGTAGAATTTTTCTCTATTATTATTTCACAGGCTTCCCATCTCTGGTTGAGAATTTCTCGCATTTCTTCGTGCCAGTACTAAGATTTTGTCTCATCGTTTTCTTTCGCCGGGTCTAGATTTTAATATGTATAATGATTTTCTATATTCGTTTTGCAGAGAATGTGTTTTCTTCTCTCCAAGGATTCGAATGGCTTGGTTTTCTTCCCTAGCCTGTGCGATTCCTTGTGCGTATTCTCAGAAGTGAGACTGAACGCATGCTATCATAGCTTCGTAGCCCAACCCTCTTCTCAACTGAAGTTGGTTACAAGGGTATTAATTCGGCGCTATAAGGAGTCGATGCTTCTCATCCCTCTGGGTAGTTAAATGTTTCTTTTAACCAAGCATAGGACGAAATTGCTATTGTTCTTTCTCTAGAGGTTTATCGTTGTTATTCGATTTTTGAATGCAAACCTTTATTCATGAAAATTCCCTGTTTATATGTATCAGGTTAATAATGGAATAGGGGTTTCTCCCTTACTAGGTACGACGTCCTTTTTAGTCATTATTTTTACTTGGTTCATGTTACTCTTACTCTCCATGTTTGGTGTCTTATTTATATTGGGGTTTTTATCTCTCGCAGGTAAATTCGACTTGCGTCATGTTCTTCTTCGCAACTACAGAGATACGTGACTCCCTTAGACATTAACATTTGTTTCCTCGTGCTACTTGCAGGTCGGTATTTACCGCACTCTGCCAGAAGAAATCCTTTCTCCTCTCCTGGTTTTTTTATATTTCGACATTTAAAAATTGTAATGATACAATTGTAATTATTTGACAACTATGTTTTACTCCCCACTCTGAATATTTATTGATCTCTGTTCATGCGACATTCTAAGGCTGTTCTCGGATTTTCTATATATATACATATATATCTCTGTCATTACTGGGTTTTCATAATACCCATTTTTTATTCTGGTTATTGTTATTATTAGTATTATGTTCCAGCAGTACTCTCTCCTTGCTCATTTTGACTTGGCTGTAACTTAATACGTAACTTTTGGCGTTGTAAATTATATATATATATCTATATACACATATTCAGCATTCTGTGTAGTTTATTTCCTTCAAGCTCTCAGGCCATATAATTGTTAAACTATATTCATAAATGTGGTGATATTTGAATGCATAATATACTGTCCTATCGAGTTCCTATTCTAGGAGGACATAACTTCTGTGGTAGTAAATTTGTTAGATATCTGAATGTATTCAATGGTTTTATTCTTCTGGCATACATTCTCAATTTCTTTCACCAGTTTATTAAGCTGACCCTAAAGTCCAAATTCACAGTTTCCTTTTTCTGGATAATTTAAATAACCAGAGTGATATGATTATCTATAACAGAATGGCACAGTATTTATTTGCAGATAATTGAGGAATTAATTTGTTATGAATTTGCACAGAATATGTATCCCAAAATATCTACAGGGATGAATGCCTCTGTATTTATATTTTTATGTTTAGCAGACATTTGGATTTAAAATCTACTATTTTACCTCCTTGACTTGGGTTATCATGATAGACTAGGATACATATATTTCAATCTGCCAGGCTGTGGTGAATATACATGTGGGATATTTACTTAGCTTTCTTTTGTATTTTAATTCTATGCTCTAATATTAGAATGGGTTCACAAGATAACTGTCTATGATCAGTCTTTTGCAAATTATTAGTTACTTCCTCTTGCTATAGTATTGGATGCTTACATGCAACTTGCTTGACCATTGAATTTCTGGTTACCTATGAATGGTGTGCTGACCCTGAGGTCAGTTGATACAATTTCTCCTTCCATTTTTTCATGCATAGTGTAAATTACAATTCATTTCCTACTATTTTTCCAATATAGTACAGGGAACTCAGATTCTATCTCTCATGTATGTATACATTAGAATCATTCTAAGAAACAGAAGAAGATTAAAACTAATTCACAATTTTTTTCTGTGAAGAGATAAGTATCCTCAGATTTAAACCCACACTGGGTTAGAGACTCTATTGGATTCTACTTCACAAATTTAAATTCTACAACTATACAGAGTTTCAAAGGTAAATTCCTTATTATTAATTCTGTTAAATGTAGAATTTATAGTCTAATATACAATCAACTTTTATATGTAGCCAATTCATACTATATGAAGTAAAAACATAGATAAATGTAGAGACATACCACTCATGCAATTGACCAACCTCCCAACCTTAGAGTCCTTCTGTCTCCCAGAACTCACCCCCGAGCTGAGATCATCTCCTTGACACAGATCAACCTCTAATCTGTACAAGAGCAGCTTATTTAAGCTATTGTTCCCCAAAGCATGTTTATAATTCTGCGTCCAGAATCTCAAGATGCTTTTCTTCCTGTTTGCCTAGGCTTCCCATTTTAGGGATTCTTTAGAGATATTTTATGCTTTTCCTCAGGTTTTCCAGCTTTTTACCTCTTCCCAAATACTTTCTTCATCATTGCAGAAATTCAGATTTTTCCTCAAAAATCCAAATTTAAAAATTAATTTCTTTCAAGGATTTTTGAAAGATTGTGGGGAAATATTTGCCTCATCCATCCTCATGGATTTAGCAAGTGATCTCATAAATCTCATTTTCGTCAATCTGCACCACATCATTTTATTCATTTCCTCAATTAAATATTTAATTACATTCACAAAATATTTATGCTTTGGGGTCCACTCCCCTTAGGATTAAAGTTCAAATGTCTAACTTTGAAATTCAAACACATGAATTCAAGGTGTTACAATGAATTTGAATGTGCTTATTGCAATAAATTTGGCCATGAAGAATTTGAATGCAGGAGCAAAATCCAGCCAAAAGAGCAACTTTCTTCAAGCTCCAAAGTGTGGAAAAAGAAGGAATCACAGGTTGAAAATTGTGGCATAGATTTATTTGCAGAAGGTGAAGAAAATCAATGGTACATTGACAGTGGATGCTCTAAACACATGACAGGTGAAAAAAACAAACTTCTTGCATATAGTGCTCTAGAAAAGGAGAAGAATGTTACATTTGGAAATGATACTCCTGTTGTTATTAAGGGAAAAGCGTTTGTGGTTCTAAAAGAAAAGGTGAAAGAAAATAATGTCATGTATGTAGATGGATTAAAGCATAATCTATTAAGTGTAAGTCAAATGTGTGATCAAGGAACTAAAGTTGTCTTTAGTTCAAAAGAATGTGTGGTACGTGATCTTGATACAAGTAAAACAATTATAAAAGGAAGCAGAACTCCAAGCAATCTATATGTTTTGAAGAACTGCAAAGAACAATGTCACTTGAGTAAATCTTCAGAAAACTAGCTATGGCATAGAAGGTTGGGGCATCTAAGCTTCTCTCAAATCAAAAAATCAAGTAGACTTAATGCTGTTCGTGATCTTCCCAATATTTCTTTACCTGAAAATATCATATGCAAATCTTGTCAATTCGGTAAGTAGACCAGGGTGCAATTTAATGCCAAGGAAGGATCATCAAGTAAGCCTCTTGAACTTATTCATACTGACATATGTGGACCTGTGAGGAAAAAGTCACCACGTGGTGAACAATATTATATCTTATTTATTGATGATTTCTCTAGAATGTGTTGGAGTGGGTTGCTTAAACACAAAGATGAAGCATTTGAGAAATTTCAGATCTTCAAAGCACTAGTTGAAAATGAATTAGACCTAAAAATGAAGTGTCTTAGATCTGATCGAGGAGGAGAATATGCATCAGATGAATTCCTTGAATTTTGTGAACAACATGGAATAAAAGGACAGTTTTATGTAGCTGGCACTCCACAACAAAATGGAGTAGCAGAAAGAATGAATAGAACTATTCAACAAATGGCTACAGCTATGCTTGATGATTCCAGAACACCTGACACATTTTGGGCAGAAGCAGCACATACAGCAGTAAACATTATCAACAAGGCACATGTTCGTGTAAATGGTGATAAAACTCCATATGAACTATGGTATGGTAATCCTCCCATCAAGGAAGCATTTTTAGAGTTTTTGGAAGCAAATTATTTATCAAAAATAATGATGAAAACTTGGCAAGTTTGAACCCAAAGCGTATGAAGGAATAATTCTTGGTTACTCCTCTAGGAGTAAAGCATATAAATGTTACAATAAAATACTTCGAAGATTTTTGAGGAGATTGATGTGGTTATCGATGAGGCCCCGCAAATTTCAAAAGAAGAAAAACAAACAACAGATGAAGATGATGATGACATACATCCTTCTACATCAAATAGGAATGATATAGACAGTGAACCCAATGAAGAACCTAAAGATGATTTACCTGAAAAATCTCCATCCAAATATGTTCAAAAGAATCATCTAGAATCTCAAATCTTGGGAGAAAATGGATCAGGTGTACAAAAAAGGACTCTTGTGGGATCTTCTAGCAATCTGGCATTTCTATCCACTATTGAACCACACAATGTCAGTCAAGCTAGCAAAGATGAATGTTGGATTCAAGCCATGAATGAAGAGCTTGATCAAATTGAAAAGAATCACACTTGGGAATTAGTACCAAGACCTCATGACAAAAATGTCATTGGAACTAAATGGATTTTCAAAAACAAGTTAAATGAGAATGGGGATGTTATAAGAAATAAAGCTAGACTTGTTTGCAAGGGGTATGCTCAACAAGAAGGTATATACTTTGAAGAAACTTTTGCTCCTGTAGCTAGACTTGAAGCCATAAGAATGTTTCTTGTTTCTTCAAGCTTTCAGCAAATCAAAGTTTGTCAAATGGATGTTAAATCTGCTTTTCTCAATGGAGATCTAGAAGAAGAAGTTTATATAGAACAACCAGAAGGATTCATTTTGGGAAATGATGAAAATCTTGTTTGTAGACTTAAAAAGGCTCTAAATGGTATAAAACAAGCTCCAAGGGCATGGTATTATCGTCTTGACAAATATATTCATCAACAAGGATTTTTAAAGGGGTCTGCTGACAGCAACTTATACACAAAAAATGAAGATGATAAACTATTGATTGTTGTTGTATATGTTGATGATATCATTTTTGGGAGTAATGAAGAATCTATGAGTCAGAAATTTGCTTCTGATATGTAGCAAGAATTTGAAATGTCTTTACTTGTGGAACTAACATTCTTTCTTGGCTTGCAAGTGCAACAAGCAACAGATGGCATATTCTTATCACAAACAAAATATCTTAAGAAAATCCTGAAGAAGTATGGCATGGAAGAGTGCAAACCTATAATTACACCAGTGGTAACCAGATGTAATCTCAGTTCTCATGATGATTCTCCCACAGTGAATCAACCAGAATATAGATCCATGATAGGAAGTCTACTTTATCTCACTGGGACTAGACCAGACATTGTTCATGCAGTTGGGATTGTTGGACGATTCCAAGCTAATCCAAGAGAGTCTCACCTTCAGGCTCTCAAAAGAATTTTCAAATATCTACAAGAAACTCAAGACTTTGGACTATGGTATCCAAAGAATGATGATCTCACTCTTCATGCTAACACTAATGCAGATTGGGCTGGAAATTTTGATGATCAGAAAATCACTAGTGGTGGTGCATTCTACATGCGGCCCAGTTAGTATCTTGGTTCAGCAAGGAGAGCTCTATTGCCTTATCTACAGCAGAAGCAGAATATGTGGCTGCCGCATCATGTTGCACTCAACTTCTCTGGATGACGCAACCTTTACAAGATTTTCAAATCAAATTTTCACCTCCTATCTCCATTATGTGTGATAATACAAGTGCCATTAGTATCTCAAAAAATCCTATTATGCATTCCAAGACCAAGCTCATTCCCATCAAGTATCATTTATTATGTGAACAAGTGCTCGAACAAAAGGTGAAGTTGGAGTATGTTTCCTCCAAAGAACAAGTTGCTAATATATTTACCAAACCTTTAGCCAGGGAAGCATTTGAATATCTCAGACACAAGCTAGGAGTAGTCTCTGCCATGCAGAAGATCAAAACTACTTAAATACAGAAGATTAAATTGGATACGCTCCTGTAGAAGGTGTTCAGGATGCATAGGTTAAGGGGGAGCATTGGTCATATGAAAATAATGCTTTGTTGGAATTCTAATTATTTGTTGTAGTCTGATCTCATTAATTCATTGCTGTTATAAATACTATGTTTGAAGATGCATCATGGTGGTATCGGAGCATTATCTCAGGGGGAGCATTGTCGGTATAAAGGTTCTTGATCAACCCTTTGCCATTGATGTCAAAGGGGGAGGAAAAGAAAAGAAGGGTTTCTATAAGACAAATAGAGGAAGAGTATTCTATAAGGAAAATAGAGGAATATTATTGCAGAGGAAGAGTATTGCCATCAATGCCAAAGGGGGAGATTGTTGGAAATATTGTCATTGATGGCAAAGGCATTGGCAAAGAAGGAGCATCTGAAGCATCTGAAATAGTAACTAGAAAAAGAGAATTGGAAAAATAGATAGGGAACAGAGGTGTTGAAATATTAAAGTCACCTACTAGCCTTCAGTAGGAAGAAAACGAGTACAAAGGAAGCAACAGGAGAAGTGTATGTGTACACAACACTACGCAGTCAAAGAAAAATGGAGATTTGTAAGGAAGAATTAAATTTTGATGGGCCACAGCCACAGATTGCAGAGGAGAATTAATTTTTTTGTTATGGGCACACGGAATGAAGATTTTCCCGTAGTTTTAATCTACAGAGGAGCAGCGTTATTGAAGATAGTCATTTCGGGCTTTTAAGCCCTCAACAACCAAGGATGAAGAAAATTGATTAAAACAGTGGAAATACTTAAAGTTTCTAAAAAGGGAGGACAAGTGGTCCCCACCACTTTAGCGCCAATCACAAATCGCAAGTTTTGAGTCAAGTGTCTTGTTGATGTGGAGAATCGCGATGTGATGGGATATCGCAACTCGCAATTGCATGTTGCATTGTGTTATCACTATATATGTTCTGTCGTTGAAAGCCGCGATGCAATCGCGCGATCGCGCCATTGCGCAATCGCAAGTCTAAAAGTGTTCTGCCATATGTTTGAATTGCCGATATTGCGATTGTCGCATCATCGCAACATTGCATCTTCGCTATGTCGCAAGTTTTGTTGTTCCGTCGATCCGCCGACTGCAATGTGCTCCCACTGCCAACTCAGCTAGTGCGTGAACCAATCACAGTTTATCGCGTCCATTTTTTCCATGATGCCATCAACCTCATTTGTTACGCGACAAAGATTGAAGTCTGGGTTAATAGTTCATTGAAATTTGATTAAAAGTAATGTTACAGGGGAAGTGTAAAGTTTTAAAATAATCGGAGGGGGTGCCCCCGTAGTTCACCAGGAAATCAAGCGTTGACCATAAATCAACGGTGGAGAATTACTACGGGGGCACTGCATGCCAAGTCAGCATCGACCCACATAGGGGTTTCGCAAATATATTTTATGTTGGGTATTAAGGGTGTGGGACCCAATTTCCCTTCGTATTATTGGTTCAATATACATTTTTGGGTTATGCCGAGATCCTAACCCTCAAATCAAAGATTGAATATTATTGAAGGACCTAAGAGTTTATATGGATATATATATTACTATTGAGTCAGTGACACGTTAATGTTTCTTAACCTTGGCTATAGTATTATTTGGCGGAGATAAAAATTACATTTGGGACGATTCGTGCATGGAAGAACAAAGATTGGGATTTCAATTTAGATTGGTTCGACTTTTAATATGAATACCATTAGCGATTGAATGGTTTTGACTCATGGTATTGATGAAGGTGAAAACTATATAAGGTGATGAGAATCACAGTACAATGTGTGCATGCGAAAGGGTTAACGACGAACGAATCTCTTTAGAGATATATATATGAATAAACTCTAATATAACGGGATCTATGATGCACCAGAGAATATGATGATCTCTAGATCAGACGATGATTAATCCCTGGTTTAATCGACTAACTAAATCATGAAGAACGTATGCATGAGTGAGGGTTGTGAATGAATACTTTACTCTGAAGTATATCTGTATGGAATGGGTAACAGTTTGCTGAGAGATCTGAATTAAGGATGCACCTCTGAGGAAAATGAATAAATCTGGTAGACTGCAAGGTATGTTTTGTGAAAGCTGCTTGATCCAGTGAGGAATTTGATGAAATGTGGTCTGTAGTAGTGCTGAGGGTCGAAGCCTTCAGTGAGGGGGTTGTAGCTCCCTTCTAGTGGTAGCTGGTAAACGAGAGCAGGGGGTAGTTTCTCCCTTCCAGGAGAGGCTAGTAAACAAGAGAAGGTTTTAGCCTTCTGCAGGTGGGTGCCTGCGTGCTGGTAAGAGTCTGCACCAGTACATGATTGTAAGATGTTTTCTTTATAATAAAATATTGAAGACAGAGACTATAGCAAAAGTGGTTTTCTCCCGAATTGGGTTTCCACCTTAAATACTGGTGTTCTTATGTGTTGCCTTGTTTGATGGTCACTTCTTTCTAAACATATGATGAATGAATGATGGATTAATTCATGTAAAAATTAAATGTATAATAAGATCTCTGAAGATATGCAAGTTTTCTTAAGGATATCTATAATTATGTAAGTTGGTTTCAATAAAGCAACGTATGGGTGTAAGAGAAACAAAAGTTTTTAGTCAGCTCTAAATATTGATTCACCCCCCCCCCCCTCTCAGTATTTTTCCAAAAAAATGTGACTATTACAATTATTGTATCAATAAAATGAAGTAAAAAAACATATAAAAAACTAGATGAGACTAAAACAATTAAAATATAGGATGAGATTAGATTCAAACTATTGTTCCTTAAGAAACAAGAACAAAAGTATTGTTTTATGTTTTAAGTTTGGTTAAGTTATTTGTATTTTAACATATTATTCAAAATTTAATATACAGATAGCATATTGTTCAAACTTTAACCAATATAATAATGTGGATATTGATTTTGGCTCAATCTAATTTATGGATATCGATTTTTTTATGTTGTATGATATATATATATATATATATATATATATATATATATTATTAAACCTGAATTAATCAATAGACCATTTCTTAAAACATATCATCCTTCAATAGAAATTGGTGGTGGTAGTTTCTATGCATTATAGCATATCAATTTTTATGTGAGATGCATTATGTTAGATTTTGCTTATAATATGTTAATTTCCTATAATACATTAATCCAATCACACAACATATTATTAATTTGCACAAATTTTCTCCTAAACATAAGAAAAACCAGGACTTTTCTCTTAAACATAAGAAAAACCAGTAACAGAACAACATTCATTCACCGTTTTGGAAAGAGTAAAACTTCAATTATTTTCCACATGCATATTTTGGTGACAGTAAAAGCTAATGTTCGTTACTTTGGGAAATAAAATAACAAATTTCATTTCCTATAATACAGGAATCAAAGGCACACATTAGTATTAAGAATCTCAAAGGCCTTTTTCTTAAACATAAGAAAAACTCGTAACAAAACAATGCGAATTTACCTTTTTGAGACAATAAAATTTAAATTAAAAATAAGAAAAAATAGTAACAGAACAATGTACATTCACCCTTTGAAGCTAATAAAATTTAAATTATTTTTGCAAAAGCATGTATGGGAAATTATTTTCCAAATGTTATAAATAAATAAAATTCAATACTTTGCGAAATAGAATAAGAAATCAAACTTAGGAACCAAGGTCTAGCTTCCTCCATTCCAGTGCCAAGGTCCAGCTCCCTCCATATAAGGAAATATGCTTTGAGAGCCTTACTTTCTAGAAATTAGAGAAACCAAAACTCCTCCAACAGAAAACCCTTCGCAGTATTAAAAGGTGATATGCTTTGAGAGACTGACTTTCTGCAAGCCAACTCATTCAAGTATGTGAAACTCTTAAATCTGTTATCCTCGTATCCATATCTTGTTTTGGAAGTTAGCGTTTTAATCTACTGATAAGATATGGTTACTATAGCACAGGTAACCCTTTGGCATTAACGCTGCAAGACACAAATGCAGGTAGACTTTTCTTTGGAGCTGTGAGGATTAAACGGACCCTCGGGTGATTTCTTTAACATCTATTTTGTGTCTTGCAAGAGGTGTTACAAAGCTTCTGGCATTTAGATGTTCGGCTTGATTCCATGGCTGTATGACTTATATAATTCTCGATAGCAGTACTTTTTTGCTAATTTAATGAAGCAATATCCTCTTGTTTACTTGTTAATCTTGAGTCTCCTTCAGAGATATTGGCTGCATACTTCTATATTTTTTGAGACTTTGGTATGTAATCTTTAAGGGTTGCATGTCCAGTTTTTGAGTCGGTATGACCTATTTATGAGAAACGGTGACATTAAACATTGTATAACGTTACAGTAGACAATTTGGTCTTGTATCTTTGATGATAACCTTTCAGTTTTCATTTTAAGCTTCAGTCTTTCACGCAACATTGAAAATTTATTTTGTTACAGTTCAAATATTTATATACATATGCATAATATACATTACTATTTCCTTTTGTGTTGAAGGAACATTTTCAAATGAATGGTCATGTAGAATGATTTACAATATCTTACTGTAACATAGTTCTAGCCCATTGTTCTACCTCAGTAATTTTTATAGGAGAAATATTCTTTATAGACATATGCATGTCACTCTGTTTTTTTGAGTATTTTAGAGTTTACACATTCTTTGATCTCTGTTTCTATTTATTGTTCTTCTTTTATTTTTGGATTTCTGGACCATCTACAGGGTGGAGTTTTTCCCTTCTATCTGATGTCCTTGTATATAAAATATTTCTGGTCAACTACCTGCTCAGAGCCCGGGGTTTCAATCTTGGCCCTAAGCATACGGTTTACCAGGTCCATACCTCTTGCTCAATACTTTCTGTTTGGTGTTTAAGTTAGTTTTTGCTGTACTATTCTCTTGACTGTTAGACTATAATTTTGTAGTGTAAGCTTTCATTAGACAACCTATACTTATAATTATGCATATTCTTGTTCTACCATACATATGAAGGAAATTACATAAAATAGGAATTTTATTATTCCACAAAACTTCACAAAGTAAAATTCCTCATTTCATTTGTTCCTGAAATAGTTACTACTAATTAACATAGTTCTATCTACATAATACCATAATAAAGCATTCTATCTAAATATTCCAGCACACAATAAATCTGTCCAAACATTTAAATTACAACTCTTCTATTTTTTGCTAGTGTGTGTACTTATTTTATTTCCAGACTCGCTGATGATATCCACCATACCATGAGAGAGGAAATAACTTCCTCTTCTCCCCCTGTGCTTCACACTGAGCCTATTAGGTTGACAGAATTACAAGAAGATACCTGAAGACCCTTGGTCCAGTACATCTTCTTCTTTCAAGGATATTTGGGAATGTTGAGTGTCTTCCATTGGTCACTACCAACTCAATAATTCTCCACTCTTGCCCTTCCTTAGTTCCAGAACATAACCCTTTTTCCTCACTGGGATGCACCTTTATCCCCAGAGGAAAGCTAATTGTCTGTTAACTGTTTTCTGTTCAACTTCTTCTCAGTTCTTAGAATACTTTTACCATCAGCATTTTTCACTTTTATTGAACCACTTTTCCATAACTAAAATTTATTTTCACAAAACATAATTAACTCAAGTTCCTCAAGTAATAATTCTAAAAAAAATTAAATTGTTTAGTTTCTTTAAAAATAAAATGATATAACAACTTGTTAGCATTTAATCGAACTGTCACGTTTTTAGTTTTTTAATTTTTTAATTAATTGGTTTTATGTACAGGTTTTTTTAATTAATTGGGATACAATTTAGTTTAATTTTATATATAGTTTAATTTTATATATATTTTCAAAGCGATTGAAATTTCACATAGATATGGATTTTTTAATTGGGGATACAATTTAGTTTAAATTTATATATATTCAACGAGATTGGAATTTCACATAAATATGATTTTTTTGTTTTTTGTTTTTTCTAAATATGATATTTTGGTTTCTTTTTTTCAATATGATTTTTTGTTTTTTCTCAAATTTTATTTATATTTTCAATGAGATTGGAATTTGACATAAATATGATTTTTTTGTTTTTTTTTAAAATATGATTTTTTGGTTTTTTTGATTTTTTTTTTTAAATATGACTTTTTCTGATTTTTTATTTTATTTTTTAAATATGTTTTTGTTTTTTTCGTTTTTCTTATTTTTTATTTTTTAAACATGAATCTTTTGTTTATTTTTTTTTAAATTAATTTTTTATGTTCATATTTATGTTTTTTTGGTTTTTTTTTAAAATTAATTTTATAGCTTCGGTTTCTTTTTTAAATTAATTTTATATCTTCATATTTGTTTTTTCTTAAATAAGTTTATATGTTCATATTTTTTTATTTCAGTTTTTAAACTGATTTTATATGTTTGTATTTGTTTTTTTTAAATATGAATTTTTTATTTTTAAAAAAATTAATTTCAAGAAAAATCTGAATTATCTTTTAAATGAATTTCAAGAAAATTTCAAGAAACTTTCATATATATTCTAAAAAATCAATTTCAATATGAATTTTTAAATGACTTTTAAGAAAAATTTCAAGAAACATATCAATTATTTTTTAAATGAATTTCAAAATTATAAATAATGAATTTAAGTATGAATTTTTTAAATGAATTTCAAGAAAAATATGAATTCTTGTTTAAATGAATTTGAAGAAAAATACTTTCATATATATTCTAAATAATGAATTTCAATATGAATTTTTTAAATGAATTTCAAGAAAAATATGAATTATTTTTTAAACGAATTTTAAGAAAAAATCCAAGAAATCTTCATATATATATATATATATATATTCTAAATAATGAATTTTAATATGAATTTTTTATTTGAATTTCAAGAAAAAAATTTCATATATATTCTAAATATTTCAATATGACTTTTTTAAATGAATTTCAAGAAACTTTCAAAAACAATATTTTGAAATTCATTTCAAGAAAAATTTCAATGAATTTCAAATATGAATTTCAATGAGATCTTACTTAACTCTTTTTGCTGTGGAATTTTTAGAAATGGGGCAACTACACTCTCCTGAATTGCTCCATAGAAGACTCAGCAGAAGGGCCTACTCAGGCTTCCACCATGGAAGTGTTGAGATTTCCATTAAATTGTAATATTCATCATATATTTAAATTTATGACACTGCAACAAAGAGATGAAATCCTTATTGATCATTGTGCATAAGCTCAAATCTCAGTCCTTCAACCAGCTGTTGATTTGACTTCGAAGTTGATGAGTTTTTCAGAGTTTTCCACTTGGTATTTGTAGAAACTCTTGAAGGCCTATAATCTGCAATCAAGAAAGCACATTTACTATAACCGTCATGGTATACAACATTACTTGGTGCTATCAGAGGCACCAAAGCTGATTTCTTGAATTTCCTATCAATGGAAAAATTAAATCAATCAGAATATATGACGTTAATATTTTAACATGCCTTCCCATCGTGCCATATTGTAGGTAAGTATCATGGTGTCATTATACTATCGGAAGGCCTCATTGAGAATATTGCGGCTATTCGACTTAACCCATAAATGTCCTTATAGTTTCCATAAAATTACAATGTAGTGATTGTGAAAATTTCTTTATTTGTATAGGAAATAAAGGGCATACTGAAAGAAAGAATAAGCACTAAAAAATTTCCATGATTACTTTCAACATCATGAACTGTTCTGTTGAAATATCTTCCATATTTTATCCAAAAGAAGGTAACTGGAATTTTCTGAATTTTTATTTATGTCAGTTTCTACCATTCAAAATTGCTTTATAGAGGTGATGACAAGTTTTGTAAATGTAGATTATCAAGGAGATGGAGACATAGGGATTAAATTACCTGTCAAATGTATGTACCATTTATTTATTAACTTTTTTTTTTTTTATTTCAGAGAACCTGATATTATTTATTTTTAGTTTTGGTAGTTTGATAATAAGCAACAATACCCATAATGCTTCTGGAGAGAACCCATTTTTGTTAATTCCCCTCAAAGTCTTCAAGGAATCAAACCTATATATATTTCATCCTTCATTTTAACATTTTGAGACATTTTGATTGCTCATTATCATGTTTAAATTCAACTATTTGGACTTTAAAGAAGGGAAATATATTTTTTATATTTAATGTTATTGGAAAGATAGTTTCAATTAAATCCAAATGCTTGATATTATTTACAGTTCAAATAAAAATTTGTATGGTATTACCCAGTCAACATATTTTGTAAGTTATACATCTACAAATTTTCACAAGAAACTTCAATGCAAGTTTCAGAGTGTATCTATAATGGGGGATTGATTTCAATTTTTTTTTTCTTGAAGTATCATCGATTTATATATATATAGTTGATATTGCAAGATATTATTTCAATGTTCATATGAGTCTAGGAGAAGACAGTCATCAACGGATTTCAATTGCTTCGTCAAATTTATGTATCAAATTAAGAGTGGTGTCTGAGTCATTTTGTTATGCAGACAGACTAAAATTGTCCTTTTTTTGGATACTCAGATAGAAACTAAAAAAATTCTGGCAAAACTAGTGGAAGATGAGCTAGCCAAGTGGAAGGTTTGATGTTCTCTCTTATATTGTGCGATAATTGACAATGTGGCATACTGTGATTATCTAAGCCATATTTCATTTACATGTTAGGAACTGGAACAATGTATGTTTGATGCAAACTAGTAGCCTAGGGATGTAGGTGTGTAATATTTTTAGGAGCTTGAGCTCTTACCATGGTTTCCATTTCATATTTGTTTTAGTTTTTATTGAACCAAATAAGTTTGTATAGAATCTAACAAACCTGGATTCTTGTATGATATTCCAACAAAAGTATCCTGACCTTAATGAGTGTTCTATTTTGCAGAAGGCTGACACTTACATGGCTAAGAACTTGGACATTATGTGTCATTTTTTTTGTTATTAATATCATGGCTCTTTACCATCTAATTTTGATTGCAACTATGAATTTGTAAGTGCAGTTTACCATTTTAATTACACGGGCCATTTAGATGTGTTTAAGATTTAGTGACCTAATAAGTTGGGAAGCTAATTAGGAGTTTCATATTAATATGTACCTTTGAACAAGTTGATTCTTTTTTAATGTAAACTCTAGGCTAATTAACATTCTATCTTGTCATGCATTTGTTGAACGATTACATGGCTACCAACAAAAACCTTATTCAACCAGTTTCCAAGTGGAGGTGTGGGGCTGTTCCATTCACTGTATGTCACACCGTGTCACACTATCTTTCATATTAGACACAGTAATATTTCCATTTATATAGATGTTTCTTTGTTAGCATATAACTGAAATAGGCTTTTCTCCTTTAAAATTTTCTATCAAGAATAGATATTTTTTGTTATGTTGTTCAATTCCCTTAGCCTAATGCTTGTTTTGGTGAATATAGGCCATGATGACTATGGACATGTGACCTAAAGATTGCAATGATGTTATATCTCGAGAGCTTGCAATTCATTCAGAGAAGGTCAATCTTAAGGGGAGGCCAAATAGGTATGGTGACACTTTGTAGCCTTCTATCAGTTATTTTGTGAAAAATACATTTGATATTTCACTATAGAACAATAAAAATTTAGATCAAGAATGATACATTATGAAGCCAAAAGACAATCACAAACTAGGTTCACCCTGCCTACTTAACCAAGGAGAGCTAACATGTCCAGTTTGTCTCTTATCTCAAGAGCATTTACAGTATCCCTAAATATGTAAATCATAGCAGAGATCTACATAGCCAATTAAAATCTATTAATTGAAACTTCTCCCAAATGGACCAGATTAGGAGGTTGTTCCATACCGTTGTTTCAATAAGAACAAGATGTAGTTTGTTCCACACCATTTTTTCCATAATAAGAAGATGTTTCTCAGTCTGATTTGGTTCCACATGGTCTACATGCTTGGAGATTGCCCATTTTTCACCAAAAATAACCTCTTTCTAATCAAGAGGAGAAAAAAAGAGAATACGGTACTTTGCAACAAGCCATATCAATAAGGCTTCAGCAACCTTGCAGGTCCAGAGAACATGATTAATAGTTTTAGGTTTCCGAAAAACCATGCATCGCCCATTTGTAATTCTAGTACAATGAAGACTACCATTACTGCTAAACTATTATGAAGAACTAGTTACCCACTTATTATAGGCTTAGGAAGAGTTTATCACAAAATTATCCCTTTAATCATTTTATTACATGTCGGGTAATCTAATTAACGAGTTGTATTTACCAGTAATTTCATTGGAGATGGTCAATTGTTTACGATTCAATTATGGTCAAAAGGTAAGCCCGTATGGTGTAAACTGGGATAAATGAAAGTTGTTCAACCATAATGTTTCTCTGGAATTGCATTGTTTTGATACTCTTCCCTACTTGTGTGAGGTTGCCACTTTCTAGTCATGGTTTAGGAGATGCATACGAATTCTATGTGAATTTCTCATATTGTATTTTAAATACTTAATAGTGAGTATTCTACATCTTGTGTTAGTGTTGAATTTTGAGTTTCAGAGACATTGACAATTCCCACTTTAATTTTATTATATTCAATTGTGTTAGTGTGGAATAGTTGCATCCAATGAGAATGATCAATCACAGAATATATTCAGTTTAGGGTTACTTGCAATCTCGACATTCATGTTTCTTACCATTGTATGGAGTAGATGCTTAATAGATGGAGGATGTGATCTTCAAGATGTTGGCAACAAAAAAAATTAAATGACGATGAAACCTCTGACACTCACTAAAAAATTCAATCTTTATGGTATTTTTTTCATTTTGAACCTTGATTACAGGTTTTTTATATTTTAAATTTAATATTTTGAGTGTATGGTTATCATTAGTTTCTAAAGCTATAAGAGAGAATATCGTTAATCTAGAATGATATATCCATTTACCATAATAAAAATAAAAGCATATGTAGGGGCCAATATTTCTTGGAGAGCCAAAATTCTTATTGCTCAATTAAGAACTAATTCTCATTAGTTCCATTGTAAAACAAGGCGCTGGAAAAGGCCAAAATAAGTGTGGGGGGAAAGAGTATGTATTTTTTTCTCTTTCAGAAAAGTGGAAACAGAAAAGAATTTCATTTTAGAATGTGAGGCCTCCAATGACAGAATGGAAAGTTAAGCAGATATTTTGGTAGCTAGCTCTTGGGATAATTTGTTCAGCAATGGGTTTGTCAAGAAGTTGAGAGAGCTTATTGTGTAACTTCACAGGAAAAGGGTCGAATATAAGAGCTCGATAAAGAAGAAATATGTCCCATAGGTTATCTTTAGCCTTGTGGACTTTAAAAGAACTTCTTCTTCTTCTCTTTCTATGGATTGGTCACATGAAGAAAAATTCTAAGTATTCTTCTTCTTTTATGGCTTCGTCACATGAAGAAAAAGGCCAAGTCCAAGGGGCTACCTTGGTCAAGGCCTAGGGACATATAGTGATATGGTGGGTTGAAGGTTGACCCCATTTGAATCAACATCAGTTCAATGAGCGTGCGCACACACCCACACACACACACACACACACACACACACACACATATCGGTGTGATACACTGGAAAAATGAATGGATTTAAACTGAAAAACAACAAGTTCTACATAGTAGTTATTCGCTTCCTCTTAGTTTAATTATAACTTAATTAGATGCAAAGAGTTTCACACATTAATAATAAATAATTAGATCTTCGAACATGGTCAATAATAAAAATAAGCATGTTGAGAGGGTGCATGGGCATAGATAAGTAACTATAGGTTGAAGGTTGTTGACGAGAAAAATACGCAAGTCAATATGTCCATGTAAATATACGTCTAATAAACATATATGCAAGTTGTCAAATGTCAGATTGTTGCAGAAGAAAATATGTTAGTTGTGAAGGATTAATAAATGTCTACATCTACCTAAGAACTTCAATATCCAAGTCAATAATTAAATCTTTGGTTGCAAATATTTCCATCTATGTTCCTATAAATAAAGCAATTACAATATTTTACATAAAATTCTATAATTATTTAACAATTGTCATAATATCTAAGTTCAATAAAGTCTCACACAATCTTGGGCAAATCATTCTTTCATTCAACATATAAAATAACACCACCCAAAAATATTAATTTATACCTTCATATAATTTTTAGTCAAAAAAAAAAAAAAAAAAAAAACCAAAAAAAATCTAAGACAAAGAAATTGTTTAATATCTTTTATATATAAAGGGCATAAATTTTAATGGGCCAATTAGATTGTGAAATGGTTTGTGGAAGAGAATAACATACAACATAGTAATGATAAACGTAGAATTTTTCCATCCAATAATAACTGAAAGATGTTTATATTACAAAAATTTGTTACACAAAAATAGCAAAGTCAAATTTAAAAATTTACAGTCCTAAAATATTTATTTTTTTAAAAATTTATAATAGTAATATTTATTATTAAAATCTTAAGAAATCTATGATTAGTAATTTTTATAGTAAAATAATTTTTTTCCTTTCATTCTCATACCTTAACAAATTAAAAATATTATCACTAATTTTTTTTAATTAAAAATTGTATTATCTTTATAAAAAGTAATTACAAGACAACTAAAAAAATTGTATTAGTTAGTCCTAGGGGAATTCCAACCAAATCTAATATCAAAAAGAGAGCTAGCCTGGGATTACATGAAAAATAAGGAATTTGGATTGGTTGGTCCCTAGATAATCCAACAACAACATAAAAATTTCAAAAGACAAGTTAACTTAAAATTGGCAATGCCAATACATTTACTACTATATTTGTCACTAAGCTTAGGAACGATCATTGGTTTTTCTGAAGGTTTTATTTTGTTATTTTTTTTTACGAATATCAATTCATTATGAGGAGTTGTTAGGTATAGGTGTAAAGGAGACTGTCATACAGTTCCTTCAGACAATTCCACTTCCGGGGGGGTTTCAAAAGATTGGTTGCTTCCTTATAGCTATCTAAATGATCTAGTTCATTGAAACATTTTTACCCTCTCATTGGCGAAGCCAAAGTCGTGGTTGTGTATGTTTGATGAAAATGCAACAAGAAAGTCCTAATTTAATTTTTCTTTTGATTAACTAGGAGGAAAATCAAAATTCCATGTGAGAAAACAAATTTTATGAGTAAAATGAGTTATTTTCGCTTAGTTATATTATTTAATTCGAGTTAGAGGAAGAACTTGCTTTAGGTACGATGATTCCTAAATTTTAAGAGCCTAGGTTGAGTTAGTTTGAGTCGTAACAATTTAATTAAGTTAAATCCTAGATTTTAGGAGCCTAGCTTGAATTAATTTGAGTTGTAATAATTCAATTCATTTCAATTGAATTATGGTTAGTTAAATTTAATAGAAACTAAAAAAGTTGTATTAAAATATATCAGTTATTATTTAGGAAACCTAAGAACATTTTTTTCAATTTAACAACTCTATCACTCTCATTTTGCACCTTTTTTTATCAATTATTATTTAGAAAACCAAAAAACATTTTTTCCTATCTAACATCTCTATCAACCTCTTTTGCACCTTTTTGGGGCAATTGATAATTTAAAACATATTATAGTCCTTAAATCTTTACAAGGTCCAAAGAATTAAAATCAAATTGAAATGACATGGAAACATCAACCATGGGTTTTTGTATATGCTTTTCTGCAAGTTGTGAAATGCTTTATTGTGTAGACTAACACTTGGCTTCGTGTATTATTTTATTTTCCCTAAGTTCATTGGGGCTTTATATATCATTTTTCCGTAATTTGTGAGAGGTGGAGTTTAAAAGTATGTTCGTCGAGAGTTGTGAGTGGTGGAGTAGCGTTTATATACGAAAGTTGTGTGAGTTGTGAGTTGAAGTAAGGGAGTACAAAAGTTGTGTGAAATGAGGGAGTGAGTTGTGGGTGGGGGGTTAAAGTTTTAGGTTGTGTCTATGATGTGTGATTGTTAGTTGCAGTGAGGGAGTAAGTTATTAGTGGGGGTTACATATGTTGTGTTTGTTTTTTTCTCAGTTTTTAGTATTTTAAATTTTAATTAATTGGTTTTACATTTGGGTTTTTAATTAATTGGGATACAATTTAGTTTATATATATATATATATATATATATATATATATATATATTCAATGAGATTGGAATTTCACATAAATATGAATTTTTTGGCTTTTTTTTTAATATGATTTTTTGGTTCTTTTTTAACATGATTTTTTTGATTTTTTTTTAATTTAATATTTTTACGCTCATATTTCGGTTTTTTTTGTTTTTCTTTTGTTTTTTTGTTTTTTGTTTTTTTTTTTTTTTTTTAAACATGAATTTGTTGCTCTTTTTTAAAATTAATTTTATAGGTTTGTATTTGTTTTTTTTTTTTAAATTAATTTGATATCTTCATATTTGGTTTTTTTTTTTAAATTAATTTTATATTTTCATATTTTTTTAAATTAATTTTATATGTTTGTATATTTTTTAAATTAATTTTATATCTTCTTATTTTTTTAAAATTAATTTAATATGTTTTTATTTTTATTATTTTTTTTAAATATCGTTTTTTTTTAATTTTTAAATTAATTTTAAATGTCTTTATCTTTTTTGGTTTTTTTTAAATATGATTTTAAAAAAAAATTAAATTAATTTTATATGTTCATATTTTTTTTTGTTAAATAATTTTATATGCTAGTATTTGTTTTTTTAAATATGAATTTTTTGGAATTTTTTAAAAATTAATTGTATATGTTTGTATTTGGTTTTTTTTTTTAAATTAATATTATGTGTTAATATTTTTGTTGAATTAATTTTATATGTTCATATTTTTTTAGATTAATTTTATATGTTCATATTTGTTTTTTTTGGGGTCTTTTTTTAAAATTAATTTTATATGTTCGTATTTGGTTTTTTTTTTTTTTAAATTAATTTTATAAGTTCATATTTGGTTTTTTTTTTTTTAATTTAATTTTATATCTTTTCTTGTTTTTTTTAAATTAATTTTATATGTTTGCATTTGGTTTCTTTAATTAATTTTATATATTTCACATGAAAATGAATTTTTTTGGTTTTTTTTATAAATTAATTTTATATGTTCGTATTTGGGTTTTTTAATTAATTTTATATGTTCATATTTGATTTTTTTTTTAATGTTTTCTAAATGAATTTCAAGAAAAACATTTCTTGAAAACTTTCAATGAATTTCAAAATATTATTTCACATTAATATGAATTTTAGATTGGATTCGAAATTTCAAAATATTATGTCACATCAATATGAATTTCAGATTGGATTAAAAATTTAAAGAATTTTTTCATATATAATTATTTTCTATATGAATTTCAAAATATTGTTTTTTAATTATTTTTTTAAATGAATTTCAAAACATTATTTCACATCAATATGAATTTAAGATTGGATTGGAAATTATTTCACATCAATATGAATTTCAGATTGGATTGGAAATTTCAAGAAAAAATTCAATGAAATTTCAAGAAATTGTTCATATATAATTATTTTTAAAATGAATTTTACCATATTATTTGACATCAATATGAATATGAGATTGGAATATAAGTTTCATAGATAATTATTTCTAAAATGAACTTCAAAATATTATTGCACATCATTCTTAATATAAATAATATTGAGACATATATAATTATTTTTTCAAAATTTCAAAATATTATTTCACATCATTGTCAATATGAATATGAGAAATATATAATTATTTTTCAAAATTTCAAAATATTGTTTCATATCAATATGAAAAGAAAACTTTAAATGAAATTTCATATATAATCATTTTTTAAATGAATTTCAAAATATTATTTCACATCAATATAAATATGAGATTGGAAATTTCAAGAAAAGTTTCAATGAAATTTCAAATGTAATTATTTTTTAAAAATTTCAAAATATTATTTCACATCAACATTAAAGAAAACTTTCAATGAAATTTCATATATAATTATTTTTTCAAGATTTCAAAATATTATTTAAGAAGAAAAATTTCAATGGAATTTCATATATAATTGTTTCATAAATAAATTTCAAAATATAATTTCACATCAATATGAATGAAATTTCATATATAATTTTTATTTTAAATGAATTTCAAAATATTATCTCACATAAATATTGAATTGAAAATTTCAAGAAAAATATAAATTTCAATGAATTTCATATACAATATCTTTCAATGAATTTCATATATAACTATTTTTTAAATGAATTTTAAGAAACTTTTAGGAACAATATTTTCAAATGAATTTCAAGAAAAATTCCAATGAATTTTAAGAAACTTTCAAAAATAATATATTGAAATCAATTTCAGAAACAGTATTTTGAAAATTTTGATTTTTAGAAGCAATATTTTGAAAAATTTGAATTTCAAAAAAATATTTAGAAAATTTTGAATTTCAAAAACAATATTTTGAAAATGTTGAATTTCAAGAAAAAATTGAATCTCAAGAAATTTTTTATTGAATTTCACATATAATTATTTTTCAAAATGAATTTCAAGAAACCTTTAGAAACAATATTTTGAAATGAATTTCATATATATTGTAAATAATGAATTTCAAGAAAAATTTCAATAAACCTTCATATATATTTTAAATAACAAATTTCAAGAGAATTTTAGAAACAATATTTTGAAATGAATTTCAAGAAAATTTTAGAAACAATATTTTGAAATGAATTTGAAGAAAAAATTGAAGAAACTTTCAGAAGCAATATTTTGAAATTTTGAATTTCAAGAAAATTTCATATATATTCTAATTTCAAGAAAAAGTTCAATGAATTTCATATATAATTATTTTTAAAATGAATTTGAATAAAAATTTCAATGAATTTCATATATAATTGTTTTTTAAATGAATTTCAGAAAAAAAATTCTGGAAACTTTCAAATATATTCTTAATAAGGAATTTAAAGAAAATTTCATATATATTTTAAAGAATGAAAACAATATTTTGAAATGAATTTCAAAAAACATTCATATACATTCTAAATATTGAGTTTCAAGAAAAAATTCAAGAAACTTTAATAAAAAAAAATTGGAATAAATTTCAACGAAAATTTCAATGAATTTCTTATATGATTATTTTATGAAGTGAATTTCAAGAAACTTTCATAAACAATTTTTTGAAATTAATTTGATATATAATTATTTTTTAAATTAATTTAAAGAAACTTTCATAAACAATACTTTGAAATGAATTTGAAGAAAAAAATCCATGAATTTCATATATAACTAATTTTTTAACTAAATTTCAAGAAACTTTCAAAAACTATCTTTTGAAATGAATTTCAAAAAAAGAATTCAATGAATTTCATTTATATTCTAAATAATGAATTTCAATATGAGTTTTTGAAATGAATTCAATATGAGTTTTTGAAATGAATTTCAAGAAAAATATGAATTAATTTATAGATGAATTTCAAGAAACTTTCAAAAACAAAAATTGCAAGAAACTTTCATATATATTCTAAGTAATCAATTTCAATATGATTTTTTCAAATGAATTTTAAGAAAAAAATCAAGAAACATATGAATTATTTTTTAATTGAATTTCAAAATTCTAAATAATGAATTTTAGTATGAATCATTTAAAACAATTCAAGAAAAATATGAATTATTTTTTAAAATAAATTTCAAGAAAAAATTCAACAACCTTTCAGAAACAAAAATTTCAGGAAACTTTCATATATATTCTATATAATTAATTTCAATATGAATTTTTAAATAAATTTCAAGAAAAATATTAATTATTTTTAAAATTAATTTCAAGAAAAATTTGAAGAAACTTTCATATATATTTTAAATGAATTTGAAGAAAAATCCTTTCATATATATTCTAAATAATGAATTTCAATATGAATTTTTTAAATAAAATTCAAGAAAAATTTCAAGAAACATATACATTATTTTTAAATGAATTTTGAGAAATTTATGGATTATTTTTTAAATGAATTTCAAGAAAAAATTCAAAAAAAAATCAAAAACAATATTTTTAAATTAATTTCAAGAAAATTTCAATGAATTTCAAATATGAATTTTTTAAATGAATTTCAAGAAAAAAATTCAAGAAACATATCGATTATTTTTTAAATGAATTTCAAGGAAAGTTTTAAGAAACTTTCAAAGACAATATTTTTAAATTCATTTCAAGAAAAATTTCAATGAATTTCATATATATTCTAACTAATTAATTTCAATAAAAATTTCTGGAAACTTTCATATATATTCTAAATAATGAGTTTCTACAAAAAAATTCAAGAAACTTTCATATATATTCTAAATAATGAATTTCTAAAACCCTTTCAAGAAACTTTCATATATATTCTAAAAAATGAATTTCAATATTAATTTTCTAAATGAATTTCATGAAAATTTTCAAGAAACCTATGAATTATTTTTTAAATGAACTCCAAGAAACATATGAATTATTTTTTAAATGAATTCCAAGAAAAATATCAAGAAACTTTCATATATATTCTAAATAATTAATTTCTTAAAAAATTCAAGAAACTTTCATATATATTCTAAATAATGAATTTCAAAATAAATATTTTAAATGAATTTCAAGAAAATTTTCAAGAAACATATGAATTATTTTTTAAATGAACTTCAAGAAAATTTTCAAGAAACTTTTAAAACCAATTTTCTGAATTTCATTTGAAGAAAAGCTCCAGTGAATTTCATATATATTCCAAATAATGAATTTCAATAAAAATTTCAAGAAGCTTTCATATATATTCTAAATAATGAATTTCAAGAAAAATTTTAAGAAATTTTTATATATATTCTAAATAATGAATTTAAAGAAACTTTCCTATATATTATGAAGTCTCATATATATTCAAAATAATCAATTTCAATATGGATTTTTTAAATGAATTTCTAGAAAAAAATCAAGAAACATATGAATTATTTTTTAAATAAATTTCAAGAAATATTTCAAGAATCTTTCATATATATTCTAAAAAATGAATTTCAAAAAAAAATTCAAGAAACATATGAATTATTTTTTAAATGAATTTGAAGATTTTGAACAATGAATTTCAATATGAAATTTTTAAATGAGTTTCTAGAAAAATATGAATTATTTTGTAAATGAATTTCAAGGAAAATTTCAAGAAACTTTCATATATATTCTAGATAATGAATTTCAATGTGAATTTTTATGAATTTCAAGAAAAAAATCTGTTATAGATATTTTAAATAATGAATTTCAACTTGAACTTTTAAAATGAATTTCAAGAAACGTATGAATTATTTTTTAAATAAATTTCAAGATTCTAAATAATAAATTTTCAATATGAATTTTTTAAATGAATTTCAAGAAAAATTCTTTCATGAATATTCAAAATAATGAATTTCAATATGCATTTTAGAAAGGAATTTCAAGAAAATTTTCAAGAAACATACGATTTTTTTTTTTTTAAATGAATTTGAAGATTATAAATAATGAATTTCAATATGAATTTTTTAAATGAATTTCAAGAGAAAAAATTCAAGAAACCTTATATATATTTTAGCATATGAATTTTTTAAATGAATTTAAAAAACAATCTTTCATATATATTCTAAATAATGAATTTAAAAAAAAAAAAAATCTTTGATATATATTATAAATAATGAATTTCAATATGAATTTTTTAAATGAATTTCAAGAAAAAATTTAGGAAACATCGAAAGCCATATTTTGAAATTGATTTCGAGAAAAATTTCAATGAATTTCATATATATTCTAAGCAATGAATATGGATAAAAATTTCTAGAAAATTTCATATATATTCTAAATAATGAATTTAAATATGAATTTTTTAAATGAATTTCAAGAAAATGTCCAAGAAAAAAATGAATTATTTTTTAAGTGAATTTCAAAAAACATATAAATTATTTTTTAAACGAATTTCAAGAAAAATTCAAGAAACTTTAATATATATTCTAAATAATGAATTTCAAGAAACTTTCATATAAATTTTAAATAATGAATTTCTAGAATTTTTTAAAAGAAACTTTCATATATATTCTAAATAACAAATTTTAATTTGAATTTTTTAAATGAATTTCAAGAAACATATGAATTATTATTTAAATGAATTTAAATAAAAAATTCAAGGAACATTCACAAACAATATTTTGAAATTTATTTCATGCAGAAATTCAATGAATTTCATATATATTCTAAATTCTCAATTTCAATAAAATTTTTAAGAAACGTTCATATATATTCTAAATAATGAATTTCAAGAAATATTTCATGAAACTTTCATATCTATTCTAAATAATGTATTTCTAAAAATAATATTTTGAAATGAATTTCATATATATTCTAAATAATGAATTTCAAGAAAAAAATGAATAAACATTGATACATATTTTAAATAAACAATATTTTGGTATGAATTCAAAGAAATTTTGTAATGAATTTCATTTATAATCTAAATAATAAATTTAAGAAAATTTTCAATAAACTTTCATATATATTCTATTGTCACAAACACATAATAGAACGAAATTACTCCAGTAAATAAATTAAAAAAAAAAAATTATTATACTATTAACTTTGGTGGAATAGTTATAATATCTGTCCTTTGTAATTATGAGCAGTTGACATTTAATACTGTATTTGTTACGATATAACGTAATCACGGCGATTACCCTATTAGCTCTATGGTTCGACTTTGAACAAATTGATTGATATGCGTTGCTGTACATTTATTTACTACATATCTATGACATGGCACTTGAGTTTTATATTATAGATCTGGAGGCTTCGGTCGTAATGCAACTTTAAATCCTGCTTTATGTGTATCAATGTTTTTCGAACTTGGGTTCCGGTACTGTTTTATCGCCTCGAGATTATCCAAATCGTCCTATCGATCCGACCCTGGCGAGTATCTGGCCGTCGATAGCAACCTGGATCCTACGGTGAGGATTCATTAGGGTTGGGTAATGCCTACCCCGCCCGTAACTGACTCTTCAGTCATTGTCGCGCCTCGCCGGAGTAGCTGGAGGCAGGGTCTACGGCCATTAGGGTTTCCTGTTCCGTCTCCACCCTGCTCAGTCAGTCTATGGGGTTTCCTGAACGAGAACAGTTGGTCTATGGGGTTTCCTGAATGAGAACAGTCGGTCTATGGGGTTTCCTGAACGAGAACGTTGCCTCAATCACCAGGTATCCTTCGGCAGCTTTGAAATCTTGTTCTTGTTTTCCGACTTATGTCATATGAGTTCTGTTTCTCCCTCTAACCTAAGCGTCCATGGAACGCACACTGACTGCGGATATATGTTTAATGTTCCTCCGTCTCGGCTGTCCAATTACCCAGCAGTCCATCTTCGTTTCCAGTCACCCCATCTGCGTTTGCACAGGTAATGTTATGTTTAACTATTTGGATTGTATTAACTTTCATTGCTTACATTTTAGCCTCCGTTCACTGTTGATTTGGGGTTTGTTAACAGGTGCAGAATTGGTTTATCTACCAGGTACATCTCCCTCCGTTCGGCTGCTACCGAAATTGCTAAGCCTCTGCTTCAATCGGGCTAAACTTATCGTTCTGTTCAT